>CM022678.1:13590758-14190758 GCA_012295275.1 Chrysomallon squamiferum
ATAGTCACTTTCTTGTCTTTTTACAGTTTCAAAAAAAGCTCGTGTGTCATAATTATATACTAAGGTCTATATGTTTTATCTGTTGTCCAACTATGTCTTATTAAAAGTTTTAGGGTTCTTGTACTTTTTACAGGACTCTGGAAGTCATTGTTTGTAAACCATTGTTTTCCAATTTTTTAAGCTGTATTTTATACTGAATGTTATGCATTGATGACCAAACCATGCCTTATAATGTTTATAATACTAAGTGGACAGGATATGGATAGTAGCAAAATAATGTCTGAAATGGAGAATCCATGTCTCGGAAAACTTTGACAGCCATGCCGATCTGATCGAATATGAATCTGAAGGTGAAATGAGGGACAAAAAACATGGGTTGCAGACAGTGATATCTTGGGTATTTTGTTCTTATTCAGAAAAGTAGTTCAAACAAGATTCATATCTGCATATTGTTTATCCCGTGCTTGATACAGAATTTGCTATGTATTTGAAAAACTAATTGCCATGAACACTTTAACACAGTTAATAAGGGAACAACAGCTACTACTACTACTACTACATGTATACTGTTACCACAATTCTACTAATACTGATATCATACTATTGGTATTATAATAATTACTACTAATAATACTAGTACTAGATATACTATTGATAATATGACTCCTATGGTACTCATTTTACAATAACTGCTAATTAGTACTACAGCTACCATAACAATTATTATTATTGCAGCAGCTACTACTGCTAATACTATTGTAATTATTACTGATCGTAAAATCACAAACAAGTAGTACTACTCCTTCTACTCCTACTCCTACTCGTACTCCTACTCCTACTCCTACTCCTACTCCTACTCCTACTCCTACTACTAATAATAATAATAATATTACTAATGTCTGTGGTGATACAACAATTGCTGCTATTTGTACTACTATAGCAGAATCTACAACTACTACTACTACTACAATAATGTTGTCATTTAATACCAGCAGTAATGCAAATAATATTACTGGTAGCTGCTATATTATTATTAACAATAGTCGCTTTTGTTGTTCTTATTATTATTTTTTTTTTTTGGCATTTTGACACCAGCAGTAATAAAATTAACATTAGTAACTGTAGCCACTAAATGAAGAATAGCTGCAATGTTAACAGCCGCTAGGAGTGCTTGTGTGTGTGTGTGTGTGTGTGTGTTTATCTGTAGCCACTGTATGAAGTGACTGTTTGCACCTTACTAAATGCATGTGGACATGGAGGAAACTATGTATTAAGAATGTTAGGTAAGTAACAATTCCACCTCTAACGTAGTATGTGCAAACATTGAGTGGTAGGTAGAAATACCTAGCAACATCACTGTGCATGACTTCTATCAAGAGAAGGCATGTTTGATAAAACAATAATAATAATAATAAAAACATGACCGCTAACTCATATTATTACTACATGTGTTTCAAACAGAATTACTGTCAGTTTAACAAAAACATCTCTGAACAGAACTACATTAAAAAATGAAAGTGTAAAAATAGGCAAGATCTGGATTTTTCTGTTTCCATAACACCAGCCACCGCGTTGTGGATCAATAATAAAAATAATAATAATAAGAAGAAGAAGAAGAATAACAGTAATAATAATAATAATAATAATAATAATAATAATAATAATAATAATAACAGTAATAATAATAATAATAATAAGCGTTTCCTGCAACGATCTATCATATGCATGCGAACACACACATACACATATACACACATTTTTTGTATGTTTTTCTATCTTTCTCTCTTTCATTCTTGAAGCAAACTAAAGTATATGAAATTCTGTACAGTCACATTAGTACAAGTTACAGGGTTAGCAAGTAATATGTTGTGTGTGTAAAAACGAAAATTCACTTACTACAGTTGTGTCTGACAGGTAAAGACAAGATTTTGAAACATTGTTTCCTTCACTGCTATTTTATTTCCTGGTGACAAAATGTTTCTATATAACCTATCAAATTGTAATCAACATTGCATTTTTCCAGTACTAACACTGAAACATTCCATTTTCCACCAAAACCAGCCACTTTCATTTTCATAACCAACTTTGTAACATTTGCCATCGATTTCTGAAATAAAAAGTGGAAAAAAAGCAACAAACAGAAAATAAATTAGCGATACTTTTCAGGTGCACGTCATATACAAGATAGTTTTAACATGTAGATAAATGTGTGACTAATAACACAACGTAAGAAATGTCAAAATTAATTGATTTTCACAATAACACCTGTAATCTTATTGTTAGAATATTCAACATACTTCACTGATGTTCATTTTGTTTTAAATGTGTTCTTTCTTTTCTTTTTTTTTCTTGTCAAGCATTAGAACTTATTTATAATAGAACTGAAAAGTACAGGCTCAAACTCCCAAAGTCAGCATTTCGAAGGGGAAATTCTAAAAATTCTGCTCGATCCAAGTACATTCCCACACAGAATCTGTCCACTACCCAGCATCATTTCACCAACCTGCCTGTCACAGTTCTACCACTTTGCAATGAAAGAATGCCACACCCCAGGATTGCCCTTCATTTGTATTTTGATTACAAAAACAAAACTAAATTATATATATAATAGATAAACAGATATTTTTGTTGAGGCTGAAATGTCTGGTACTGGCTGTTTAATCCGAGTACGATCTTAAAAATAAAATCGGTAAATGCCATTAGTGTGCATGAGGCTGGTCTCAGCAGCGCCGAGTCTGGGCAGATCAAATTGTAGCAGTAAAGAGAAGAATTGTTACCTCTCCGTAACAGGCTAAACTTGCCGCGGTTACTACAAGTCACATAAGTCCACTTTATTACTTTTTTTTTCATAACATGTACCAAAATGCAATCACAAAACATGCAGAGGTTACACATTACAGCTTGAAAAATTAAAAATAAATATTTGTTTTAAACATTCTGACACATATGTTGAATTACGAATGTGATATGTAACATATAAGAAAAATGAAGCAACTGTAAAGCAACTATAAATAAAGGTAAATCAGTTCAGCTTTAATAATAATAATAATAATAATAATAATAATAATAATAAAAGACACCTCACTTAGTCTTCATACTTGTGTTTGTGGCTGGAATCCAGGAATGATATTTCAACAGAAAATAGCTATACAATTTTTATAGTAAGATTTGTATTCTACTTACTCTTGCAGCTTCCTACATACATAAACATCCTTAGAGAGAGAGAGAGAGAGAGAGAGAGAGAGAGAGAGAGAGAGAGAGAGAGAGAGAGAGAGAGAGAGAGAGAGAGAGAGAGAGAGAGAGAGAGAGAGAGTATAAAAAAATATTTTAAAATGACAGTAGCAACAACAGCAGCAATAACAAAACACTTTGTTTTTCATTCATTCACAGGATTATCAAGAGTTTACAATTAAATATAAATAAAGCAATTCTAAAGATATTCAAAACATAAGCAGAACATTATTTTGTTCTATTTATATTTTTACATGATTATTAGAACAACAATAATAATAATGGTAGACAAATTAAAAACCTTTACACCAAGTGAAGAACTAAATTTATTCATACTTAAATTATTATTTACACTTTTGATTTAAAATGTTCACCGTATTATCAAATCTAAATTTGATTAAAATTTTATTTTTCCATTCAAGTCAAATAGCATATATAAAGTCACTGACCATACAAACAACATACATGACACTGACACAAGAAAAACCCACAAAACATGTACACAAAAAATCAAACATCAGAAACTTGTACAACACAGCACAATGTGTTTTGTATAGTACTGTCTCCCTTAAAACATTCATAACTTGTTCATGTAAAACATGTTAAAGTTTTATTTTGTTAATAATTATTTCCTGATATCATCTAAAATTTCATTCATTATTTCTTCATCTTTCAGAATCAGGAGTAAATAGTGCTTGATTGGAGTAAACTGGACTAACCCACAGAAAAAATCATCTGCCAACACACAGAAAAACCAGAAAACACAGACACCAGACACACAGCAGAGAGGTGCACAACACAGTGTGTTTTGTATTGTGCTATTTCTGTCATGTATCAGACATGCAAGAAACAACAGACTCCCACACCACAAAACATACAACACAAATATAGACACAGACACACAGACATAGACACCTTGAGTCAAACAGAAAAACGTACATGCGTACAATGACAGACACAGACACACACAAACACATTCTGTCGACAGACATGGACCATGTACTCCATATCGTCATACACAGAACAAAGAGAGCATAGAAACCACATACAAACAATATAAACATTCAAACCGACACACAAACAGACATACAACAAAAAACATGCAAAGACACAAACACAGAGACAACAGACATACACACATACACATTCTGAGAGACAGAAAAAACACAAACACAAACTCCAGGCACACATAAAATAGCACAACACAACACAGAGTGTTTAGTGTTGTGCTATTTGTGTTATGTGTTGCACATGCAAGAAACAACACACAACATATATACATACACTGCCAAAAAAATGCATATAAAGACACAGACACCTTGAGCCACCTAGATAAACATACACTATACAGTCAGACACAGAGAAAGCACCGGGGGGGAACACATGCAAGAAAACAAACATACATTACAAAAATAAAACAGGACAAAAAATGCGAACATGCAACAACTGCAAACATATATAAAACATACATTACACAAAGCACACTGGATACGGCACACAAAACATCACACCAGACCACAACATGCACCAAATTCTCAACACACAGCATGCACACTAGCCACCACACTGCAGTGGTGTGTCTTCTGTCTTGTATTTTGTGTTGTGTAGGTGGTACGTTGCCTGTGTGGTGTCAACAAGAGAGAACCACACAACAAACTACACATACATTTTACATAACATAATATATATATAACACAACAGACATACACATCACACTGAACACAAACATGTGGCAACAAGAAACATATACAATAAGCACAATATACACACCATATATGGCATATAGGACAAAGCAGAGTAAGCTTCCAACAACAGAACATTTTTATCTGTGTTTTGTGATCCGTCCTGTTGCTGTCTGCATTTTATGTTCACTGTGGTGTATAGTGCATGCACTGTATGTATATATCTATGTATCCTTGTGTAAGAGTTTTGTGTTTTCTGACATGTGTGATGTATATATATCATGTATGATGTAGGTATATTATGTATGTTCTGTCTGTGATGTATGTGTTGTTCGTTGTGTTGTTCTGTCTTGTGAACTCCACAACATATGCTACAAACATATTATTTTCTTTAAAAAATAGAATGTTGTTTTATTATTTATTTTTTACGAAATATATAGTTATCTTAAATAATGAATTTTGTGGATACTGTACAGTAAAGACAAGATATATAGAATGATTCGAAAAATCTGTATATATCATCTGTTTAGGGCCGGTTCTAGTTTTATAACAAACCGTTATTTATTTATCATTCATACACATAACCTATAATCTTACCTAACAAAATTTACTTTTCTTAATTGTGTGTAATAGATGGATAAATAAATAAATAAATAAATAAAAATTATCCCATTTTCTTTTATACTGCGATGCAGATATAGAGAGGACAAAAATCTATGTGAAAAGGAATTAATCCGTTTTCTTCAAATCAGCTAGGCGCCACCACTGCAGATTGTATTTAAGTCTAATTAAGTGACGAGGATAAATAATCTGTTTCATAATATAGTTTCTTAACAAATACTAACACCCCTCTTCTTTTGCTTCCTGTATGTTTTCTTTGTTGATTATAAATGTAAAGCTTGATAATTCAAGCACCTCAAAAAGACGTCATAATTAGACTTGAAGCTAACTCAACGTTTACCCTGTAATATGGAAAGTCATATTTCTCATATCTGTGTGGACATTAATGATGCTGTTTTATGTCTTTTGAGGTGCGAATTTCTTTATATTTATATTTATATTTATATTTTGACAAACGAAACTAACTTGGATTTTCGATGGAGGAATTTTAAAAAGCAGACGATAAGAATCCATTTCAGAGGAACCCACTCGGTGATTATTTGACAGTTCATAGAACTCGGAAGAACTAATTTCCAGACGATATTTTTATTTGTCTTTTTCTGTTCGTTTGTATTATTAAATTTTTTATATATTTTAGAACGGGAAGATGTTCGCTGCAACAGTTAATCAAGTGGTAAACACATTAGGGCGTGACACACTTTTTCCAGCGCCAAGCGTCGAAACAGCAGACAATATTTCTCCACTTCGACTTGTTATCAGTGAACCAGTTAGAAAGAGGATATTTTGGAAAAAATACAAACATTACACAACAGAATTTGGCTTAAAAGATATTCTAGAAGATGCTGAGGAACTAAAAGTTGTGGAAACTGCGGTTAAACTAACCACATACAACACATCCTTAAAACTTTCGTTAAAAGGAAAGTTTGGTGTAAAATTAATTCACGAATTTCTCGATATCTCTCTAAACACGACAGATTCAGTGATCGTGGACAGTTATTTAGGAGATTTAGAAAAAGTTGAAGTGCATTTACCTACTCTTGTGTCATCTTTAAAAAATAGGTTTGTGTGTAAATATTACAGGAGTGCAATTTGGTTTGTAGTTGTTAATCTTGTGCTTATGCTGCTGTTGTTGCATTATTACTATTATTATTTGTATGTTGTTGTTGTTATTTGTTTATTATTTTGTATTTAAGTTATAAAATGCAGTTAGACAATATTCAAGGATTCTTTTTGTACACAAACAGAATTTTCCCAAATTAAGATGACTAAAAAGTAAAGCAAACTATCTGTTGCTCTGAGTGATACTGTGATCTGCTTGACTAATGAGGTGCTATTACATACAAACAGAATAATTGTTAATGCAATAGAAACAGTTATTTCCATAAAAAAAACTATCTTTATTAACAAATTACATAATATATTTATGTTGTCAGCAATTATATTGATTATCCTTTATTTCACTTTTATGTCAGTAACAGTTTTCTGAATTAATAATATAGGTATCTAATAAACAGGTTTATCTATCATTAATCTATGTTGATTAGACTGTTACAGAAATATATTTTACAGATATTAATTTATTTTTGTTTTTTAAGGAGCAGTATCAGAATAAATATAGAAATTTCTGAAACATTTACGAAATTTTTATTTCATAGAGAAACTTGTTTGTAAATAATAATTAATTTTGTAAATGTATTTTTATATATGATTAACTAGTGTATGTGTTTGTGTGTGTGCATATATGTGTCTGTGTGTGTGAGTGTTTGTGTGTGTTGGTTGTGTGTGTATGTATATATATAGATATATATATATCTATATATAGACACACACACACTCATAGGTTTATAGACACAACACATATTTAAACCATCTTAGATTGTGCTGGTTTTTGCCAATGTAATCTGTCTTATTCATTTTTGAAATGAGATCACTGTTACTGGTAAAATATTCCTAATTCAACATATTAAATCATTTTTTATCAAGAAAGCAAATTGAGAATGAAGAAGAATTGATTCATGTAATCAATCAGCTTGTTTATTCAAGATAGTGTTATAAATAATTTCTTTGCAAGAAGATGAATTTAAAAACAAACAAAACTAGCTGATTCACTGTGGAGCAAACATCTTAAATATCTTTTTATAAAACTGTATATTTTCAGGAAAATAAATTTAAAATCAAGTCGAATCAACTCACTGGTGAGTCAGAACAGAAAGATTGTTGGTATAGTTACAGGAGTGATCCGACTTATGAATGATGCTACTTTGAGCTGCAAACTAAACATAGATGGATCTGCCAATGTTGATTTAAAATCTATGGTAAGACTTAATTTTAAAACTCTTGTTAGTTTTAACTTTAAATCTCTTATAAATGTTATTTTTAAATTTCTGGAAGGGTTTTATATTTCTGGTAAAAATTAACTTTAAACTGCTAGTAAGTGCTAATATTAGTCTAAAATCTCTGATTAATGTTAGTATTAACTTTAAACTGCTAGTAAGTGCTAATATTAGTCTAAAATCTACGGTTAATGCTAATATTTCTTTATACATCTGGTAAGTCATAATACAGCATTAGGTATAGGCTGGCATCATGGGCTTTGTGGTATTATATACATAATTTATTGTTAATGTTTTATATTGATATGTTAAATTTTTAAGATAAAAATTAATTATTATACATAATGATAATTAAATAAAAACATTTATGCCAATATCAGTCTAAATAATTACTAAAAGTTTGCTACATTATTTTAGAGAACTTTATCTTTTTTATGTATTTGTTAATTTATATTAAAATATTCATTCCTAAATTGTAAATATTTGTAGATAAATAAAATTAAAGTATAATTAAATATACATTTCAGTTATCTTTAAACAAATATATTTTGTTTGTTTATTTTCTCATTATACAGTATCGTACTGTTGTACAATAAAGCAAATGACTTAATCCTGAGAAAAGTATTCACACTTTGTTAAACACAAATTCACTTATTTTCAGACTCAAGGTGGAGCAGAGATTGATTCAGACAAGAGTAAAAGTATCAAGTTATTTAAAGGAACACCTCTCGCATACACCAAGCGTGATCTTCTAATCAACACTTGTGATGGTAGCTTCCAGATAGTTCTTGAACACGGAGCTGCAGGTGGATTCACAAAAAACAAGTTAGAAGATTTTGATGAAGTTGATTCCAGCAATATTTCTAGATTTTGTGGTTTGGGTCTTACTGGTAAGTTTATATAAAATATTTTTATTATTAATCATGATTGAGTAATTTCTGTGCCTCTAGTTGTATAGATTATTTGAGTTTCAAATTGCAGATCTCTTTGCTCTGTCTTTATACAAGTATAAAACTGATGTGATTCAATGTTTATTAAATCTACTGTTATTTTAATGTTCTTTTTGGACTCAAACAGAAGTCACTGTTTAAGCTCTGTGTAAAGCTAAAATCTTTTCAAGTGTACACAGAATTAATTAGTATGAAATGATGTTTCTCTTCTTGAAATGGTACAAAAGAGAGAGAGTGTCTTAATAGCATATTAATGAAAGAAAGAGATGTAACTATTAATATATATACATCATGGTTCATTGAAGGGGGCAATGCAGATGAAATAACCACTAAGCTTTTTTTACTTTATTTGTGTTTGTTCAAATTTAAAAAAAAAAAAAATATATATATATATATATTAATAATAATAATAGCTTAAAGTAAACCATATCATTTTATATTTGCAGCATCTGAAGAAGAGATATTTAAAGGTATTACGGATTTGGATCAAGCTGAGAAGGATAATTTTCTGAAAGTCATGAGAGAAATAATGAATCTACCTAAGCTTGTACAACCCATCTCAGAACTGGTGTGTTTTGTCTATTGAACTAAAGGTTCATTCACACTAAATTACTGATCTGTAGTTCAGTGGTAGCTTGCTTGCCTGAGATCTGATATGACCCAGTATCAATCTTCACAGTATCCCTTAAACTGTCTGTATAAAATATTCCTGATACTTGATTATAGTGCAAAAGATTTCCCTGTTTACTAAAAGCACATTTACTACCTAAGAATTAATTGAAATGTGAATAGATTAATTAATTTTTCATGAATTTTTATTTAATTTTTTGTGGCAAAATGAACACAATTAATAAAATTGCATTAATTAAATAATGATTTCCTTAAAGTGGAGTAATCCTGTGTTTATATGTCTGTGTTATAATCCTGTAGTTACAGAGAGTGGAAACATTCACAGAGACGGGCATAAAGAGAACAACAAATCTTGCCACACTTAACTCAAAGATTGGAACAGCTGGAGATGATCTTGTACCTTTCCTTACGATTGTTGGCTTCCACACTGATGTGAGTTTACATGAATAACTCTTTATATTAAACTAGTGTATGTTAGCAAGTATCTAAATATTTATTGTATTTTTCATAGTGATATATAGAACTACAATGAGAAAAGAAAAAGAGAGACTGTCTATGTTTGTGTTTGTATTTGTGCATATTAGAATGAGACACATGTCCATGTAGTTGAAGGTTAGAACAAAGAAGAGGCTAAATATAAATTACTTTTCTGTTATTATTATTAAATATGTGAAAAATACTAAAAGTTGTACATTTTTTATTAAAGACAAATGGTGATGTGGAATACCCACAGCAGTGTTCTGAGTTGTTAGAAACAAGTCAGTTGCTGATATCACTGTTAGAAGAACTTGATGATAAAGAAATACACTCTCTGTCCAGTTGTCTCAGTGACAGCAGTACTTCAACTTCAGTGCTGCAGATAGTATGTATTATTTTTGTAGTAGTACTGTTAAACTCTCTGTCCAGTTGTCTCAGTGACAGCAGTACTTCAACTTCAGTGCTGCAGATAGTATGTATTATTTTTGTAGTGATACTGTTAAACTCTCTGTCCAGTTGTCTCAGTGACAGCAGTACTTCAACTTCAGTGCTGCAGATAGTATTATTTTTGTAGTAGTACTGTTAAACTCTCTGTCCAGATGTCACAATACTTCCACTACAGAGTGCAGACAGTATGTAGTAGTAGAAGTAGAACAGGTAAACTTTCTATAACTGTTTCAGTGACAGCACTACTTCAACTGCAGTGTTGCATATAGTGTGTATTTGTTTAGAAAATGTTTATTAATTACATTTTTATTTTCTCTGGAAAAACAAAAGTAAAAAAGCTGTAGTACCTACATCATATCTACCTCTTCTGTATATATATATAATACATTTTTGTTCTTTTTTTCTAGCTTAAGAAATGTGAGTCTACAGATAGTGAGGTGGTGACACTGACAGATGAAGAAAAATCTGTGTTGTCCACAGACACTGCCAAAATGTTAACTGATGCTCTGGAAATAAAGGTGGAAGATAACAAACTGACATTCTCTAAAGACAACATAGGTATCAGAGCTTGTCGTCTGATTCTACAGGCATTCTATGGTGCTAAGTAAAATTTGACTTTACACTTAGAAATCATGAAAATAATTGTAACTAATATTCACTTCACAAAATGATAATGTGCTGACATGAAAAATGTTTAAGTGAGATTAAACTTGGATTTTAAGATGGTTTGACTGGTGTGTTTCAACATTTCAACAGATGGTGAATGATTTAAAAAGTCTTGGTTTTGATGGATGTTTAATGATGTTAGTCTAGGTTTTGATGTATGTTTAATGATGTTAGTCTAGGTTTCCATGTATGTTTAATGATGTTAGTCTCCATTTTGATGGATGTTTAATGATGTTAGTCTAGGTTTCGATGGATGTTTAATGATGTTAGTCTAGGTTTCAATGGATGTTTAATGATGTTAATCTAGGTTTCGATGGATGTTTAATGATGTTAGTCTAGGTTTTAATGGATGTTTAATGATGTTAGTCTAGGTTATACATATTTTCATCAGGCATGACAAATGTTTCTAAATTTTAATGAATGTTTAAATTAATGTTATTTTTTTTTAAAATGTTGAGATGACTTGTAAATAGTTTTGTTAAATGATTTTAACATTTCTATATTATCACAAATTTATAAGTAAACTTTTTGAATTTTTGACATCTATTATTTAAACAATATTTTATTTTGTCTTGTCTCATTTACTTCTTATGATATCAAGTAATAATGGGATACAGATATATACATGGCTAAACATTTGTGCGAATCTCCAAATCCATTTGGATTCACGTGAAATGTTTCCAAAATTCTCTTAAACTGAATAATCAATGAATAAAACTTACCAAATCAAAAACAAAAATAGTCTGGTTATCAAGCATCAGTTTAAACTGGTTTCAGAAGCATGTATCTTCAAAACAACATGGTTTTTCGAGACTAGTCTAGCCTGAAGCCAAGCGGTGGTTGACTCATTTGTATGAACAAAATTACCAACAAAGAGAACAAAAAGGAGCAGTTTGTTCAGTTCTTATATAATCAAAAGATGTAGTAATTTAATGTGCACATTACTATGTTAGTTCGTTATTCTGGTGTCAATCATATTAAATTAAAGGAAAAGAAAGCTTTCTCTTTTTTTATTTAAAAATTGGATATTTTTGCTGACGAACTGGTTATTCTTTCCAATAAATAGTGAGGGTCGTTTTATATACACTAATCTGTATGCAGTTCATCACATTTGACACATTATTCTATGTAACACTATTGATAAAGTTGTTTTATATACACTAATCTGTATGTAGTTCGTCACATTTGACACATTATTCTATGTAACACTGTTGATAAAGTTGTTTTATATACACTAATCTGTATGCAGTTCGTCACATTTGACACATTATTCTATGTAACACTGTTGATAAAGTTGTTTTATATACACTAATCTGTATGCAGTTCATCACATTTGACACATTATTCTATGTAACACTATTGATAAAGTTGTTTTATATACACTAATCTGTATGCAGTTCATCACATTTGACACATTATTCTATGTAACACTGTTGATAAAGTTGTTTTATATACACTAATCTGTATGCAGTTCATCACATTTGACACATTATTCTATGTAACACTGTTGATAAAGTTGTTTTATATACACTAATCTGTATGTAGTTCGTCACATTTAACACATTATTCTATGTAACACTATGTATAAAGTTGTTCTCTGAAACTTTTCATGAAAATTCAGATGACAGATTTTGACATGAGCTTTAGCTTGGATATAAATAAATTGTTGTGTCAGAGAACTGTTCAGTCTATATGTCTAGTCCTTTAATTTACAAGATGTTTGTCAGAAATGTAAAGTATCCTTTGTGTTGAATTTTCTTTCTTTTAAATTACTTTGAAATGCCATAGTAACAAAAGGAAATAATGAAATTATTCATACTATTATTAATTTTTTTTTGTTGTTGTTGTTTGACCTGGCTGGAACTTTTACAGGTTTTTTCATATATATATATATTTTATTTTTGTTTTTATTTAACTGATTAATGAATGCTGTTACTATTATGATATTAATTAATTAACTTCACACACATATATTCAAACCTGTAGATTAATTTTTTGTGTTTTGTCTTTGTTAGTTAAAAATATATTAGTATTTATCTTTTTTCTTAAATTTATTTTATTATTATTGTTGTTGTTGTTGTTGTTGTTGTTACTAATAGCAGTAGAAGTAGTATCAGCAGTAGTAATAGTAGTAGTAGTAGTACTAGTACAGGTATCTGTCAAGCCTGAGACTGGCGGTCACTTGAATTTGTGAGTTTTCAGTTTATCAGAGCAAACAAAATTTATGTACAAAATAAACCATGAAAAGAAATAAAACCAAATTAAAAACATTTTCTGGTAATTCTGAGGCACAGAACTTTATTTATTTTTATTAATTGTCTACTTCTTATTATTATTATAATTACTAGCAGTAGTAGAAGTAGTATTAACATGAACGTAATATTGGCATGAAATTTGATACAGTTTTAGTATTAACCAAATTTAATATTATGTTGAGAAACAAAACGTTCAACCTGCACAACGAAGAATGCAAGAAACTTTGTAAAAGACTTACAATGACCACTGCTGATTTCTGTATATGTGTTATAGATATAAAGTTTGTGTTGTTTCCATTCGTTACAATATTCCGTCCGTAATTGCATTCAAAAAGATTTTGAATTGCTTTTCATTCATTATAAGTGTATGTCAGCTTTACATTCATTATACAACTTTATATATATATATTTTTTAAACATCATTGAAACAACAACAATCTGTCTAGCTATGACTGTTTATATAAATATGTATATATATATTTAAATAAGAAGAATAAAACATCTAGTAAGTAATATCATCATAGAGAATTTTAAAATCTGTTATCACTTCATACAGAATTGTGATTTATCGTAATAATATTACTAACATTTTATCAATAAAATAATGACATTAATTATAAAAATAGTATATGTTCAGAATACTTTCATGTACATTAAAGTTTATGGTTATTTATATATCTTTTTTTATACTCTTCCAGTATTTGAATTTTTCTTGTATTTTTAAGCAGTATTTTGTTTTGCATTGTATTTTCACTGTTTATGAAGAAATCAGTTTATATTAATACTAAAATGTTTCTGAGATGTCAGTTATGATAAATGAATTTTTGGGCCACATTAAATTTAAAATTTTATCTGTTGTTGATGTGTGTTGTTTTTACGTGTTTTTTTTTTTTTTTTTTTTTTTTTTTTCGTTTTTTGTTGCTCTTTTTCTACCTTTTATTATTATTATTATAATGTTTTTTTCATTGGTTTGATCAATATTCGATTTATTTATTAATAATTCATGATGGACAGACTTTTGAATTATAATTCATTGCAGGATTGATACTTGTTTGTTTTTCCCTAAGTTATATTGAAGCCTTCTGGTTTTATTGCATTATGTTTTTTGTTTTGTGTGGAAAACGTTTAATAGAACTTAAAATATATCTCTTTAATTAATTATTCAACTTAAAAAAAGGCATGAAACATCTTTATTTCAAACAATGTACTTTCCATATGAAGTTTATAAAGAAAATAAGGTAATTTAAATTAAAAACAGACCAAGAAAAAAATATACGTTTTTATTTTAACATCAAACTCGAAACACCATTTAAAAACACACTGTACACTTTAGTAGTCACTATAATAATACGGAGGTAATTGTGAGTTCACCACAGCAGTTTAAAATAGTAAACACAAAAAACCAAAACTTGAAAAAGAATAATACTTGAGTATTCACAGAAACATCCAGTCTTTAAATATTGCCATGTTGAAAATAATTATATAAACACACCAGCAGTTTAAAATGATGTTTACACAGTAAGTTTTGATGTAATGTGAGACAGTCGTGTTAGTAAAGTCCTATGTGAGTCTGTGCGCGGCGTGCGTTCGTCTTTGTTTTACTTTTTCTTTTTTCTTGTAAACTTCGTTGTAGGCACAAAAATTAACAAACAAACAAACAAAGTACCTTTATGTCTGCGTGTGTATATGTATGTGTTATCTGTGTGTGTGTGTGTGTGTATATGTATGTGTTATCTGTGTGTGTGTGTGTGTGTGTGTATATGTATGTGTTATCTGTGTGTGTGTGTGTATATGTATCGTTTAAACCTAAGCGATTCATAGTAAAAACTTCACCTGAATTTTTGGTAAATAAATAATTTACGTATCGTCTAAACCCAATAGAAAATCACATACATCTCATACATTTTCTTAAATAACAATTTGTAATACATAAAATAAACAGTATGAATAATTTCGAAGAGGTGTCAGTGATAGTCTAAATATTTAGGAAAGAGACAATATAAACTGATTTAGAAAACAATTTAGATAAGATTACTGTTAGGAATTTGTAAATTTATTTTATTTATATATTTCTTTAATACATAATAATCGAATAATTAAACTATGTATTACTAGGACTGCTGTTTAATAAATCAAAAAATAATCTCAAGAAACGTGGTTTGCTCTTGTGGGCAAAAATGCTACCATCTTAATATTATTTGATTTAAACAAGCATTCACGGTATACTACTGTGTTAACAAGATTTTAAATTGGATACGCATTTTCCTGAGGTCTAGTTAAAGAAATACCTCTCAGTCGTACATACACGCACACACACCAATACACGGGCATACATCAATATAATTTTCAATAAAAATACAACTTCAACAAACATTACAAAAACCAGAAGTAATATTTCTATCACAGAAACTCAGTGTGTGTGTGTGTGTGTGTAAATTTATATAACTGACAAGTTCAATGAATATACACATACAGTTGTTTTATATAACTAAACTCTTATTAAATTAATACTGTTGTCTGAATTATAATTTATTCATCTTTCGTCCAACAGTAACTTAACACCTTTAATAATTAATTTCACATTATTCTGAACACAAACAGACGTTATATAATATAACAGTATGTTACAGGTGTTTCGTTGGCAACATAACCGAACAGATAAATAAATAAATAAAGGAATCATACCTAAACACACACACAAACAAGCACGCACGCACGCACCCACACAAACACGCACACGCATTCTGTCTATCGCTTCCTGTAAAATCAGTCATTAATCGATTGATTAATCGAATACGTTTACATTTGAACTACAGCATCCAAATAATAACAATAGCTAAACGCAAAGTAACATATGAACTGCAATAAATAAATATATAAATAAATAAATCAAAATAAAACTTCAAACTCGCCTGTGTTACGTCAGTATAGTTAGGTATATAATATTACAGATGAATTTAATAAATCATATTGCTAGTATATAAAATCATACAGAGGCACTTCTTTAATAATAAATTAATATTTCCTTTTAACTATTTAATTTGCATCTGTGTGTGTGTCAAACGTATAATAGGAATGCATATCATATCTAAAATTTGATTGAAATTTGCAATATATTACATATTAATATGAATTACATTTTCTGTATCAGATATATATAAAATTATGAGATTTATCCTGCGAAGTTAGGAATTGACCAGTTCAGAGAGGCTTGACCAGAGCAGAATAAACAACATGTTGATTGCCTATCCAGCAATCAACATAATATAAAAACTAAATCCAATTAATTGTTTTATTCCTCAACTCATTTCTTGAACGTAGTATATTTCACTCGAACTGGTTTCGATGTCGCTGGACATCAAAACATATACATAAATATGTAAACCGTTTTCAGAATAGTAATTAAAGATGTAAACCAGTAAGTACTAAATATTTGATTTATAATTATATATAATATTTATTATATCAAAATCTTAGTTAAATTAAAAGCCGCATTGTCAGAAACAAAACAAAAATGTATATTTCTAATGATAAATATTTGATATCACATAGAAAACATTTTTTTAAAACCTAATGCATATCAAAATATTTGTTGTTTGATTAATTAGTTAATATTTACAAAGATACATAAATAATAATTATGAAAAACTAATTAAATCTGTGTAGTCAATCTGAGATTGCCAATACATATATAAACATCAATACAAAATGTTTTTTATGAATTGAATTCATAATTACTGGGGTTAGATATCACGTGATCATATGACGGTGGAGGTGATATATAGGTTATCTGAGTGGTGACATCACTTTCTAATTCACTGATCTGTGTCTGAGAATAAGATGGCGGCTCAACATTTGACTGATCTCGTATTACGCAGGCCTCGTAAGGTGGCGGGTCTGCCGTAAAGTCTCTCGGGTAGGGTGGGGGAGTAAAAGATAATTCAGAATCGTCAAAAGCCTCGTTTTCGAACGTCCCCACACCATACAGTGTATTTCGATCTGGTATTGCACCATTGGTAGGCAGCGTGGAGACTTCCGGCGTAACACGAACGGGTTCCTGTTGAGTTCTTCTGAAACGGGAAACCAGTGGACGAATCAGTCTGGCCAGATGATTGCGGTTGTCGCTGGCGTAGTTCGTACAGCATGCGCTAAGTTTCGAACATCGATCGCACAGTTTATCACGAAATACACCTCGACTATGTTTTTTCTTGAAAAACTCCCAGAACGCGCAAACAAGTATGATAGAAATAACAACTCCAATTAACTGTCCAATCCATTTAAATTGAAATGGTGATGTTTTACAGCTCTCCGATTTTTTAACGCCTTTAATAAAATAATAATAGATAAATGAAAATGAATGAATAAATAAACAAACACACAAACAAATAAATATACATATATCAGTACAGATTTGCTATTCGCCTTTTTATTATGATTTACTCGCTATAAATTAATTAATAAATAAAAAATGTATGTTATATTGAATGTTCCAAACAGTTTTTCATAGAATAAATAAATAATGAATGAAAATAAATACACATCCGCAATCATCTAGTTAACTAATTAAATGACATTGACTACTATATAAATGAATGAATAAATAAATGATCAATACAGTCATCTAGGTAACTATACTTACTCCTGTATTTTATCTTGAAACCTTTACCTTCTCGTAACGCGTCAGATTTAAAAATAATCAACATGGTTGTGTTTGAGCTGGAAAAACAGCGTCCGTCTGCGATACATAGACGTTTGATGAAAGTCGAGTTTATGTCTGAACCTGTTATATTGATAATAAACTGTCAGAAGTTTAAAAGAGAGAGAGAGAGAGAGAGAGAGAGAGAGAGAGAGAGAGAGAGAGAGAGAGAGAGAGAGAGAGAGACATCTTATAAATTTACAAACAGAAATATATGTATATTTACAGTCTATTCTGTTATTTTCATATTTGTTATTATTATTACTGCTGTTGTTGTTGCTGTCGTTGTTGTTAAACAAAACTTGCCATCGTAAAATTCCAAATAGTCACGTGGGCAATGTATTGGTTGTGATTCCAGCTGCATGACTTCAGCTATGATGTCGATGACGTCGGTGTCGTACAGAGCTTGTACCATAAATATATCATTTGTATTGCTGAAATAATTAATAATGAATAATTACTTAAATTTAAAACAAAAAATCTTGTTAACTTTATATAACAACAATACATAGATATGTGTGTGTGTGTATGTGTGTGTTTATATATGTGTATGTATGTATGTACGTGTGTGTGTGTATATATGTGTGTATGTGTGTGTGTTTATATATGTGTATGTATGTATGTATGTATGTGTGTGTGTGTGTGTGTTAATTTGTATATATATATATAAACAGATTTATATTAAAAACATACTGTGTATTCCAAATTAAAATTAATTTTACCTTCTGTATCTGAAAGGGTAACCCACTGAAGTCAGATATCCCCATTCCCTGTCAGCAGTTACACGAAGTAGATTCTCCATGCAAAACACTAAAACAAATAAATCAATTTAACTTGCAAAACTATAAAAATAATCAGCGGATGCTAGTGCGCGTGACATCGTGAACACTTATTTGCATTATGATCTAGTTTGATTTTATGATGTCATTTTATTTTCACTGACTAAATCATATACTTATTATTTTTTAATTGCATTTTGTTAAAGGTAATTTCATTTTACTGAATATAGTGTATTTTAATTATGAATGTAATATGATTTTCACATTGTTCTTTGTATTTGAAATATGACGTAATTTTATTTTCACTGATTAATCGATATACTTAGTATTTCGATTTTGACTAATAAAACTTATACTTATTATGGCGTAGAGTGATTTTCAATCCTACTGTGTATTTTAATTATCAACTTTTTAATTTTCATTAAGTATATTGTATTTTAATTATCAACTTTTTAATTTTCATTAAGTATATTGTATTTTAATTATCAACTTTTTAATTTTCATTAAGTATATTGTATTTTAATTAAGACCAAATTTTATTTTCGCCGACTACACTGATATGATATTCATCGACTACATCATTGACGTAATTATGACGTGTTGATTTCAGTGACTACGTGTATTCCAAAGTGAAATAATTTAGTTTCACTGACATTTTGTAATTAAGAATACGTAATTTGATTTTAATAATATCGTCCAAAGCTGAGGTAATGCGAATATGTAGAAATAATCTTTATTTTAAAATAATGTAATTTAATTTTCTCATAATACATCGGTGTGTTCTTTCTTTTTACTTGTTTCAATTTTTTTAACTGTGATTTTCACGATAAATGTTCTGCTCATTTATTTATTCATTTATTTATTTATATTTATTCTTTCATAGGAAAGATACTTCTCACTCTTTCCAATGATATTTTCTCTTTTTTAGTTATCATAAATATTTTATAGCCTACTGATTAATTTAAAACACAAAAATCAGTATCGTTTCTTTGTAAACAATAAATGTGATTAATATTAATAAATATTAGATCAATTAATGACTATAACTGCTATGGTATCATAGTGTACAGTGGTTACTGTTGCAATAAGCAGCTAGTTGCAAAATGTAACCACAACCAATAAACATAACATTGTTCAGTTCTTATGTTTAGTAATCACAACTGAAGGTGTTAACTGTTCCTTGACTTACACATACACAGACAGAGTGAGACGTGATATTAAACACAGTCACATCGCTTCCAGTTATAATGTTACAAAAGTGCATAATATAATCTTTTTAACTAGATTCTAACAAAAGCATTAACGATAAAATAAATAAATAAATAATCGTAATTAGTCTCTCTCTCTCTCTCTCTCTCTCTCTCTCTCTCTCTCTCTCTCTCTCTCTCTCTCTCTCTCTCTCTCTCTGATTTAAAAAGATTAATTATTCAATCTGATTTAGTAAAAAAATTATTTGCTAACAGAAAGTAAAAATAAAAATAACACGTAAAACGCACATTTAAATCTTTTAAACTTTGAAATTAAATACAATAATAAATGAAAATGAAAATATATGTATCACAGATTTTGAAAAATAATTAAAATATGCTTGTATAACTGTGTGTGTATGTAAGTGTGTGAATGTTTCTTTTTATATATACATTTTTTATATTTATTTTGTTAATTTAAAAAAATAAAATAAAATAAATAAATAAAAGATACAGTCACATACTCATATACACAGTTACATAAGCATGCAGACACATACACAAACAAATACACACACATACATACACAAACACTCGATTCGACATTCCATTAATACAACATACTGGATAAAAGTATTTACGATAATCTGACGGTTTCGAGTAATCACCGACATCTGAGTGTACCTGTTTGAAAAATTCAATATACAGCTTATCTTACAAACGTCATTTTTAACCAGTGTACCACAATGGTAATGAATTACCATTAACGTATGATGTAACTTTAAACTGAAGACATTATGTTACAATTATTTATACTATGTTAATAATCATACTGATTTTTACCTTGAGTCATTAACAGAACGAGTGACGTCAGAAGGAACAAGATCCATCTCCGGCCATGTTTTTTCTCCTGAGTAAATTGCATCGCCATTTGTGATCGGCGCTCATGTCCTTAAAGAACAAATGTTAGCCACGAATCAACGTAAAATAAAATAACGAAACAATTAACAATGAACTCGAAAGCGACGAAGCAACGATTATTATTTGTGGTTTGTTACGATAATCAATACGTACTCGTCACACACGACAGCTTTTCAACAACGGCTGCGACACAAACAGTCGCGATAAAGCCGTATTGATTTATATGATATACACGCTATGTACAACTGACATAATAAACCTAAAAAAAAAAAAAAAAAAAAGAGAGAAACAATATAACTCTTTATTGTTGAAGTAGTATCCACGGTTACAAAACAATACTCTGTTATCTCCCTTGATAGAAACAAGGCAACTGTACAGAACATTTCAGTTTTATTATTCGTAATTTATATATATATATATATATAGTATTATCTTTCTTTTTCTTAAGACATTTATATCGACATATCAGAATGTAAAACAAAACGTAAAATATGAAATGTATGGTCAATATTAAGAGAGAGAGAGAGAGAGAGAGAGAGAGAGAGAGAGAGAGAGAGAGAGAGAGAGAGAGTAATGTGTATGAAGTCTGTGTAAAGCTGTAAATGAGTGTGAGTGAGTGCGTGTGGCGGACTTTTGTGTATGCCATAGATAGCTTATAGCTTATTGCAAATGTAATAATTATGTTTTATAATTTTATTATTAATATTGTATTTGTGTATGTTTTTAATGTTTTTAAATATTTGTTATTATTACTACATTCTTTTTTGACACATATTAAATAAGAATTTCGAGCTATTTTTAGTTTCAGCCAATATTCCAATATTTACCGATTTAATTCCACATAAAGAGTTTTGTTCATACTTTCTAATATCTGGATCATAATTATTAACAAAATCAAATATATATATATATATAGAGAGAGAGAGAGAGAGAGAGAGAGAAATATATAGATAAATAGATAAATAGATTATAGATATAGATATAGAAAAGAGTAAAATAGTAATGATTTATGAGGATGATTATGATGACGATGACGATGATATTAGTAATAATAAATACAGGCAAACAGAGAGACAAATAGAGAGATAAATAAAAGAAACAATAGAAGTGTGTTTAAAATTTTATTGTATATAAATAACAATATTTATAGTTAAGGATACACACTGTAAAAATCGTTTTTTTTGTTGTTGGTTGTTTTTTTGTTGTTTTTTTGTCGAGCGTATCCTATACCAACACACAAACACACACACACTCACACAAACACCCACTCATGCACAATCACAACGCATGAAAACGCCTATCTACATAGAGATAAGATTCGTAAAGATAACTACAACAGCAGAACAACTATAATAAATAAAGTATAAGAAAAGAGACGAAAACGAAAACAGTGTTAGTGTTGATCTTGACATAAAATGACGTTCGTATGTCGGTGATGGAGAAGGTAAGACATGAACGATCTCAGCTCCACAAGCGGAATAAGGAAGAGGATTTTCTAGGGTATATGATACTGAAGAGACAGCCGACCCCACGTGACATAAGATGGCGGCGTTTCAAGTACTTCTGGTGTATTCTTTAACATTCCTCCGGTGTTTGTAACTGACTCACTTGCATTTGCAGGACGGGATTCATCTGAATTGATTTAAATTCCAGTTATTAAAAGTAAGTTGTCAGTTTATATGTTGAGAGGATGCCGTCGAGATGTGGTTGTTAAAATTAGAACTTAATGTTGCAGTATTAACATTTGCATCGTTTTGATTTGCTGAGTGCTCACTCATAACTGAACCGCTTATCTAATGATACCAGTCCACTGATTCTTATAAGCACAAAGACAGAAAACTACTTCTCGAATTTTCTTTTGAAAAAAATTGACTATGTCGTGCGAAAAAAGTACATCAGTTTGATAAAACCAGCCAGAGGCCGTATGATTATTTTATGGCTGTAATTGTAATAGTAATAACAAATATAAAAACAATAGTAATAACAACTTAATAGTAAAAACAAAACAACAACAACAACAGTAATAATAATCATAATAATAATAAGATGATGATGATGATGATGAACTGCAAGATAAGAAAAAGAAAATTACATACATGCATGCACACATATATAAACATACACACAAATAGACACACACATAGGACACGTACATTCGCACAGTTACATACATACATACATACATACATACATACATACATACATACATACATACATACATACATACATACATACATACATACATACATACATACACAGAAACCTAGACAAGCATACATACGCACACGTACCTACACACATTGTTACACACACATACAGACAACAAGGCGGACAAACACAAACATTAATGTAAGTAGTGTAGTATTTACAATAGACCTATTGTTTACCTGTACAGTACTCAGATCAATAACACCATACGTTTTGTGCGGGATTATTAGCCATACAGCTATGTGACAACGCGACTACGTACTCACTGAGTATAATCATCTATCATTAGTAGCACATATTACGTAATTTGTTTTTAATTAATAAAACATTAAACAGAGGTGTGCGAAACATTAATAATATTTAATCGATTTCGATGACTTAGAAGTGAATTAATATAAAGAAAAAAGATATTTTGAATTACTTTCGACACAAAAAAACCCACACATATTACAACTTTAATAAACTGAAAAGATTTCTAAAAATTATCTGTCAACAGAGATATATCATCATAAACTAGATTCCCTTTAATATATTAGATCATGTGTTTTTGTGAATTTTCTATTTTATCTTATGGTATCTATTATATCTAGTAATACTATAGATAGATAGAGAGAGAGAGAGAGAGAGAGAGAGAGAGAGAGAGAGAGAGAGAGAGAGAGAGAGAGAGAGAGAGAGAGAGAGAGAGAGAAACAGACAGACAGAGATACAGATATATAGAGAGATACAGAGATGTACATAGATAGATAGATAGATATTTAAACACACAAACAGTTGATTGTGTGTATGTGTGTGTGTGTGTGTCTCTCTCTCTCTCTCTCTCTCTCTCTCTCTCTCTCTCTCTCTCTCTCTCTCTGTAATTGTGTCTGCTCATGTGGCTTTCTAACAAAATGTCTGTTTGTATACATATGAATTTACGTTTGTCTGTCTGTCTGTCGTATTATGTGTGTAGTATGATGTATATGTGTGTACATGTGTTTGTCTGAGGCTGGTTTTACCAACCTTGATATCTGTTTGCCTTACAGCTTCTCCTTTGTTTATTTATTTCTCTATTTATTCTTCTGTTGGAACACCTTTAGAGGTTTTTAAATTGATTTTATATGTATAGAAACTGTGTGTGTATATATATATATATATATATATATGTTCTATTGTTATGTGATCTGTGATATTAATTTAATCTTTTACTATTAGTGCCAGTGTTAAGTATATTATTTACCAGATCATGTAACTTATTCTCTTTTATTTAATTCTTGTCTCTAATTAAAGGGAAATATGAAAAATATATGCAGAGAGTCACAGACAGACACATCATACGGAGAGAGAGAGAGGGGAAATGAGACGTGAAAGATATATAGAGAGAGGGAAGGAGATAGAAAGGAAGGAAGAAAAAGACGACATAGAAAATATGTCAAAGATTATTAATATATGATTTTCTCTAAACTCACATTCAGATAGAAATGCAAACTCCTCGTCATATATTATTTTTAAAATAAAAATAAACAAAAAGGTTAACCTCCAAAATTTTATTCCAGTCTTATTTTTAATAAACAAGAAACTTCGGCTGTAAGTAAGTTTTTTAAACATTTTCGTATTATTATTTTTTTAATATATATCTAATTATACACTGCAGAATTATGCTATTTACAGTGTTTTAATTATGTTTAGATAAATGTCGAGCTTTAATGATGAGAAGTGTACATGTTTGGATTCGCCATCACGTCTTCATACGTCGGTGGCGCTGTTGTCGGTGTCGCTGAAGTCGTTGATGAACTAGGTGGGTATGAAGGTGAGTAATTTCCTACAGAAGAAGTAGACATATTCCATTTTTCATGTAACGAAACACTTTTGTAAAATTTTACTACAGATGATTTTACTCTATTTTCTGTATTAACCGTAGGACGAACTACGCTTTCGGAGCTAACAGATCGTGCTTCGCTTTCGGCTGTGGCAGCTTCGGTCTCGCTTTCAATCGTAGACTGCTTTCTGATATCTCGACCGCAGTCTCTACTAATTTCAGATGATTCGGATGAAATATCAGTCGATTGTGGCGGCGTGTTCAAACAGGGAAAAACACCAAAAATCGTTGTACTTAAAAGAGGGAACGTACTAATAAACCAAACACAAAACGCATCTCTGTTTTCTTTTATACGGAATCGATACCAAAGAAAGAAAACTAGAGCCGCAGCAGTGAAAAGAAACCCTATTAGAGGTAATATCCAAACACCCGATTCGGTATTGCATGCTTTGTCAGCGTTAACACCTGTCAAAATAAAATAAAATAAAATAAAATAAAATAAAATAATCAATTTAGAAGCATAATAAATAAATAATTCAATAATAATAATAATAATAATAATAATAATAATTATTATTATTATTATTATTATAATAATTATGATGATGACTGTAATAATAATAATAATAATAATAATAATAAACATGTACATAAAAACAGGCACACACCCACAAACACATACTTATCCCAAACACATACATACACACACACACACTAGCACATACCCATTCTAATTTCCTAGTCCATACTTACGACGATAATCTATTTTAAAACCAGTTCCTTCTACAGAGTTATCTGTCTTGAACAGAACGAATATGGCGTTTTTAGAACTGGAAAAACAGGTATCACTTGCAAAACACATTCGTTTAAGCAGTTTATGTGCAACATTTGATCCTGAAACAGAAAGATGTTTTGAATTTAAGTGACTGCTATATTGTTTTTATCTATTTATTTTATTTTACTACTTCTTGTACATTTATACATATATGCTGTATGTGTGTTTATGTTTGTATGTTTATATTATGTGTCTATGTCTTGTGTCGAGCTCGCATCGGTCATATGTATTTGACCCAATCATTTACCATGAAGAAAGATCATTCACCTCAGTGTGAACACTGTTACTTTATTCTGACAGATCGCAACATTTTCACTGAGTGCCATTATCAGATCAGGAAAGCTATATTTGGTCTAATAAATGTGATAGAATTCACAGAATTCTACGAAAAAATTTAATTCAATTAAACGGTGATACGGTTATTTTCGCAGTGTGTTTTAATTAATTTTTGATTTTTATATATAAAGTAATCACAATTTTGTTTACCTCTGGTTTCACACCCAGTGTTATTCATGCATTCGTGCATTCAGTATGTATGTATGTACGTATGTATGTATAAAATTTATTTAGATGTGTATAATTAAACAAAATTACCATCGTGGAATTCTACATAGTCGTAGCTACAGTTTGTTTGTCGTTCATCAAGATTCATTTCTTTGACAATGACATCAATGACGTCATCAGTGTCATTTGTTTCTATATTCCAGGTCTCAGTCGAATCGCTGAAATATGGAGCAATAAATGTCATCGTAAACAGAGAAGGAATTAGCAATAATAAACAAATAAATAACCAAACAAACAAAAAAACAAACAAACAATAAATCAATAAATAAATAAATAAATAAATGAAGAAATGAACAAAGAAATGTACATAGAAAGATAGATAGATAGACAAATTGATAAACAAACATGATTATGTTGATTATAATGGTTGTGATGATGATGATGATGATGAGATGAGGCAGTACCTGTTGTATCTGGCTGGATAATTGGCGGATGTAAAACTTTTCCAGTCTGCTGCAGGCGTCAGCTTCTTAGTCACAGCACTACTGAGCAAAACATCTTTTGATTATGAAAATAATAATAATAATAATAATAATAATAATAATAATAATAATAATAATAATAATAATAAAAAATAAAAAAAAAAAAAAAATAATAATAAAAATAATAACTAATAATAATATTAATAATAATAATAATAGCTGTAGCAGTAACTAATAACAATATTAACAATAATAATAATAGTAGTAGTAGTAATGGTAGTAATAGTAGTAGTATTTATAATAATATAGTACAAAATGCAACAGCAAAATTAGCTGTAGTAGTAGTAGCAGCAGCAGCAGTAACAGGAGTAATAATAATAATGTAGATATATATAGTAGTGAGGAGAATAATAATAGTAACATCACCAACAACAACAACAATAATAATAATAAACAAACAGCAACAACTAAAACAAAGAGAATAGTAATAATAAAAACGAAACATCAACACTAATAACTAGTAATAATATAGCTGTACTAGCAGTAATAGTAATTTAGTAGTAATAAATACATAAATAAATGTATAAATAATGAATGAATTATTTAATTAATTATTAATAATTTCTTTGCTTACATAGAAGGGTTAGAAATTAACTTTGCCAATTTAAGAGCCACGTAATTAACAGAATTAATTTGTATTGTCCAGGGATAATAAGGGATAAAAGAACGTAACACGCACCACAGTACGCTTATAGATAGTTATATCCAGATAAAACCTCTTATGCCACAGTCGAGCATACAAAACTTTCGCGCATTGATCGTATTTTGATCTCAGGTCAAGAAACTGGCAGTCACGGTGTTTTGATACCAATCATGGTCAAACTGGCAGTCACGGTGTTTTTGATACTAATCATGGTCAAACTGGCAGTCACGGTGTTTTGATACCAATCATGGTCAAACTGGCAGTTCACGGTGTTTTGATACCAATCATGGTCAAACTGGTAGTTCACGGTGTTTTTATACCAATCATGGTCAAACTGGCAGTTCACGGTGTTTTGATACCAATCATGGTCAAACTGGCAGTCACGGTGTTTTTATACCAATCATGGTCAAACTGGCAGTCACGGTGTTTTGATACCAATCATGGTCAAACTGGCAGTCACGGTGTTTTGATACCAATCATGGTCAAACTGGTAGTTCACGGTGTTTTTATACCAATCATGGTCAAACTGGCAGTCACGGTGTTTTTATACCAATCATGGTCAAACTGGCAGTCACGGTGTTTTTATACCAATCATGGTCAAACTGGCAGTTCTCGGTGTTTTTATATGAGTCTATTTTGTATCTACTAATATACTAAAATGCATGTAATTTTTTTTATTATAACAGTTCCTGAAGTAGATGAAAATGAAAATTTTCTTAAAAATAAACTCTACGTAAAAACACAAAATCGCCTAAATTAGTACCTGCGGCCCGCCTGAGGATGGACCATGTCTCGTGTGGCCCGCTTCTCGAAAAAGGTTGCCCATGTCTGGTTTACACTGACCACAGGCTTGTTTGGGCAGAGTTCACTTCTGACAAGTCTAACTGAGGACCGGGACCGTCGGCTTTAAACAATAGCGTCTTGAAAGATGAAATTACTTAAATTTAATTAAACACTTTCGGTGAACTCGGTGAATCTACCAAGACTTATAATTTTGGTGGAATTTAGAAAGAAAATTACAGTGATGACTAGTGACAACTCCAAACAAAGATGCAAGACAGAACGGGCTTTGATTCATAACTTAAAACAAGAAGAAACATTCCTAATACAACTAGTTGAACGGCTATTCATAATTATTATAAGATTAAAAATCACGAACACTTACAGGGAGCTAGAATTAGGTCAAAGGTTAATGAAACTGAATAAGGAGAAAGATGCACTTCCTATTTGTTAATCTTGGACAACAAAAAAACAAATTACAGCTAAATCCATTCATTAATAACCGAGGACGGAACAGTAATTGACACACATGACGAAATTTAAATGAAACTACTAATTTCTCCAATTAGTATACATCTAATTATATACATCTGAAAAGACGGAGGTTTCGTCACAAAACTATTTATTACAGAAAATTACAAGGACCATATGTTACCATGACAGAAACCAGTGCTAAGGGGAAATAACTCTTGACAACGTTTCATCCACAATTGAATGTTTTGCCAATGATAAATCACCCGGATGTGATCAATTCACGACGGAGCGTCACTGATAATACATTTAATGTTAATTGTAACACCCGAATTAATACTTTCCTTAGATCAAACGAAAATTTATGATAAGGTGGTGGAATGGTATTTCTTATTTTTAAAAAAAATTTGGTCTAAATTTTATAATAATGATTATAACGTGTTATACTGATATTCCATCTGTTGTTAAAGCCGTTTGTATGAAACATCTTTCGTGGGGTATCAGACAAGGGTGCTCGATCAGCATTTTATTTATATTTTAGTAACTGAAATTCTGGCTGAAGCTATTCGGGAAGATTCCAAAATTAATGGGATAACTTTACCAGATGGCTCCGTAAGTAACAGGGTTGGGTACTCGAACGAAGGTAACGCAACTTCAACTGCAAGGAAAATGTATTAAATAAACCGAATCTGCTTCCATAAAACTTTTAAATACAAATTCAGATTAAATCCATATAGAATAAGTTTTTTAATTAAACTTAAACCTGGCAACTATGCGTCGAACTTAGAGATCTTTCTCTGGAATAGTCATACGGGTAATTTGGATTAAACGAAAATTATTAGACAAGTCATGTAAAGCAGTGGCACTTTTCAGACAGTATAGTCAAGAGTTGAAGCAGAATATTTTGCCGCAGTAGGACGGCGCAACAAAAGAGAAACATTCTGATGTTTCGAAGAGGTCGATGCCTCGTGCAGTGACGCCTTCGACATTACATATCATCTCCCGGCTTGTACCTTTGGAGGCCAAACTCGCAAACCAATTTAGAATCTTTTAACTAATCAATTTCAATCAACACTCACTAAAGCGTAAAATCAAACAAGAACAGAACCACGTACTGAATAGATACTCCATCATGATAGAACCATAAACATGCTTTTAACATTCAAGAAGAACCTAGTTGCAAGTTTAAATTATTTATATGACTAATAAACGGGGCAACCGGGGAATTACCCGGTAAAGGCCTTCTGGCAAAGACAAAAATATATTAATTCTTTCAACAACGACGACGACGACAATAATTAGTAATATAGAACTATATTAATCTTCTATTAAAATACAAATGTGAGGCGATGGGCTGCCTTAACTCCAAATTGTTTGTAACCTATCAACATTTAATGGTCAAAATTAATTTTTAAAATAATAATATTATTTTTATTTTTATTTCCTTACCTTCAACAATGAGAAACAGTAAAAATCTGGTCACTTTGTTTGAGAGTTCAGCTAGTGTAACATCCTCTGTCATTTTTTGTTACAAAATTTAACACAACTATTAACTATTTAAGACAAATAATAACATAAATTATCAGAAATAAAAACTTATAATAAAAATCGTGCGTCCCGTCTTACTGACTTAGCTACTAACCGTCACTTCTTTTTTTTACTAATGTTAGTTGGGTAAAACAAAATACAATGTGTGTATTCAACCGTGAACGCTTTAGACAAAATTAACTCGTCCAGACAAGTTTTGATATAGCTGTAACCCAGGCATCACAGCGTGACTAATTTTAAATGTTATTAAACATTGTATTATACTGACATATTACAAATATAATATGCATTCTGTAATATATGGTTTTCAGATTTTGGTACATCTCTATTTTTTATTACATTTAAAATAACTACAAGAAAGGATTTCCCAGATCAAGGGTAGCAGGTGCCCATCCCCCACAGACGCACTACAAACATTGGCAATAACTTGTTTGTTCAGCAAGTCTCTGTTGTGATACCATTTACAGTCAGAGTATTTACACCTTTGTTGCAGACACATCTCTGACTGAACTCTGACAACATGGCCACATACTAATGATCAAAAACAAAACATACAGTAAATCTTTTTTTATGAAGGAAATATGAACAACTTATTTCCTTATAGGTTAAAACCAGTTTATTGTCTAATTAGTTATTGTTAGGTGTAATTAGTACAAACATGCGAAGTATAAAAATCTATAAATAAACCATTTATTTTGGAGTAACATATAACTGTTCTATTGAAGATTTACCTTTACTCACTTACTCAAACTACATACTTGTACAACCCCTACTACGTATTTGTGACTCCAAGCAACAAACAACTGGTTGCAGTAGACTGAATAATTAAGAACATAACTGAAACTATTGTTCTCTGTAGTTATCTGAACTATGTCATTAATTTCATTTGTTTTCTGTTAGCCTAGGTGTTGTGACAATTTCCCGTCCAATATTCAGGGTGGGTATACAGTCCACATGTTTCTTCTAGTCTGAAACGAGAAGCAAAATAACCTATCCAGAATAATTCCCTTAAACGTAAATTAGTTATTTCCCGAACAATTTCACTGATGCGTATAAAATTTTGATGAAATTAATTTAAACTTGCATTATTTCAGTTTATTTATTTCATTTTTGCTGTTAGAAAACCAGTAAAATTAAATGATCGCTTTTGCACTTGTTAAACATTTTATTAGCATACTTTACTTTTGTAGTTAAACATTTGAAGTATTTTTCATGTTAAAAAACATGAATTAATAACAAGTAAGTTAAAAATAGACTATCAAGATAAAATAATTTGTTTTTAAAAATTAATCAAACAAATAGAAGAAAGTAATAAAAGTTTTGTATTTTTGTGACATCATTAGCACCCCTCATAAATATGTTTTAGACAGTCTGTTTACTTATTTATTTTAAAATTATTTGCAGATTTTTGTGGAAATGGTACTGGATGGCTACTACAATTAGTTATTCTTTCAGAAGCTGTACGATACAAATAAATTACAAATTCAAAAACGCTAATGAATACGAAACTGGTAGTAGCCACAAAATACTCCATGGCCAGTCCATAATCGGTCCAAGAAAGAAATCACATATCTTTAAAATAGTGTCACACATTTGATCATAATTCCTAACCAGGCTTAGCAGTAACTCCTTTGAAAACGATACATTATTGAATTATATACATGTGTATATATATGTATTTTCGTATATATGTGTATGTACATACATACATATATATCTATCTTCGAATATATGTGTATGTACATACATACATATATATATTTTTTATTTTTTTTGTTGTGTGTATGAGAGATAGAGGGAGTTAGAGAGTTTCTTAAATAAAGGAATTTTATTAGTTTATTTAGTTGTTTCATCGATTTAAAAGTCAAATGGTATAGATTTATAGATTACTGCTGTTCATTAAAAACGCTTTTGTTAGAAGGAATTTTATCTCCTTAAAATTGTTATACTAGCGTTTTCCTTTCCTGTCAGTTTTTATTGTATAATATGATCAATAAATAAATGTTATTAAAAGATTATGATTATACTTTTTTTTATTTTAAACTTGAAATGCTTCCCAAATTTGGAGAAATAAGACAACATGAATAACAAAGCACAATCACTAATGAAAAAACAGAATGACACATGCCCAGGATGCCAGCAAGCAATTTCTGTTATGATAACGTTACATAAAAGGTGGAGCTCGTATGTCTAGATAGGGGAACACTTTAAGTGTTAGCAATTGGTGTGCTTTTCTTTAAATGTGCTCATGAATGAAATATTAAATGTTTGCCTTTAAAAATACATAAGTGAGTTTTCATCAGTGTTTTAGATTACACCTGTCATTAGTTCATATTTGTTTTGCAGAAACATCTTGTCCAAGGAAATGAAAACAAGAGGTAATTAAAATTTTAATTTGCTTTTTAGAAAAATAATTCCAAAAAATATTTTAAATTTTGTTGCAAAAGCAAGTTATAATAAATTATTGTATGTATCTATACAAGTTGAATAAAAGTAATAATTACATTTTCCAGCCAGCTTCACTACAATTCAAAAGATTTAATATATCTCATAATTGTCCATAATAAGTTTCTTAAAAGGATATCTGATGCCATAAACACTTCATAATAAAGATATTGAATGTTTGTTCTAATATGTTGTTCTTTTGTTTTAATTCAGTTATTTTCTATTTTATTTATTTGTTTAATTATACATTTATATTTAAAGAATAACAAAGAATATTTCATGCAAATCTAAAATAATAATATAATAAAATATATTAACTGTAGACCAGTGTTTGAAGTCTGCAACATGTACAATGTAAATCTCCCCTTAAAATTAATTTAATTGAACCCTATATATTTATTATTAAATACATGTTTCACATTATCACAATGTCATATATAAGAACCTTAAAGAAAGTTGAAAATTTTAAGTGATGAATCATTTTCAGCCGTTATTTCATCTTGAAAATTCATGATAAAGCTGTAAAGTCTAACCAACTTTACCATACGAATAAACTAATATGAAAACATGATAGCTATGTAAAACATCTGAGGTATCAGTCAAAAAAAAAAAAAATTATTACACTAAATCTGATGCAGTATTTATATCAACCATAGAAATACTTTTCTGAGGCTTTTGCAATTATGTTTTGTTTTCAAACAAAATTGCCAAAAAGAACAGCTAACTATTAGACATATTTTTTACTTGGGTTCAATTTTGTTTCTTTATTTAAATGAAATGGTATTAACATTATTAATGTTTTTACCTCTTCATCAAATAATTTATAAACATTCAACAATAAGTTTTTTAAATTTTATTTTAAATGAAGAAACTAAAATTGTTTGTAGTCATTATAAATACAGAACAAACTTTATAAAAATAGAATAAATTTTGTGTTATTTTCTTAATCAGAGGTTTCTCTGGACAATTTGTATACATTTCTTCTACTTTAATAATAATAAAGTCTCTTAATAATGAATACCATATTATTATCATTATGAAGAATTTGTGTCATCTTGGTCTTGTATTGACAATGCAAACAGTTCAGTGGTGTAATTCTGGTGACATCTTCAAGAACACTGACAGTGTTTGTCAACAATCAGAACTGTAGCCATCCAGCCCCTAATGCATTGTTCAAAATAGCTGATGATCACCAGAACTGAAACTTTCATCGATTTGAATTTTTCTGTTGATCTAAAATAAAATACATTAATGAAATTAATTATACTTTCATTAACTGTAACAAAATGTGAATGTAGGAGGTTCAAAATAATAAATACAAATATTGATAATGATTATTATTTATATGAATTAGTTTTTCTAGAAAGTCTGACAAATATATGAACATGTGAGCAATCACAAAACAAAATGCAAACACAAGAAAGCCACAGGAAAAAATACAAATATATATATATATAAAGCATGAAAACAAAAAATTATATATATATATTTATACTGTAAACAAACAAGAAAGATAGAAAATTCATTATTAAAAAGAAAACTAAAAATCTGTTTGATTCACAAAATACTTCTACAAACAAGAAACATAGTATATATAAAATAAAAATGAAAATGAGTGAGACATTTATAACTGGTTAGAAACATGAAAACTGATAGCACAGAATTTATCAACATTTACCTGAACCTTAGCTGGTAGACACGCAGGTCTGAATACGAGAAAATGAGTTTGTGTTTGAACTGCCTGGCACACCCGACAGAGTTTGTTGTTTCTCTACATTCTTTCTGTGTTTAGAGCCTGAAGTATTTAAATACAACACATTTTATATCACACTGAAAAATTAGTAATAAAAATTGATTGTTTTCTTAATATATAAGTAGAATCCACTATCTGAAATAATTACTAATAAATACTTAATAATTTTTTTAGTTCGTACATACATATATATATATATATTTATATAAGTAAAGCACAATCGACTTAGAGAACTATTAGGTATTTTTCAAATATAAAAATGTTTATGATGATAATTGACTACTATATGCTTCTCAATTAACTGTGAGAAGCTTTTCATATTTTGTGCTCACAAATATCATCAAATATATCAGTTCTAGAACACTAGGTAAAAAGGCTTTTAAAATAAAAGTCAGATTGGTATACTGTTTAAAAAAACAAAGAAGAAATAATAACGACACCAGTATAAAAATATGATGTAAGTAAACCACATAAAATCAGTGAATTTGTTAGCATTAAAAACAATATTTTAACTTGAAAACATTTATGTTATTTTGAACTTTCCACACCCAGACACACACACACACAAACACATTTTATTTTTCCAAGCCTTTTTATAAGCTTTAAATATATTTTATTAATATTTTGTCAAATAAAAGGATTTATAACACCTAAAGAAAATATAGTTTCTTGTTAATTTACAATTTTGCTTACCTTCACGATGTACCTGCATTTGACTTTCAGAATTGACCGTTATATTGCAGAAATGACAAAAATGACCTTTCATCTTTTTACAGCCAGAAGGATCTAAGATTAATAATAAATAATAATAATAATAATAATAATAATAATAAAGAATATAAACATATGGATAAACCAACATACACAGTAAAATTTGTATTATAATTTTGTTTTGTTAGATTAAGAGTTATCTATCTTATATTGTTGTTTATGTTAAAATTATTGCTGCTATTTTAATTTATTATAATCATTACTATTACTACTGTCATTATTATAATTGTTTTCTTTATTACTGTTATAGTTTCTTCTATTATTACTATAACTATGGTCATTGCCATTATAAGGTAATCAATGTCTCTGTTACTACCTGTTGTGCTGGTAGCCTCCCCGTCAGACACAGCTGAAATCAGCTGCAGTTTTTTGGTGTGTTTCTGGCCAAGGAAGTGTTGCTGTGCTTGTATATCAGAGTTGATTGTCACGTGACAGACATCACAGTAAATCTCAGAGAATTTTCTTTTCATCCCCTTACTTGCCTTTGTTGGAGGTGTCTGAATAATAAGTAATTTACTTACTTATTTATCTCTTCCTGTTTTTATAATGCAGTATGCTAATGGGGGTTTTAGGTTAATTTTGTTTTGTTCAATTTTTGTTTTTATATATATTAGGGGCTTGAGGTTCTGATAGTTTTTGGTTACTCTTGCAAATGTTCTTATTTACACTTGGGCTGTCAAAATTTCCATAACTTTTCAAAATCTTTCCATAGCCCACAAATCCAAATTTCCAAATAAGCTCAGTCAGAATAAAGTGTTTTTTGCAGTTTTTAAAAATGTTTGTCAGAGTTAAAACTTTTGCCGTGACTAAGCTGCATGGTATACATGTAGGATTATTAATAATAAAAAATTAATGTAATTTAATTTGGCATTTCAAACTGCAGTTTTATTCTTGGAGTGGACATGTTAGGCAGATTGCCAAAAATATGAATATAGAAGTATTACTTCACCAAAAGTGGTTGTGTTCCTTTCTTCTTATTCAATTAATAAGTACCTTAAAATTGCCCAAAATCAATATCAGAGAGCGGGTGGGTTATTTAATGGTGTGTTTTACATATGAATTTTATTTTCAATTTCAAATAACGTATCAGCAGCTTCTGTAAGCAGGAGGTGATCTTGCATTCAGAAACTTGAACTGGTTGGAATAGCTGATTAATGTTGCATTAAATCATTAATTATGTGGCGTGACACCATGTTCATCTTGATACAAAAAGTATTGTAATCAATTACACTGATCACTTAGCACTATCACAACAAGTCTACCCTGCCAGTCTGATAGACATTTGCAGCAAGTATCACCTATTTTTGATAAATAAACATATTAAAAAACTGGAAACAAAATACAATTGTTTTTAACAATATGTACCTCCTGTCCAAGAAATCACATGATACCGATAAGATAGTCATGTGCACTGGTTTTATAGATTGCTTGCTTTAAATGCATACATCTTTTAAGGGGAGAAGCTAGGTGAAAAATGAAACCCGTTATTTTTTATGTTACAGAATTGAAACATGGTGGAAATAATCCCCATTTGTTACTATAAAACACTAATTATTTTTTTTATGGCAAATGGTACTTTCATTTTTGGCTTTTTTTTAATATTTTGGTTCCCAATTTCAGGAACCTCTCCAACCCAAACATAATATATCATTGAAACTGCTTGAGTTTAATCATACACATGTAGTTCTATAAAATAACAGAAAGAAATTAGCCTTTTTTTCAAAAGAAATATTGTTAAAAAAAGTATTGCATTTTTCACTCGTATTTTTTCATACTAGACACAATATTAAGGGTTATACAAAAAGAGTTGATAATTTTTTCAAGATTTTCTTTCTGTCACTTTCTAATGTTTGTTTCTAAAAAAAAATATATTCCAAATTTGTGAAATGCAGCATTTCACAAAAATTTATAAAAGTAAAAAAAATGAATCCTTTTCAAATGTATTAGTTCCCTGTCTTTTTGGATTACTACATATTCTCTTTCTATCATGTCGATTCGTTGAGAATCCTTTGAAAGGGTTACTTTCATAGCAGCTCCACCCACTTTTGTAAACCCAGTTCTGCTGCTGTATTGGTTGAATTCACTCACTGCCATTGCAACCCCACTGTCCATTCTTAATTTTCCCACAAAGTCTGTCTTTGGGTTTTCCATTTCAGACATCAATGCAAAACAGATTTTCACTGCCAAGTCAAATGTAGATTGGCTTAACAAACTGCCCACATTCCTTTGGCAGTGGTGTTCCCACATTTTCAGCATGGTTGCCTGGTTGTTCACCCATAGCTAATGCTTGTTAAAAAAAAATTAAAAATAAGAAGTTAAAAAACACCCACTGGAAAAACCCTTTGGACAGTGATCATGGTGTAGTTCTTGGTCTGATATTGATGAAAGGAAATCTGCTTCCATGGCCACCTACATGATTTGATGACAATGTCTTACTCTGCATCTTTTCACAAATGGCAGAAATTTACAACATGGCCTTACATGAGGAGTCTGAACATAGCAAATTTTCAACAAGTTTTTTTCAGACATGTCACCTGCACAAAAAGACAGTTGTCATCTACAACAAATGGACAATGGATCTTCATCTTTGATTTCCAAAACATGTTCATATTTTCTTTTGAAAGTCGATGGGAAAGGTCCTGGAGCTTATTGCCAATGAAGCTCACGAGTGATTCCATTTCCTCAGTGACCTAACTTGTTTCAGCAGTCTCTGATGTCTTCCACAATTTTTTTCAAGCAGATTGTAATTGTTGTTTGGAACATAGCTTCCACTTCCCAAATTTATTTATTTCAAAAAGTTAAAAATTAAAAGTTAAAAATACAAATGGAGAAAAAAATCAGGGTCACTGGAAATAATGCTGATAACCAATCAGAATGCTGCCACAAGTCATGTGATATCATACAACCAATATTCTCAGAGGGAGGTGCACTAAATTAATGGATATCATGATGGAGTGTGTATCTATTTTTAGAACATTGTTCCCATAATGCTTTGCAAAAATGGGGCTTTCCAAGGTATGCAAGTCAAATTTCATGGAGGTTTCAAGAAATACACATCAGAAATAAATGCAGAATTAAATGTGTAAATTTCAGTGACAGGCATCTCACAAAATGCAATTTTTTGGACACAATTAAATTTATTTGGACTTTTTAACTTGTATGAATAGAAACCTGAATTTTTTGAAGTAGTTGTGTCAAAATCTCAAAGTAAATTTTTTTTTCAAGTTATTTGCCTAGTCTCCCAGTAACAGGACTACTGAATATGGGAACAATTAATTGTACCAGTATTCTTTGTTTAGAATATTGGTGAAACAAACCAATTTTATGGTCATAATTTCCTGTAACTTTTCCATAGCCAAGTTAACAAAACCTGATTTTTTCAAAACTTATAAGGTCCTTAAAAAAACTGACGAATTTGCAAGACATTCCAAATCGCCTACAAACCCTGATTACAGCAAACTTATAGATGATTATACTCACAGGAACTGTGACAGATTCTTCTGTCAGTGTATTTGTTTCTGATTTAACTACTTGTTTTGGTTCGTTCTTTTCAGTTTGCTTTGTACTTTCACCTTTCGTTTCTCCAATTTGCTGGAAAGAGAAGAAAAAAGTTAATTAAAAAAAGAATATCTTAAAATACTAATTATATTAAATATTTATTACAAATAACCATTAATATCTTTGTTAGAAATATATGCTTCTTTTTTTTCCAGTATTTAAAAGTATTCAAAATATATTCAGACTGCTTATTTTATTATATGACAATAAAAACAAAATAAAACATCTGGAAGTATACAAAGTATTTTTGACACTTTAATAATAAAAATATATATGCACACACCAAAATATATTTGTTTCTACCATCACAGATATACACACATGTAACAGATATATCCTTCATTCCATTACCTCTGTGCTCTGGGCAGCCACAAATGCTCCTCCATATTTGGGAATGAAAGCTTCCGTTGGCAATTCTATAATAACAGTTTGAATACTTTATTTGAATTAGTAAATAAAAATGTACAGCATGGTAAATGATAACAGAAAGATATAATTTACCTCAAGAAAAACAGGTAAACAATATTACAACATCACATAAATATTTCCATCTTTCTTTTAAATTTCTGGAACAGGACATCCTCCTTGTTTACCATTTCTTTCTTATTATTCCTCCTTTTTTTCTTTTTTATTCTTTTGTTTTCATTTTGATATTATTATTATTATTATTATTATTATTATTATTATTATTATTATTATAATAACTGCTTCGTTTCCTTTTCATAAACAACAATGGAGTTTTGACCTTGCTTTTCAACTTGTGGAACTGGAAGTCCAAGTTTAGTTAGTTTCTTGGCATGGTTCTTTCCTGCACGGTGTTGATTCAGCTGTTCCTCGGAATTCAGGTGAACATCACAATACTGACAACGATACATTGTGAGAAAAAAATCATCAGCTGGAAAATTAAAATAATGAATATCACAACACTGTTAAGCAAACCAATAGATTCTTCAACTAGAAAATTAAAATAACAGCACAATACTTGAATGCAGATACTGCGATTAGCAACACATACAGTGCACTACATCATGTATGATACATGATGTAGTGCACTGATGAAAAAAAAAATAATAATAATAATAATAATAATTAGTTAAACATATCCCCCCAAAAATGAAATTAAAAAAATCAGTCTTCTGACTATTCTGTTTATCATATCACTGATAGCTGATACACATACACTGATATATGCTACATCATACTGGTAATAGTTGATACGTAAAAAAAAACGGTAAATTGTAATGAAGTATATAAATTATTATTCAGTATACAGTTATTTAGCAATACAATTTAATATGACAGTAAAGAAAAGAAAACTAATGTTACGAAAACAATAAAATAAACAATAAATAAAATAAATATCTTGTACAATCAAAAATAAATAATCTATCGTTTAACACCGGCAAATAATTACATTATTTTCTAAACTAATCTTCTCAATAATGCTTCGAGCAGCCGACATATATTTTAAACGAACGAAGAGAAGCCAGTCCATCAGTGAAAGCAGCCCCCCCCATCGGGTCTCAGACCATATAATTATAATTTTTATTTTTATTTTATAATGTCTTTTTCTGTCATCATCATCATCATCATCGTCATCTTGTTCTTTTATTTATTTATTTTCTAAATGGTCATTTATTAATAGCTTTGTTTGTTTTTAATTGTTTTTAGATTTTGTGTGGGTTTTTGTTGCTGTTTTTTTTTAGTAATTTACTTCCGTCCAGATAATAATCATATTGGTGCTGATCAAAACCTATTTATTTATTTATTTATTTATATACATTTAAAATTCCATATACGTACATCAGATGGCATCTAAAAAAATTATGTTGTAATGTCCCATTGTATTTTACAACGTTTAGATTAACAAAAGTAGTGCCTCATACTTAACCCGGATGCTGCCCGATCTCTGTAATGTTTTATATACAAATCGTTTTACTTCATTAGAAATAATGTAAAGTAAATCAGTCGATTCCCAGACCATAAACAATACCCGTTTCGATAAACTTAAATTGCCTACACATAATTAACTTCAGGTAAAAAGAATTTCACAAATCTAAAGGCCCTAAATAATAAATTAAAGTATGAAAAAGGAAAACACTAAATAAAATACGTATATAAAAGAAATATTTAATACAATTAACATTTAATTTACTTCCAAAATCTTCTTGGATGAAGAAGAATTGTTCACACTCTGGATAGTTTCTCTCGGATTTAGTGTTCGAACTCTGGAACATTCGAAATTCAAGGATCCGCTGTATTTACAAATTACTAGTTTGCCAGTGAGACTTTTCGGTATTAGCCGCAAGATATCATCTGTGCACCTTGCCAAAGGAAAGAACAGGCTATCATTACATATCGACTGACTTCTACTCCTGCAACTAAATTTACAGAAATTTCAAGCTGTACTCTTTGTATTAACAAATTTTAGATATGGTTTGCACCATTTATAATAATATTCGTATCTTTAGTTATTTATACAGTAGCGTAGTTAACTGTATAGACGAAGGGGTCTAATACTTACACATTACTTAGGTCTAAAGAGAACAGCAATTTGTTTTCGTACCTTTGTAAAAGCTAAATTCTAGCCTATTCGTTTTTATTTTTTAACTTGGTTATTACGTCTTATCAGTAAAAACGTTATTTAACGAATGATTGACAAATATAAAACAAAGAAATGCATAATTTTAGGAATTAACATTTGAAATAATCCATCAAAGTTACGGCCGTTTTTATTTATCAGCAATACTTTTTATTACTGCTATTATTACGTTGTGGAAGGTATAGTATATTTCTTTCTTGCTTTGCTTAAATTTTTTCTTACGATTACGGTTATTTTGGTCATTCGTCCTCTATTAAACATTGAAATAAATAAATAATTAGTTTTTCATTGGCAAAACAAGATGACATTACTGGTGATTAGAAAGCCCTCTCTCTTTCTCTCCAACTGAGGAATCATTTGCTACCACTTTAAATTTTTGGCTGATATAAACCATGCCACTGAGTACCTAATTATTCTTAAAATTTGTATGGAAGGGTCTAATATTATAAGACGCATATTCTTTCTTTTTTCTTTTTTCTCTTTTTTTGCACCTTATCCAGTTTGATTATCATCAATAACAAATTCAGTTGTTTGTAATAAGCTATTGCTTTTATTTATTTCCTTTTTCAAAATATAAAATAAAAGTAAGTTTATAGTTGTGTACAGCAATATGGATATATCACATCAATCTAAATATGAGCAATGTAAAAAAAAAAGATATATATAAACTTGTTACCAGTACAGTGTACTATGTAACATACAGTATTAAAAGATATAAATCATATAATTTCACTTAGTAAATATGTATTTGAAACGTAATTTTAGTGGGTCAGTATATATTTAATAAACCGAAAGAAATGTCCACAATAATATGTATTTATAATGTAATTTCACTAGATATATATGTTTTTAACGTTTTTATAATTATAATTTCACTTAGTAAATGTGTAAATAAAATGGTATAAATATTGTCGACATTGTTGCAAATCGTGTATCAATAACATCTTCCATACACTACTTTGTACGCTAATGGGCTTAACTCTACGAGGTTTCTTCCTACAGACTCTGCCAGACAAAAACGCGATTTTTTTTCTTTCATTTTACTATCCAACGTATATATATTTGCTTATGTATGTCCAAACTTTTATGATACGGCGTTCTGAGTTCCATGGACTTTGACATGCACAAACTCGCGTCTAGAAAGAAATCCATGTCTGCTGCAGAAGCTGTTCAAAAAAGGATCAAAACATAACTATTTATAAATTAGAATAATCCATAAAAATGAGGCGTGCTATCAATATATACGGACAGAGATATTTTTTCGAAAGCGAAACAAATTATCTATTTTTTTTGTTTAATAGAGGTTAACTTAAGACTTCGATAACAATACACACTGATAGGCATACATACATAATTTTCAAGGCTTTTCAAAACTGAATAGTTTTCTCAAATAAAATTATATATATTGTCATTAATTGTATTAAACATTATGAGCGATACTACTATAATACACTGGCGATGATGTGAAAACTTCACCACAAACATTAAAACTACTTTAACACACACGCACACACACAGATATAAATATATATAAAATAATAATAATAATAAAAAGGAAAACAAGAGAAAAAAAAATCATATAAAAAATTTTGTCACTTGACTTTGATGGCTCCATATTGTCGTATTCTTTTCGTACAAACTGAACAAGAACGCGTAGCGTTATAAAAATACCAGTTCGTTTCGCATACAGAAACGTCGAAGAATTTAATTCTTTAATATATAATTAAATTTAAAATATGGTCTAAGTTGGCCATTTCCAAATTTCCAGAAAGGACAATTCGCAATCTTTGTTAATGTTAATAATCATCTTAATAACTTACTTCACAAAATAAAAAAAAAATAAAAATAAAAATAAAAGGTGAAAGAAGTCGCCTACTTACCGTGGCTATCTATACCTGTCTTTATTTTATATCTGCAACAGCATCTTCCCAAAATTATAATAAATATATGTCACAAGTTATTATAACTTTTACTATATATAATGTTAATTATTTTATTATAGAATCATATTTTTCTTCCAGTTATTATAAAGTGCAATGTCCTGTCATGCCTAGTCATATGAGTAACAAAGTATCTTGTCGAGTTGTAGTTACTTATGTTTCAAGATCAAAGATAAATATTCAAATATATACTAAGAATTCAAGTCGTTGATTTCAAAACTGTACACGCAGATTTTAAATTTAGGCCATCGTAATACAATTTGCAACAACGAAACTTTTGATTATTTCTATTTTTCTGTTTTTATTTCAAAAACATTCTGTTATTCCAAGCTTGTAGTTTCATAATTCTTTACTTTATACACACACACATTTCAATTTATTTATTTCTTTTTTTCTTTCTTGTTTTCCTTTTTAATCTTTTTTTTTTATGGTGATGTAAAATTCAGCTGTTCTTTTATTATATTTTAAATTTTATTTTCAGAATCAAATTCAATTTAAGTACAGTTAATCTGCTCCTGGTGACTGCAAACAGTGGTAAATAGCAATAAGAAAAATTATGTTAAATAGTCAATATTTATTAACTCATTTAAACATATATTTATTGACTAGATACAGCATTCCTGTGCTATTTGTATGAGTACTATCATGGCCGAGAGAATGGTCAGTTGTATTAAGAATTTTACAGAAACTGAAGCTCTGAAGAAACATTTGAGAGACAACATTGATGAGAAATCTTTTACTTGTCATGTTTGTAGTGAAAGTTTTTCTGAAGATGAGCATTTGAAATACCACATGAACTGTCATTCTGATGAAAAATGTGTTAAATGTAAAGGCTATGAAAAACATTTTTCACTGAATCAGACTTCAAAAAATTGTATGAAAAATCATATTGGTGACAAACCATTCAAATGTGAAATTTGTGACAAATGTTTTTTACATGTTTGTAATCTGAAAATTCACATGAGAATACATAATTACCAGGAAAAACGTTTTAACATTTATACATCCATACTTGGGATATTCCATATAGAGGTGATGTTTGCTTAAAACATTTTACACGAGATTACCATCTAAAACATCACATGAAACTTCACAGTGAAAAATATAAATGTGAATTGTGCAATAAACATTTCTATCAAAATTGTGCTTTTCAAAAACACATGAGAACTCATACTAATGAGAAACAGTTTTTATGTGATGCATGTGCAAAATCATTTTTAAGAAAACTAGACTTAAGAAGACACATAAAAATTCATACTGGAGAGAAAGCATTCAGTTGTACAGTTTGTGGAAAACAGTTTACACGAAGTCATCATTTAACATGTCACATGACCATTCATTCAAAGAAAAATCCATTTAAATGTAAGGTTTGTAAAATGCTGTTAAATGACCTGAAAAAAGTGAACAAAAAATGAAAAAAACATGATTTACTCTGATCCTTTGATGAATTTAAATGAAATTAGATGCAAATTTTTTTTATTGGTATTGCCTTGACAACACAGGAAATTTCATTTCAAAATATCTAATATTTTAATATATATTTACATAAGAAACTTCATATTTTTAAGTCAGTAAATGAAACTATATTTCAGTATTATCTAAGGTTTTACCTATCTTAACATAGCATGGTGACAACAGTCCATGATTATCTCACTGTAATGTAACATGATCATAACTTTGTACATTGCTCATATTCAGGTTGATATTCTGTTTGAATATAATTATGTATGAAATAAAAACATATTGTTGATAAAAAAAAATATAAATTTTGTTACACTCCTAATCCTTGATCGTCTTTTATATTTTCAAAATAGAAATAAAGAAATAGCATCTGCATTTGTCATTTGAAGATAATCAACTTGGATGATGTGCAAACAGTTGTGTTACAAATTTCAAAAATAACAATTTTGTACTAAAATAGTAAAGGAAAATGAAATGATAACAGATGACTGATAATTCTGGTGTGATTTTATAGAAGCAGATAAAATATTTTTAAACAGTTAAAGAACTTGGAAGAAAGTGAGAATTTAAACACTATGATTATATGTGATTATATATATAGAATAGTATTACTGTAACAATAACTTAGACAACTGACAAATGAAAATAGCCCTAATATGAATTTATCTAATATGAATTTATTATTTTAATATTTCCAGTTAAGGATTTTATCTCAATGTGTAAAGCTGTCAGTCTCATAATGTTCATTATTTACACTTTTCATATCATTTATAATTGAAAGTTTCAATATGAAGAACACTAGTTCTCAACTTTTTTAATTTGAGAATTAAAATGCTGTTTTCTGGTCAGACATAAAAGTTTAGCACAGTCTTAAAGGAAGTTAGTAGATATGTCTTGACTTGCTGTTGCTATGGAATGCGTTCCAGTGAAACTTGTCCAATAAAATAAATATTTTGAAACATATTTGTTTATTATTATTTTATTCCTTTTTTCAAAAATGTAATATCAACATTATTCTAAAAGCTGCATGCACCTGAATATTTTATTTATATACTTTTGCATCTTTTGGTAGAGTGAAGCTGTCTTGAGCTAATCTGTGAATGATGTATCCAGAGGCATGCAGAGGTCAGGTGATGCCCGGGGCTACTGCCCCTTCGCCCCCCCCCCCGTCTGCACACCACTGGTTGCATCTGAGACACACCTCTCTCAGTGTGCATGTAATGTAATCTGCATCAATATCTTGCTTAAAAACAGGCATAGTGTTTTTACATACTTGAAGTAGAAACTGGAGACTACAATTTAATCTTTACCCAATCATAACCAGTAAATGTAAGTATTTAAAAAAACAAACAAAAAAAAAACGTTTTGTCTTACATGTGTCCTGCTGTAACTTGAATGATCACAAAGCTCAGTTCTCGATATCTTTTCATATTCATGATTTCTGTAAGTAAATACATCTCAGTTATTTTTATTTTTAAATCTGGAAATTTAACGTCGGTGGTTCAAAGAACCAACAAATAAAATAAATGCCCCAAAGCTGGCCACAAATTGTCTTGGTCAGTTGTTTTGTAAAAATATGGTTCATAAAGTATGAAATGTTTCTTCATTTAACGCTAAAACAAATGCAAGTGTTGAAACAGTCATTTTCGGCTTTCAAATTTATTACAACAGCGATTAACACTATTTTATTTATTTTATTTTATTTATTTATTTATTTATTTTATTTTTACACAAGGGAGGTAAGTAATATTTAATTATGGAAAAGCGCATTATGTTATTATTTTTCTCTTCTTTTCTTGATTTTTTTTTCTCTTTCAAAATTTTCTCCTTTTTTTTTTTAGTACAATTATTTTTTAAATGTTTATAAACATGGTCTGGTGAAAAAAATGTATCAAAACATGACTTACTCAATCTGTTTTACGCGCTTTTTGACACGGAAGTCAAATAGATGTAAAAGAAATTTCGTGTCTTCGTACTTGCTTCCCTTGATTAATAAATGCGAACTTTTTCAAAATATAATTATATTCTGAAGATTGTCTGGTAATGTTTCATGTTAAATCTGTGTCATGACAACATATGTTTTTAGTAAATATTTTGATATGTTTTGTTATGTCGCTGCAAGTTCAAATACTTTAAAATGAACTACAAAGAATTAAGTTGCCAGTTTTGGTTTATAAATTTAGCTTTCCTTTCCCGTCCGCATGATTGCAAGTGTGACTGTAGATAGGTTACACATTGATCATATTTATATATTTATAACTGTATAGGACAGATTGTAATTATTTTTAAATTATTGTAAGTCTTTTAAGATCTCTGTTATTCTGCTTTAACAGCAACTTTAAACGAGTTTACTTCTTACCTCCAACACAACTCCGCGGCAGTATTTTGTAACAAAACGGTTTAGCCATGTATGTCATAAATAAAAATGTGTTTAAACTAATTAACCTATTCATTTATTTGAAATTATGCAATTAAATAGTTTTAAAACAGTTATTTTTGTTTCTTTCATTTCGTCCTTTACATAGGAATAACACTGTGTTAACACTAGCTATCTGCATTATTACTAGCAGGATTTTTATACTGACTGTTTTAATTAATGATACTTCGGATTACAAGAAATAGTTTTGAAATTAAATTAATTAACTACTGTTTGACAGCAAATATCCTAAATGTTGACAAAGTTAAGGTTATTTTTGATTACAAGATTAATAATTATATTTATTATGGAAATAATTATCAGCATTTGCTGATGTCTTCATCAACTTTGTCAGAATGTGTACAGACCCAGTATTACAAATTTAAATAATCTGAATTTGACCACTCTCACAAACAACAAACAGAAATCGTTTATATGCAAACTGAGTTTACTGTAGACATGATGGTTTTTACTGAATGATCAGAAATGACTAAAGTAATGTAATAAAATTATTTTAATCTTGGTAGAGAAATCTCAAACATTTCAAAAATGAAGAAATATCTATAGCTGACATATATAACAATTTATAACAATTCAGTATAAAAAGAATTCTGACCAGAACTGAAATTAAAACATTTCTCTAACTCAATTAGAAAATTATTTAGTTACATGCTAGTGTATTAATACAAATGTAGATTCTGTTTTGATTATCTGTCAGTGATTAGATGAGTATACCTATGTATTTATTAATAGTAGTTATTGAACAAAGAAAGAGATTAATTCATAGTAACTAATAATATTAATTCTACCCAGTGAAAGATTTTCATTTATTTATTTAACAAAGACAATGTTCATTTCGTGCCTGGTATGGTAATTTTGTGTTCACCAATTCTTGCATTAATGTAGAAAAATTAATTTACATCAGTAATTTAGTTGAGAAGCAGGATATTCAAAATCATGTAAAATAACAGTATCAAACTGAAATCTTTATTAATATTACATCTAGTAGTGAAAACAAATACTAGATTTAAATAAATAAATAAATATGTAAACTCTGAAACAATGTAGATTATAGAACTTAGAAGATAAAAACAGTCTAGTATATTTTGTACATTTCTGAATGTCATGATAGCTATTTACTAATAATAAGTTTATAATAATAATAAGAAGAAAGCACACTAAAGCACAGATTAACACTTTTCCATCTTTCATATTATTATTTCAGATAAAGGCTAAGTGCTATAAAAAATTAATTAAATATTTAATAATAATATGTATGAAAATGAGGAAACGGTACTTTAACTACTTTTATCTGTCAGTAAAATCTATAGATGTCTGGTAATAAAAACAATAAATAAATGAAACAACAAATGGAAATTTTAACCATTTTCTAACAATATTACAATATAAAACTTAATGATATATCAAAGATTTTATTAAGTCATTTTTGTTTTTCATAATCAAAAATTATTTTGTTATCTTTTTAATATATATTTTTTTTCACATTAAAAATAATAAGAAGAAATAAAACCCCCAGAAAAAAACGTTTAAATAAAATTTTATCTTGTATGATGAAAAATCAATAACATAATTCGTTTTATTAAGTTATTTGGATTGATAACTATATATGAATTTTTTCTCAAAAGTATTAAAACATGCACTTAATGCAAAAAGTCATTTTTTATAATGTACATTATGCAGCAATAGCTCCTAATTATAGCCTTTTAAATGTCTTTCTGTTTCTTCTTATGTGACCTAAAAATTACTGCAAGAGAAAAGATTTGATAAAAAAAAAAAAAAAAAAAAAAAATATTCATTGTTTATTTCCTTACTGAAATGCTGTTTGAATGCACTAACTGGCCCAGGACTGTAGTACATAAAGAAGTCTAAGTAATGTTCAGTCTGTCAGAAAGCAACCCAGTAGTAAGATTAATTATATAGTAGTATTTTGATGCTGCTGCTGTTGGTTTTTTGAATTTTTTTTTTTGGGGGGGGGGAATGTTTTTAATAGTTTTTTGTTTATATATATATATATATATATATATATTAACAATGAATTTTGTAACACTTGTTATATAGGCTACTATGACGTGTTAATGTATGTGAGAACAATTTTGATACAAACAATAATATTATTTAAGTTAATAATAATAAAGAATGAACAAAAAGAAAAATTAAGTTTTTTATTATTATTAGCCTAGTATTCACCATTACATTACTCTATCAGAAAATTGTTTACAAAACCTTTTTCACAACATCTACCTTTGAACCCCAGGTAAACAAATGTGGTGTTTTTCTTGTTGATCTGCGACTAGCAACCATTGATGTTCCTGATTCTACAACCTTTTCTCGAACTCCGTCTAATGGAGTCTGACAGGAAATCTCTGTTTTAGTTCCCAGCTCAGAATCCATCACCTCCACTGACTCCATTTTACTGTCAGCTTTCTTCAGAGTTTTTTCTGATTTGGAGTCATCACTACCTTTCTTCTTGACAACTTCTGTGAGGACTTCATTTGCCCCTCGTAAGATATGCTTTGCCTTTTCTGCTACTTCCTTAGAAACAATAATTTCTGTGACAGTTTTTTTCTTCACTCCATAGAAAGGGATTACTGGTTGTTGTTCTGTATTTTCTTTTGTACTGTTACTTTTTACATCATTTTTCTTGTCATCAACTACAACAGTAACAACTTTTCTTTTTTTTGGTTCACAACATATTGTTGTGGAATCATCATTGTTTACAAGTCTTTTTTCTTTTGTGTTGGTTACATATTCATCCACTGATGAATTTCCAGCTTTCAGTTTGTCTCTGAGTTTATCTGTAACAATGTTATTAGTCTTCTGTACAGTTCCACCCAATCGCAACCTCTTTGGTTTTGGCTTCTCATCAGCATCATCATTTATCAGGTTTTCTGATATTCCTGATGATTCATCAACATCTGAAGTTTCAGCAGCAGCTGCATTACCTGTCACCTGACTATCTGAAGTTGTGTCAACTTTCCCACCTTCTGCTTCTGATGTGTCGTCAGAGGTGGTCACCTGTGGGGGAATGTAAACACTTTTTTCAGTTATTGTTGATGAGCCTTCCACCACACTGTTCATCAGTTGTATTGTTTCAGTAACAGATGATGCAGGGACCTTCTTATTATTCTCCAAACACTGCTTCAAGCGAGCTATTGTAACAGTAACATGTTTCAAGTCATTTTTCTGATCTGATGGAATACTTGTAAGCAGAACTTTCTTAACAAAAGATTTGTTCTTGCAAACTGCAGTTGGAGAATGCTGTCGTATTTCCAATTTCTCTGCCTCATTGTTTGTTTTCACATTTTCTGTTAAAGCTGTTTCCTGTCTGGGAACTGTGGAAACCGTGCTACTTACATCAGGAGTGATTTTGCTTTCCTCTGAGCTGTTCTGAGTGGTTGTCAAATCAGTTACACCCTCATTCTTAGTGTTTATCTGTAACAGTGACTTGAACTTTTCTGATTTTCTTTTCAATGCTTCTTTTCTTCGTTCAAAAATAGCCACTTGTGATTTAAGTTCTGCAAAAAAAATATAACCATAGTTTATTTAATAAATTATATTATATTTATACAGCTGTTATATACAGCAAGAAAAATCCAAGTAATTGATTGTTCTTGTTTAAATAATAAATTATAAAATTGTGAATTGTAAATTAAAATGACACTTTCACTACTGACTGAAAACTACTGTTTATATATATATTTGTATATCTGGGTTTTAGTCTGTGTGTTTACAAACACAGAAGTGTGAACTGTTTCAATATGAACTATTTACCTTCCATTTCTCTTTCAAGCTTTGCTTCTTGTTTTTCCATGTTGATTTTGTAATTTGACATTTTCTTCTTAAATTTATCCATTAGACCAAGAGCTCGGACAATCACACTGAGCTTATGACAGTCTGAAATAACAAATAATGGCAAAATTTTATCAGAAGTAATAATGTTTAAAATCAGAAACAGAGCAGTATACTGCTAGAAAAAAGGAAAGGAAAGGAAAGAAGTAATACACACACGTGTAACTGTGTGTGTGTGTGTGTGGATAGGTGTCCCGATCTGCTCTGTTGAACCAAATCTGAGTAACCCTCAGTTTTTGTGCTTCATAACTATTTTTAAAATATTGAGTTAATCATTTAAAAAATAAAGTATATTTCAACTCTACCCTAATATCTATATTCTAACCTTCAGGTCGTGCATGCACGACCAGATCTTTCCGCAGTAATGTTATGTGGTCTTTAATGTCAACCATAAACACATCCAAAAAACCAAACTCCATAATTCCTGTCCAGAAATTCTTATCATCTTCATAAGATGAATCGGAACCATCTACAGGGGTTAACTCTATTGGAAATGTGATCTCCTCAGGTGCTGATAAAACAAATATGAATTTTAATAATAAGCATAATATTTTTAAAGATTATTTAAAAAAAAAAAAAAAAAAAAATCTTTTATATGTATATATTCTATAAGCACTAATACAGCAGAGAACTTTTTTCTTAATAGATGTATTTTTCAAGAAATGAATAATAATAATGTTTAACTTACACAAAAGATTGTCATCCACGCCAACTGACATATCTTTCATTCCTGAATAACAATTTAAAAAATAAAATAAATAAATTATAAAACAAACAAAAATTATGAAAGAGAAACAAACAGAATTATTTTTAAAAATAATCAACAACAACAATAAAAATGTTTTATTTAATATATCAAATGGTAAAACTGAAATGTAATTATAATCATTTGCTCACTTTAAAATGTAAGTATTGTATACATATTTGTAATAAATAATTCATGAAAGATTAACTTTAAAAATAACTTATTCTAAAACAGCAGTTTTTGTGTTCCTACAATTAAATTAATCAGTGACAACAACAACAACAAAAAAGACAAATGCAGAGAATGTAGTTCACACACATCCAAAAAATAATTTCTTTGAATTTAATTATTATTTAAGAATTAAAAATGGATACAAATAAATAACAGTTACCATTTGAAGTTGTAGTCTCAGCAGCTGGTTTTGTGAAAGATTCTTAAAAAAAATAAAAAAAACAGTAATAAATAAATAAATAAATAAATAAATAATAATAATAATAATAATAATAATAATAATAATAATAATAATAATAATAATAATAATAATAATAATAATAATAAATAAATAAATAAATAAATAAATAAACTTTTTTCCCTTCCATTATTAATTAATTTATTTATTTTATTTTATTTTATTTTATATCACAAAGAATAGTAACAATTTTTTTTTAAATACATAACAAACTGAATTAAAAAGAGATATGTACAAGACAGAAATGTTTCCTGGAAACTAATGTATATCATTGTATTCTTAATGTTAACATTGTTTAACAGTTGCAATGTGGCAACTAGTTTAACAATGTTTTTAATTATGTTACACTGCCTAACAACATCATTTCTCTTTAGTCAGTGACCACATATGAACACATATCACATTCTCATTTTTCTTAGCAACAAGTATTGAGAATTATATGACTTTGCCTTAAAAGAGAGTAGTAGTGATACAATATTATGTATTAATGGACCAGATGAAAAAATAACATATCATCTCATTGAGTTGTATGTGTGAATATTTAATATTTGATATCTAGTCCTCATCTCTGAGAAATATATGTGTGCATAATTACATGTACTTCATTACATTCCCAGGTGTGAAAAAATATAAAAATTTACCAGTTTTCCGTTGTAGAAAATTCTGTAAGACAGTCACATCAGGTTTAATATCCTGCTCAACCGCTGACCTTTCACTGTCATCAGGCAGGTGACAGTACGTATGCTCGTTGATACTTCCAACAAATTCTACCTTTGGCACAGGTGAGCGAACAAGTTTCTTTTCAAGAGGGAAATCAGGTGGGATGGTACTGGAAACAGTTGTTGAACGACGACGGTTTGCCAGTGCTACTGTCAGAGGTTTGTCAGTGTGAACGATGGGCGTGCGGGCCACACAGCGGCCAGTACAGTACTCGTCATGGCGATAGAAGTCCAGCTGACCTGAGTCAATGTATCGCCTAATTATAAAAGAAATGTTCAGATTTTTATTTATGATATAATTAATATAAACAACAGAAATGTCAGTTATTTTACATCATGTCACTTCTATTACCAGAAATTTAAATTATCAGGAAAATAAATATTTAAATATTTTAACATTAAATATTACATTATATCATACAGCAGATTAAAAAAAAAAGAAGTTAATAATACTATCACCATGTTAACAGATTTACCAGTTTACACATGTAAGATGTTTTTCTTTGAGACACTTTATTGTATGTTGAGACACAGCCTATATATTTGTTATGTCAATGATATTCTTGAAAAGCAATATTAAATTCTCTTGTAGCCTTTTGAACAACTGTTCCTAAAGCAAGGCAAACAAACCCCAACAAAAAGATTATACATATAGATAAAATAGAGCAAAACAAACTAGATACTTGAATTGAATCACAGTCTGTCAATGCACTGTATGTTATTCTTCTTCAGTTCGTTCAGTTTCCATAAATGAATGAATAAATAAATGAATAAAATATTCAAAAGTGGAACCGTTTCAACTGGTGATTCTATTACTAACCTCAGTTGCAGACCATTTATTCGTACAGCATTCTTCCAGTCTTTGAGTCGCTCTTTTTCTCCCATGATAGTAAAAATTTTGGGTGAGATAAATTTTCCATCTGACTGCTCAATACATTCTCGATGTATACCAGGGCAGTAGAATTTGTTCTTGTGAAGTTTTCCCTTCAGTGATCCACATGACACCTCTATTATATCTCCTTCTACAGGGCTGAAATTAAAATAAAATACAGAATTATTACTGTTGTTGTTGTTGTTATACAGGAAATAGTAATGAATTGACAGTATTAATAATAGTAAGAATAGTGTGGTAGTTAGTTTTAACATTTGCAGTAGAAATTACACTAGCAATGTGTAGGCTAGTGTTAACCTGACATAAAAAAAGAAAGATATTAGTTTAAATGATGAATGACAAAAATATAACACACACTCATGCATATATATATATATATATATATACACATATTAATATCTCATAATTAATAATTATTGATACATACTAATTCTATAATAATAATAATAATAATAATAATAATTCTTTGTTAATTTTTGTTTGTAATACGTCAAAAAACAAATCAAAACAGAGAGAGAAAAATAATAATAATTTAGTATAACTATGTAACACTATGTTTTACATTGTATTACAATTACGCTGTTTTACAAAGTAAAACATTGTTTAACAAAATTAGTACTAGTGACCTAGATAAAAAAAATCAGTTCCGGTGCTCTCAACATATAGCGTTTAAATGTTTGTTTGTTTTTCTGCTTTCGTAATGTTTTTGCTTTACCTAGACGAAGGCATCCTTGTTACAAAGACAGCGCTATTCTTCCACATGCAATAACATGTATCCGTCGAAAATGGCGAACGGGTACGTTGTTTTTTTGTGTGTTTTTTTTACATACCGTGACGTCACTGACGTTCGGACATCGCGCGGACGCCGAGATGCAGTTCTCCTGAAATCCATTCTCAGTAAAGAACGTCAAAATTAAAATGAAAGTTAATAATTAGAATGAAAGATAAAGATTTTTCTTTCAACCATGTATTTTCTTTGTTTATTTATTTATTTATTTTTCACTACTTTTTAACCTTCACTGTTTTTGTTCACCATAATTATTTCCATAATCGAAATTAAAGAGGTAGATGAAATACAAAATGACAAACAGTAAGCTTTTTTAAATGTTTATATTTATGTTTCAGCTGTTGTTGTTGCTGCTATTCTTGTATTTTATTATTTTCCTTTTTCGAATTTAGTTTCTGACGACGTTGGTTTGTAGTTAGATGTCTTTAAATAGTCTGAAAACTTGTAATGTTAAACTGCTACTGTTGAAGTGGACAATTATTATGCGTTTTAATAAATACCAAAATTTATATTTTAATGATATTTTCAAATACAGTATTTAACCATATTATAACAAGAGAGAGAGAAAAATAAATTATCTTAAATTTCACACACATGTATTTAAAAAGTAGTAACAGTAATAGTAGTAGTAAAATCAGCAGCAGCAGTAGTAATAGTGGTATTAATAGTGGAAGTAACAGTAGTTGTGTTGTTAGTAGTAAACATTGGGATAAACAATTATTATTTTTATTTTATTATTATTATTATTATTATTATTATTATTATTATTATTATTATTATTATTATTATTATTATTATTAAGTACTTTACGTAGTCCAGTAAAAATAATAACAATAATTTAACATTTTTCGTGCTGTCACAGTTAGGTGAAAGATATTTATGCACCTAAAATAAGTTTATTTGTCACATATCACTAATTATGAAATGCTTATCTTTAGTTACATTTATTTACATAATTAGAAATAACATTTTAGTAAATAGTATTCATGACGGTTTCTACTAGTTAATTTATGCAAAAGCCTGGGTCACGCAAACTGCGAGATCTTTACCATTTCGCTACCCTTGAAACGTCAATAATTTTTGGACAGATTGTACCGCATTATTAGTAATAGTAATTTTCCAGAAATCTGTAGTTCAAAATAAATAAAATACAAACGTATGTCTCTAGAGTATGAGTTTAATATTATCGCCTTGACCTTAAACAGGAAGTGATAACTGACCTCTTCATCCGTTTCTATTTTTAAATCAAATACTTGAGGTAAATGTCAAGGCGACAGTCTTAATAATTATTGTATATGTTCTAGCTTTTATAGGAAATCTGAATTATATTTAATTAAAATCTGAAAACCAAAGACTGGCTCCATAATCTTGCAGTAAACTGCAAGATTACGGAGCCAGTCTTTTATATATATATTTATTATTCTTACTTTTATATATGTATTTATTTATTTTTAAATATTATGCCAATGTAAATATTTCTTATAATACAACAAAAAAAAACCATTGTTTTAACAGGATATACTACAGTTCACTCTATTTCATTTATTTTAACTCTATATTACGTCAGAAATATAAATTAAAAAGTATCTCTGATTTTATAAATACATGTCTTATGCTTCAAGTTATTATTTCATCACTAAAAATTAAGGTATGTCTAATAAAATAACTATTATTAAACATTTCCATTTTGATTTGCAAAATTATTAGTGAGTCATCGCGTACATTGCGGAACACAGATTTATTTATCCTTTTTCTCTCGATACATGAAGAAACTAGTCAGGCCGCCTTCTTCGCAGTGATGTCACGACTTCAGACTAACCGTATCTTCTATTGTAATAATAATTTGAAACACAGATGAAAAAAATAAATGAAAACAACCAAGATGCTTATTAAAACTTTATTACACATACATATTTAAGCTGGTAATATTGCAGTTTAGTTACGGCTCATGAAAGCAGACGTTTTACGTAATAATTTCTAGCACAAATACAAAAATGGTCGTGTGTATGTGTGTCAAATAGTGTGTGTGCTATTTAGTTCGGGGCAGTTCGATGCTGCCATATATAATTGTTTCGCTAAAGGAATCGTTTTCTTTTACACCAGTAATCGCGATTGCAGATGGAAAAATTAGTTGACAAATTTTACAAGCAAAAAGATTAGAAGATTTTAAATTACCTTTTCATAACTACTGTAAAACAAACGAAAACTCGTGGTAAAATCTGAGTAAAACCTCAGTCGACAACTTGGAGTACATTTAAAGTGCAAGATTACTTTGAAATGTAGTTTCTGTAAACTAAACTATGTCGCATGCTTTTCACCGGCTATTTTCAACAAACCTCTAGCAATAGGATGCATGTAATGAATCTGCCATGTCATACATCTGACACTGCCACCCATATGCGAAAGTTTTCCCGTATCAACAGTCATCACCTCTTTACCTGTATTCTTCTTAATAAGGTCGACGACATCATCATTATCTTCCCCAAAACGAGGGACATAGACGCAACTGGCGGTAACTAGACAGTTGACAAAAGAACCAACAGCTGACGACATTCCTTTCCAAGTTTCACCTGAATCTTTACAGGGAAGCCTTACAATTTTCACATCAGGAAAGTGAGACTGAATTACACTTTCATTCTTTTTATACTCATCCTTGTTGCCGTAATCTGCCAACAACAAGGTATTCCTTTCAATGAAGGATACAATTCCATCAGCATGTCCAGTGCTGTCACCAGGATCTGGTATTACACAGATTCTTTTTCTCAGAATCTGCTCTACTTTCTTAAGTACAGCTGCTGCAGTCAGATGTTTATTGTCACTGATAATTCTCTCTGTAACAATAGCCTTGTCCATGTCGTTATCAACCACATTGCCGCCATCAAGAATTATTGAACACTTTTCGACATCAAATGACATTTTCTTCGCTACCACATTTAACAAACTGTCGAACCGTTCAGAAATCCATGCGGAATCTTTAAACTTTAGATAAGTGGGTTTGTAAGTGAACGGAACTTGCAAACTGGGTACAGTGGGCGTGAAATCCCTCATCCATAAGTCTAAAGACCGGCGTAAAGTCAGACATTTTGCATGGATGAATTCGACACCTTCTAAATGATTTCTCTTGTTGTCATGAAGTATTAGGAGATCATCTGTCTGTGCAGTTTTTATATCTAATTCTTTGATAAAGTCCACAATGTCTGGGAGAGATTTCTTATAATAGTCAGCATTCTCGCCTCCTGGGAGTGACACTACAATTAAATGTCTTCCCTCCATGCTAAAAATACCCGCTTTAAAAACCGAGTTGAAAAGTAGGTCGAGTTCAACTCGCACACGATTAATCCGTGACAAACATGAAAGATCGTTTTTGTTTATTTACGTCGACCGAGTTTCTGTGTAACTGAACAGCATCCGTTCTGCTTGAAATCAGTTAACAATAAAGATTTAAAAAATAATTATTATTTCGCACCATATTTTATTAAAAGCTTTCTTGGAGAAAAAAGAAAGCAAGATATTATATGATTTATTTATTTATTTATGGTTTAAATACCGTCTTTTTCAAATAAATAATATATTAATGATAATAACAATAACAATAATATATAATAGGAAAACCATTGGCATTGCACAATATTCGTGACTAACAGTAAAGTGCTTTCTAAATAGTTGTAGGGCCTATTATATCAGCTTTGCCATTTTTATTACTGATAATTAAATAATAACAACAACAACAACAACAACAACAACAACAATAATAACAATAAATAAATAAACAAATCAATAAATCAATCAAATTATGTCTATAATCCGGTCACAGACGATGGTTGAATGATTCAAAACTCGGCTCGAGAGGGATTTACTGTACCTGTTTGAAAGTACATACAAAAATAATTTTATTTCAGATTAGCCTGTTTTAAACTTTTCCATAAATAAAATTACTTTCTTCTTGCCAAAAATACTTCCGAGGTAACGTTTAACTGTTCATGTCTGATAAAAAAAATAGTTTCACATTTCTTGCGCAGGCAGCACCAAGAATCTGAGATAATTCCTGAAATAAAAACGACACAATAATTTCTCAATAATTAGATCTGAGATCACAAGACGATATTTATGTTATGTATATCTAGATATCAGTAGGAAAACAAAATAAGAGTGTTAAGAATGTTAAATGTTTATTTTTGTTTTTCAATTATTTATTTAAATGAGTGTTTTTCGTAAGTTAACTGACCCCTTTGAAACATTATAATAATGTGTCTCTTTCTCAAACACAAACATAATTCAAATGTACAAATTTAACTGAAAAAAAGAAACAGTTTACAAAAGAAAACTGCCCTAAAATATATAAAATATAATAATAAAAATAAAACAACTAATAAATATTCTTTCTAAAGAAGCAAAAAGCTAACTTAATGAAAAAAATAACAAAACAAAATAAAATAAATGTAAAAAAAAATAATAATAATAATTAAATATATAAATAATTATTTAAAAAAAAGAAGTGAAAGTTAACTAAATAAATAAATAAATAAATAAATAAATAAATAAAATTCACACTTACCTCCTCAGAAGCTTCGCAAACACCTTGCAAGCCTGCAAGTGAGAATAAATATATCAGTGTTCGTTCAGCATGCCACGAAATAATTACGTCAGTACTTGCGTGGCATCCCCGATTTTTCTGTCGACCGATTTTATTTCATTTATAACCAAAACCCTCACAATTACAAGATTCCTGATTCGACATAGCAATGTCACAAATTAATACACTAACTGTGACGTAATGACAGTGATAAAGTTGGTAAGTAATTCATTTACATAATCAATTTCAGAAAAAATACAGAGGCTGATCAGTACATGAAACAAAATCAATATCTCTCTCTCTCTCTCTCTCTCTCTCTCTCTCTCTCTCTCTCTCTCTCTCTCTCTCTCTCTCTCTCTCTCTCTCTCTCTCTCTCTCTCTCTCTCTCTCTCTCTCTCTCTCATAGTAAAACGTACTGTTAAATTTTTCAAGTAACTGCATCGCCTTGACCTCGCCTAACTTAGGAACTCTCTGAAGTGTCATCAAGACAGCTGGATCAAGCTGTTGATACGAACGTTTTAAAAAAGGATTGCTGAGTTGTCTTCCTTCACAATGAACCTTGAGATAATAATAATAATAATAACGACAACAACAAAAACAATAACAATATTAACATAAAAAGAAACAACTCAATACAGCATTTTTTCCTTTAATTTTAATTAGTTTTATTTTTTAAAAATTGAATTTCTTTCTATATTATTATTATTATTATTATTGTTATCATCATCTAGGGGATGTGTAACTACTACTGCTACAGTGTTTACCATTTGAGCAAGAAGTCCAGCAGCCTCAATCTGGTTAGCAACTGGAAGAAGTACGAATCCTATTTCGAGGACGCAGAGTCTTTGAAGACTTGAATAATACTGAGACGAAACTCCGGCTTTCTCCGCAATTATAACACCACGAACTGAATTGGCCTTAAGACGAAGATGGTGATAATAATTGTATAAGACAAGGGAAAAATATAATTTTGAAATAGAAAAATCGCGCTAGTGTTCAGTTTCTAAAATCATTTATTTCATTATAAGACATGTTGTACGTTTACACCTTCTTGTAATGAAGATTAAATTAATCGCTATGACAACTGACCTGAGCTGAGAAACATTTTCACTAAGAAATATTGTAAAATCAGCTGAACATTTAATTAATTACTAGTCACATTGAGTACAATGTTATAACTTAATAACGACAATCTAAAAACGATTCGAGATATCTATATATTTTGTTCTCTCTCTCTCTCTCTCTCTCTCTCTCTCTCTCTCTCTCTCTCTCTCTCTCTCTCTCTCTCTCTCTCTTTATTATTATTTTATTTTTTCGTTTCTAATGAATTTTATGTGTGTGTGTATATATATATATATATATTACTGCTAGAGAATTCCCTTAACTGGAAACATTAACCTACTTTTCTTAACATAGCAATTTTACGTTTGTAGCCATTGGCCGTAACCATATCACTCTCAGAAACATAAATAACACCAGTATGGCTGGAAGTGTGGAAGTCAACCACACCGAGGTTGTCATCATAGTGCACACGAACCGAATCTAACAATGAAAAAAGGAAAAAAGATTTCAAAAGAGAGAAAACCTAAGAAACAGATCTGCACCATATTGTTCATAAAACCGAGCCAGAATATTATATTAACAGGTAATGATGTAGCATTACTTATTCAAGGATAGCACGCAGACCATCATCAACAGCCATCAAAAACATTAACATGTTAATTAAAAGTAATTATAACGGAAAATGTCGATGGTTAGAGAAATTGGCCATAGTAATAAAGGAAGGATGCGTTTGCGAAATCTTTTAAAATTCATATTTAAAAAAAGTTTTCCACTGTTCGATATTTTATTATTTAACATTCAGCTTGAATGAGATAATACATGAACCTTATTTCTTTTAAACCAGTCATTGAAAAATAATACTTTTGGCAAGGAAGTATGGGTAGTTATATTTTTGAGTTATTGTTGTTGGCGTCCACTTACTTTGAAGAGTATTGGCCAATTCTGTACCACGCCATCTTCCACTGACTACAATATGACCTGTTGGCAAATTAATTTCTGTTTTCACAGGCCGTTGTGACTGACAGGGGGAATTCATTAGGTAGAGCCAAGTTCCGTTTCGTAAATTACCCGCTAATTCTGTTTACATTGAAAATATACTTGAGATCCATAAATATTGATAAACATTGCAAGGAGCCCGTAGTTGTAAAATCTAGAATAAATATCAAAAACCCATAAAAACGTTAAATAATGCAAGGCAAGTATTTCACGCTTATCATGATATTTCATTACATCATGAAATATCTCAATTCGGACTAAATCATAATTCAATTTGCATTAATTTGTTTTAACACAAGCGACAACGCGAGTACTCATGAATATTAATGATAGCCGATGACCTGCGTGTCATTCCCATCTTTTACCGCTCTCCAAGAAAGCGTGCAGAAAACACTATAGTTACCTAGAATTATACTATTTACATCGTTAAAAAGTTGAATATTAAAAAGTACAATACAGTTTATAGAATATGTTTGATTCGTTTTAGTTAATTCGTTGTATTAATTATTTTAAAATGGCTTTGTGATAACTCGTGATGTCTTTTATGTACAAGTAACTAAACTTGTGTATAAAATAAATCTTGCAATGCCCGACTTTATTTTTTTAAACTTAAATGATATATTGGTATTACCACACAAAGTACACAAAAATAATTTATGGCGTGAACAGCAACTGTAGGAAATAACAAAATAATAATTGACAAACTTATAAAAGTAAAATGGCAATAGCATCGGATACATACATGCATAATACATGCACACATACATATAAAAAAAAAGTCTTATAAAGTTACAGCTTCTATAAATAAATTAACAACAATGGCATGGAAATATGCCAAATAATCATCAAATATCTAATAAGAAATATCTTGTAGAATACCTTTATTTGCTTACATTTTTAAAATGTTTACAATACATAGGTTGATTTTCTATAATTAATTTCAGAATTATTTATAGCTAATATCCATACAATTTCCACAACTAATTATTAATCATACATTTATAGCATATTGATAGACTGCTTAATCTAAAAAACAGAGTTTACATCATATTTCTAACATCTTACTTAGTAAAATACATTTTAACAATATATATACTTATAAATAAACTTGAACAACTTGCAATTGTCAGATTTTCATTAGTTTGAGTGCATAAATTATCTGTAAATAGTTATTCAGTTTTCCTGAAGTTTTTTTCTGCAGTTAGTAGTAATGAGAAAATTTTGTGCAGAATTTAAAAAAAGTTTTAGTCTGATACAATCATTATATAATTAATTTGAAATTTAAACAAAAAATAATAAAATTATATCAAATATCAAAATAATTTCAATTCATTCACATTATCAATATCTCATAACTGTTTTGTAATAATTGTTATTGATTTAGTTTCAACAAGAGAAATCCCAAATTATATTGTTCTATTTCAAATTTATTTAGATAGAAAATAAGAACTGATTAATGTTAATAAGCAAAATGAAATTTTTGAAAACTCGTATGAAGTCTGATAACAAATATATGCTAAGTAAAATAAAATATGTTGACTTTGTTTATCACTTTGTGCCTCATGTGACATCCAGTCACAATTGTGCTGTTGAGTTATATTTGAACCTGTCTTGTAACTGACTGTTATGGCATGAGATCATAACCTAACAGAGATTCTGCAATCACTCCACACAGAGACATCAGTTTGAAAGGTTTGTATTGGCTGATCTCCTTGGCATGAGGAATTGAATCAGTTATCCAGAATGTCTGAAAAGACACATCACTGTCTGTGAACTGTTTCCATGAGTTTCCAGGAAACACAGCATGAGTTACATATGCACTAATTGACTTCGCACCTTGATCATTCAACACCTGCAACAGAAAAACAAATACTTGCTTTATACTTTCTTTGTTATCTCATGACTCTCCACATGACACCATAGACAGACATGCCACACACATATACACCATCATATACATCACATTATAAATGTTTTCTTTTTATTGTTATCAGACAAACATTGCTTACTTTAGCACACTCAATCATGGTCCCTCCAGTTTGAATAAGATCATCTATTATTATAATATCCTTTCCAGCAGGATTCCCTGCAAAGAAAACATATTGATTCTAAATATGTGCATGGAGTTTGTTTACATCTAAACTGATTTAACAAACACTGACAACACTGACATTATGGTACAGGAAAAGTATTTGTTGAATACTGACAAATTTTAACTTGTTTTGGGTGAGACACAGTGTATAAATAATTTCTTTCAAAACTGTAAATTGCAAAAGAGCAGTAACAAGTTATTTTATTATTACAATATTGGGTTAAAAGGGAATGTTTAAAAATTCACCCTCTTTAATTGTGACAATTTTCTTCTTGCCATCTCTGACTTTTGCACAGATGACAGTGTGATCATCAGGGAAATATGAATGAAAACGTTTAAAGGCACCATCATCAGGGAAGGCAAATGCCAAGTTTGACTTGTAAGGTAAAAATTCAATTTCTCTCTGTAACAGTGGAATTGCTGAAAGAAGCCTGCAAAAAATAATTCACATTAATTTTAGAAGCAGTGAAAAAAACATCTTTACAACAAGGAATAAAAAATGCTTTTTTTATTTTTTTATTATACAAATTTAGATATAACTAACATAATAAAAAATTCAGAATAATAACTATTGTGGACTATTCAGTTTAAATTACCGTGGAATGACGTTGTCAGAGAAGTAAAATCTCTCCTGCAGAGCATGTATGTCAAAAATTATCACTTGAGCAGGACCTTTAGCTGACAGCGGTATCGCAGACAGCAGTGTCGCAAGAGTCTGTGTCAACAAAGTTTTAAATTTTTAAATTTAAATACTGAAATGTTGAACAGTATGAAGATAAAAATAAAAAAAATAAGATGTTACAAATATTTTTAATAAAAATAGTGATTATAATAGTAACCCAAAGAATAATGGCAACAAAATTATGTAATTTTTATATCATTTCTTTTTGTTAAAATAAACAGAACTGCAGATAACTGGAAATTTGCTATGAAAAAAATAATAAAAGGAAAGAGTGTCACACTTTTGCTGTAGCAATTTGCCCCTCTGTATCAACCCGCTCCATGGTTCCTGTAGGAAAATACGGCAGTATGAAGTGAAAAGATTTTGCCAAATACCTGGAATAAAAAAGTTCAAGAAAATTGTAATTACTGTGTGGTGAGAAGTGAATATCCACCTACAAGAGCAGCAAAATTAACATTTGCTATATTCTGTTATAGCTGTTCTAAATAATTACTGATATATTAAAAACATTTACATTTTAACATACTTACCTAGGAAATGCATACAGGACAGACAGCTGTTCAAATATAACATTTGGAGAATGGAAACTTCCAACAAAGATTACTGAAAAGAAAAAATAGACCTATATAAATATCTTAAGTGATAACAACTGCAAATAAAATTAAATAGCACAAATATAATAATTCAACATGTTTCACTGATCTCTTGTTAAAGTGATGGTGTTGACTGATATATATCTGGTGGTTGATAGGGTGTTGTAAACTTTTGATGTGGTTACAATATAAAACCAGATGTCAAAATGCATTTTAATTATCTTTTTTACATGAGTAGATGAGAGGTGTGCCTAAAATATTTAGACCGAATGAACATAAATAATAAATTAATTCCACACATCTTCAATCATTTAGAATAGTTTTCTTAACCAAATAAAATTGTACTTTTTAGTTTTTCAAAATAAAAATTAACTGTCACTTTAATTTTGTATTAAAATAAAAGTTTCCTATGATTATTCCTAATATGAATTTGTAATTTTTTTTGGCTATCTAGAAATTATTAATGGTAATTCAATCAGTATTAAGGACTTTTGTTCAAACATATTAACTGTATAAATTATTTTGCAATTGAGAGTAGGTCTGCTTATGTATATGTCACTGTGTTCTATTAGTTTGGATACATTTTTTTTCACTTTAGATATACTTGTCTGTTCATTTTAAATGATGTATTTAGATCTCACCATCTTTGCCGGCCATATATTTGACATCTTGAATAAATACATTAGGAAATCCATCAGGAAAACGTCCCCACTCAATTGATTTTCGAAACTCCACCATCCTCTGAGATGATACTGATAGAGATCGCTCAGCTTTCTGTAAATAATAATAACAAATAATAATATTAATAAAATTATAAGCTAACATAATTATAATGTAACAGCATCGGTAATAACAATATGAATAAAAATGCAACATAATACTCAATACAATGAAGCAGAACAGTATTACAACATAAATTTGAAAAATTAACAAATAAAATAACTAAACATATTTTACATATATAGGGCAACACTGGTGAATGAAACCAGCATCCTTATTATTTCTTGACATGTTGCTTTTCTTTGTATGAAAACAAAATTCAATATGAAACTTAAGTAATAACTTTCCTATTCTCAAGTTTAGCACTCACCCCAACCCTCCACTATTGTATAACATTACATGCTGTTGAAACTATTAATATTGCTACCCTAATTATTACTGATGCTGTTTTTGTTTTGTTTTTTGTTTTTTTAATTAACTGCTTCATTCCCCAAAAAGAAGAAGGAAAAAAGGGAACTTTTTTTTTTTTTTTTTTTTTTTTGTGCTTTTCTTTTTGTTTGGCATTATCCTTTTTTTATTCTTTAGAGAAATAATTTTATGATTTAAATATTTGTGTATTATTGTTTATAATTTTATATAGTTAAAAACATTCCTGAATCAGTTTTTAAGAAAATACCAAGAAAAAGCTCGAACAATTGAAATCAAAACCAGTTTTACTTTCATTCTTTTCTATTTTTAACATTATATATATATATATATACACACATCTATATATACTCATATATTTATATATATATATATATATCAGAAAATTAATTATTATTTAATTTTATTTATTTATTTATTGATTATTTTTTAAATTATTTTTTTTAATTATTTTTATTTATTTATTTATTTATTTATTTTTTTTATTATTATTATTTTTTTTTTTATTAGCATTATCCTTATTTTTTCTTTAGAGAAATAATTTTAAAACATTTAATTATTTATATATTATTGTTTATAATTTTTTATATATATATTGGAAAATTAAGTATTATTTAATTTTTTTTTTTTTTTTTTTTTTTTTTTGTTTGTTTATTAAGCGCTGTTGTTGTCATTATTTGATTCTCTCTCTCTCTCTCTCTCTCTCTCTCTCTCTCTCTCTCTCTCTCTCTCTCTCTCTCTCTCTCTCCAACTGGAAATATTTACAAAAATTTCCTCTGACAGTCTGCTACATGCTGAATTTTTATCAAACAGTTTGTACTAATTCCCAGCCAGCTGAAACGTGTAATGATGAATAATTGTATTTATTAATATTTATATTCCAGAAATAATATTTTATAGTCAATTTTCAGTTTCTAACTAATCATTACCAGTCTTTTTATCTGCGAATCTGACCACTGTCCAGTGCAACATTCAACGATCTGCATTGCCAACGATTCCATGGAAGGGTGAGCATAAAGAAGTACGGAATCGGGTTCTTGCACAAAACTCATTTTTGCTAGCACAGAGAAAATGAAACAACAATTTCGGTGTATTTGTCAATTGGGGGTTTTGGAGATTTCAGTTGTTATCGGAACATGTCGGTAAATTCCGACAGGCTATTCTTTCCGTCGGCGAAATATTCCGAAAGTTGTTTTTATAAATTCTTGATTCGTATATATCCGGCCTTAGTATTCGTAACTATGATAAACAACATTAACAATCACCCTCTTTGTGTTTTCTGATCTGTCTAAGCAATTATTCTATATTTTATTTCACTTGAAACGTTTTGCAAAGGATTTCAGTTGTCGTGGAATATGCTGATGAGGTAAACTCTTTTATATCATTTTTTTCGTTATGTTTCTTGAACATTACAACCTATCAGTGGAGTCAGGAACTCAGTGGCCAGACATAAACGAATTGGGAATAATTTAAAAATTATCTATATGTAAGAAAAGATAACTTTAGTATGAGTGTATGTATGAATGAATAAATATATGTGTGTATATATGTGTGTGTGTGTGTGTGTTATCATCATCATCATCATCATCATTCTTGTGTTGCTGTTGTTAATTTTATTTATTATTATTATTTATTTACTTATTATTTTTATTTATTTATTTATTTATTTATTTATTTATTTATTTATTTTATTATTACTGTTGAACGTCGATTTCATAGGGGGACTAATAGGGGGAGCACTGGTTTTGGAAATCGTGAATTAACCCTAAAATTTACCGAAACATTAAAATTTATAACACATAAGAGTTTATGTAAGTAATACTATGGTGTAATAACAGCATAGAAAGTGGGTTGATAGAGGGTAGCCATGATCGTATAGAGGGACTGAGAATAACTTAATAATATCCAGAGGTAAAGTTTCAAGAGGGAAATGGCGGAAAGTTCAAGCGATGTGGGCCGGATAATCAAGGGTCGACAATGTTATTTTTTATTATAATTATATATTTTTATTCAATTTTATTTACCATATTTATTTTTCTTTTCTTTTTTGTTTTTGTTTTCTAGATTATTACTAAAGAATATTAGAAGACTATTTCAGTCATCTTGCTGACAAATTTACTGAAATAAAATATGAAAGTGTCAGTTATAAACTATATTGTAAACGTTTGATGAAATGGCTGTAAGTAAACATTTTAATAAATATATCCAATGGGTTGTGGAGCTTCTAAATCACCTGTTGTTGAATTAGCCAGTCAGAGAAAGTTATCTTCTGATTTAACCAATACAGATCGAACATTACAGGACCAAGCTTGTCACTGGGAATTGCAGTCTGTGTCTTCAGCCATTGCAGAAAATGATTCAGCTTATCAGAAAGAAGTTGCTGTAGGAAAAGAGATCCTTATACGAAATACGGGTGAAATTAATACAAAAACAATTCCAGAATTATTAAATAAAACTGAAAACAAATCTTCGCTAAAAACAATGGAAGAAGAAACTACAGATACCACAGTCACGTCTTCAGATGCCCAACAACATAACCAGGAGACTGAAGCATCTGCTACGATCTCAGATGAAACTTCATCTCTTAAGAAACAGACAGAAAATATTCAAGAAAATGTTCTTAAAGAAGTGAAATCGCTAAGCCCCGAAGAAGTGAAAGATAAATACGACTCAGCTATTTCTAAAATTACTAAAACCATTGAAAACATCAAAAACAGTCCGTTTTTCACCGAAAGTGAAGAAGCTTTGAAAATTTTGAGATCAAATCTTCTTTCTATAGGCAGAGTTTATTTTGCATTGAAAGGAGCCAGCAACGCCGATATTATTAAACTCAGACGAAACGTCGGCATATTGCTGTATGAAAATAACGTCGTCAAAGTCATGTGCAACGTCGTAATACACTGTTACCGTACCGACTGTTACAAAAACAGTGAAGGAAAAATAATTCCGTCTCGTTATAACTTACTTAGAAGCGCTCACATTGGTTTGTTGAATTACTCAGACGCCAGTGAGCAGTGTGCTATAGGGATGTGTGAACATGAAGAATTTCTCAAAGAGGTGGCCAGTAAGCTACAGGAATGGAAGCAGCCGCATATGGAATCAAACATACTGGTGAATAAATAGATTTTTCTATCAATTTTGTTAAGATAAATAATAATGTGTAGGATTCATCAACAAAGCAAAAATAATAATAATAATAATAAATATAAAAACCAGTGAATGTAAATTACAAAATATTTTTCAATAAATCACGAATTGAATATAATTTACTGGATGTATTTTCTGTTCATTTATTTATTTATTTATTTATTTATTTATTTATAAATTTAGGAAGATGAAAATAAAATGCTCAAATGGGATCTAGGAATAATTCATAACATCGCGATGGTTGACTCTTCAATTTCCTTACTGAGATCTCTCGATTTCACAAATATTCTTCTTCCTTATCTTACCTCAAAATATGAAATGTTTTGCATGTCAGCCATCTTGGCTCTTTCTGACATAGTAGAAGAATCCAACTGCGAATTACTACAGACGAGTGGTCATGGGATACAGTTCTTGTTGAAAAAACTCAGGAAAGCTTTAGAAAGTCCTACTCGCAAATATTCCGGCTTTTCGGCGAAGGAATTAGGAAGAGGTAATAGCCAGTCGTAATTTGAGATGCAGTTAAATATTTGTTCTTAATTTCAGCTTATCTGCTACTAGTATATGTATGTTTGATCCATTGTTTATATATATTGTAATGGTATGTAATTTTTAAAAATTAATGTTATCACTGATACTTGTTTCTCAGCTGCATATAAACTATGATAATAACAAGTCTTCTCTCTCACGTTATTATTATTGTTATTATTATTATTATTATTATTATTATTATTATATAAGACGACATTCGACAAAATACAGTAGTAATTGTATGTAATGTAACATTGTTAGAAATGTCATATTTAAAGTGTCTTCAGGCAAATATGGATAGATTTAGTTTTAAACCTATCATAGAAAAGTTTTTTTTTTTTTTTTTTTTTACTTAACTTTACTTATAAAATACATTTATTTTGAATTAATTTTCAGCTGTGGGTAGAATGGCCAGAAGTGATGCAAACAAGAAATCATTAGTAAACGAGGGTTCTCTCCCCTTATTGGTGGAACTTGTTAAAACGGCCGAAGATATCGAAGAAGAGAGAGGTTACTTAATTCATGTGATCTTTAAAATAAATATCGAAATTAATCTTTATATATTTATTTATTTATCACAATATTTTTTATTTTTTTATTTTTATTTTTTATTTAACAAGTCTTTCATTAATACTTGTTGAATGATTTACACTTATGGTTAAGTTCATAATAATGTTATCATCGTCCTCGTCATCGTTATCATCATCATTATAATTACTATTTTCAGAGGCGTTTGAGTCAATATGGATGTTGGCTTTTGATGATCAAAATAAGAGCAAAATCATGGAAGAGCCGGATCTTGTGGACCTGGTTGTTTTGAAGTTTCGCGAATCGACAGATGGCAAAGTTCGTAAAACATGTCAGGGAATTCTGTGGACGTTGAGGCACGAGCTAGCTGACTCCAACAAATACAGAGACATTGGTTAGAATATTTTAATTTTTAAATTAATATCTTACATGTTGCAGTAATACATATAATTATTATGCATTTTATTATCTTTTAATCTCTCATTCTTTATCATTTACAATAATTACATATGTTTAAACCAAGATATATTCAGAATTCATCAAGTTTCAATAAGCAGTTTTATGGTGAATTTATGGTATGGTTGAAATACTATGTCACCTTTTGACAGGTGTCCAGTTCAGAAGAAAATCAGAAAGCGAAGTTGAGAAGGACGCAACTGAGAAACCAGTCAAAGAATTTGGTCACGTGATGATCAGCTATCAATGGGCAGACCAGCAAATTCTTAAGAATATTCGTGACCACATTAAGAGAGTTGGTTTTCCTGTGTGGATGGATATTGACAATATGGGCGGGTCGACGCTACAGGCTATGGCTGAGGCGATTGAGGACGCCAACGTAGTTCTAATTTGCATGTCCAACAAGTACAAAAACAGTCCAAACTGTAGAGCAGGTGAGAAATCTGCAACATTCTCATATTATTTTAATGAAAGAATAAAATTGCTGCTAGGAAAAGATCATCAAAGAAAAAAAAAAAAAAAAAAATTACCTTTAAGTAAAATAAAATTTTATATTTCATAATATTTTCTTTGCAATCTAGTTTTGTAATGCATGGAAAATGTCAAACGAACAGTCTGGATACATCTCTAACGGCTCAGTTAACAAACTGATTCTTGTTGATTTAAAAACGTGTCACTTTATTTTAAACAGAGCAACAAAAGAGTATTACGTCATTATAATGTTTATGTATAAATAATTATACCAAATAAATAAAATGAAATGATTCTTTGAATACCTTTGGAGGAGGCGGGTGATCCGAAGGTGCATTAAACGTTCAGGTCTTGTTCTCTGATGACATTTATATTATGACATGAACTCTTATGACATCACATCTTCTGGTATTATAGCTTTATAGATAAGATTTTAGATGTGTTTCATATTTCAGAGGCAGAATATGCATTTCAGAAACGCAAGACAATCATTCCACTGATAATGGAAAGAGGCTACAGACCAGACGGGTGGTTAGGAATGATTCTTGGCTCAAAATTGTTCTACGATTTCAGTGGAAAATACAGATTTGAAGAAAAAGTAGATGGCTTACTCAGGGAACTTGAAATACTTTACAACAAACATCCGAGCGCTGGTGGAGCTGGCGACCTTGTCGATGCCGCCGTTAGTGAGGAGGTCAGCTGGATTATTATCATAACTATAAAAACATTTCACATCAATAACAACATAATATTTTAAATTTTCTTTGCGCTTTCATTTTTAATTGTTGTCGACGTTACTGTTATTTTGTCAAATTCGTAGTTATATTTTCAGCCCATAGTACCGCTCAGGACCGATGTTTATCGTGGTCAAGTGGTCAGTCGGGGAAACAGTGATAAAGTGAAAGTATGGACCAAACAAGATGTTGGTCAGTGGCTGAAGAAACATGATCTTTCTGAACACAGGTCAGTAATCACAGAATAAATCAAATCAAGGTGTATATCATTTTTTTTCTTCTTTCTAATTTTGTTATATTTATTTTATATAAGGTTGCATATTCACAAAGACTGTAAATATGTATTTTAACAAATATAAATACTACTACTACTACTACTAATAAAATGCCATACATACTAGATAACTATCAATTTAATTAACTTATATATCAATTTCTATTCACGTAAATTGTCTATTCACTTAATATTGTTTTTTCAACCATTATTTTTTCAGCGAATTGCGGGTACTTAGTGGGAAAGAAGTGTCATTTTTATCTAAGCTCAGATTCGAGGTTAGTAAGTTACAAAAACAATGAAACAAGGGGAAGAAGAAGAAAAGAATTATCCCCACCTGAAACATCGAAGAAAGAAAAAAAAAAAAATTTAAAAAGAAGAATAAAAAAGTATATCTCAAATGAATAAAATGAATAATAATAATAATAATAATAATCACCGAGTTGTTCAATTGTAAGATAAACACTAAACATAGAAACAAAATTTTAAATAATCATCTCTGTCAAAACGTTTTAATTATACACAAAGTAATCTAACGTTTTCTCAAACTGTGTTTTTATTTTACAGGCACCAGAATATTTTTACAAAACTGTGGAAACAAAACTTGGAATACAGCGTCTTCTGGATTTAGTTAAGTTTATAGAAGCTATGGATGACCTGAATTCTGTCTAGGAAAAACATTCTTTTGTTGTATTTATTTCTTTTTTCAAAATAATATAAATAAACTTACGATATAACTTGCTACAAATTTTTAAATGTGAAATTTATAGATCAAATCATGCAAGAACTTGTTTTACCCCAGTAATCATCATACATAAATACGCACATGTATAATTATATATGTAGTTATTACTGGGGTAACAAAATATTTCACTTTATTGTTTCCATAATTTGAATAAAAAGAAAAAGAAAAGGAAAATAAATGTAACTAGAACGGGTAAACTGTTTAATTTGAGAATCACATTACTGGTGTCATTTGATTATAGGGAGAAAAAAAAACAATAACAACTAATAATTAAAACATAACCCATATTATGACTGCTACAAATAATGGATAATTGAAACTTCTTTATTTGTTTTATTTTTTTATGTTTGTTATTGATATTATTAATTCATGAAATACTCATGATTCATGTTGTGTTTACGTAAATGTATTTCAAAGATTTTGTAGATTTTGTAGATTAACCTTTAATACATCTCTGTACGTGTTATTAATTTTTTATTTTAAGAGCGGGTGCCAAATCAATAATTGCAAGTATCGGAGGTAAAAAAAAAAAATTGAAAAGGTCACTGGTAGCGGTTACGGGTAGGCATTTAAAATTAAATGAAAAGAAGAAAAAAAAAACAAGAAGAAATGAAAGGAAAAAACTGAAAGAATGTTTTGATGAGAAGAGGCACCTTAAAACTTAATATTTTTATTATTATTATTATTATTATTATTATTATTATTATTATTATTATTATTTTATCGAAATAATTACACAATTTTTATATGTTAATAAATGTTTATGTGTACCAGTATATTAATTAAGTTACATTTTATACAGTTATAAAATGTTAAGGAAATTGTTCAGTACATTAACAGAAATTACTTATTTTGTTTAATATTAATTGTTTGTTACTTATGATTTTATTAAGGTTTTACACAAATCTGTTATTAATATAAAATAAAATGTTATATTAATTTAGTTTCTTTTATATAAATGATCTACATTATCAGTCTAAAATAATATTTTATGCTATCTAGTCATCTGAAGTAGAATCAAACTTGTTACGCATCGAACAAAAGCGTGTGTTCGTGTGCATGCGTGTGTGCATGTGTGTGTGCGCGCTCCTCCTGGTTTTAATATCGTAATGGTCGACATGTACCGGTGCATTTTCACGTTCGCCTAAGTTTTAAACCGTTCCACTCTGGGTTTTTTTAGTATCTGCTTTATAACAGTCTTCCTCTGTCTGAAACATCGACATTTCGATTCTTTAGAAACATCATAACCTTTAACTGTCAGTAACAAATACCTTGAAGTATTATTACAGATGGGTCAAATTATATTAAAATACATACTGAAAACTCGTTACAGTTCAAACGGTCTCTGAATATGGACGACAACATAGTAAAAATGCTGCCTGTTTTTCTTATGAGGAAAACATTTAGTGCAGTGATTCCCAACGTGGGGCCTACGCCCCACTGGGGGCAGTTCAATAATAATGGGGGGGGGGCAATATGAAAAATATAGTAATATCAACATTTTTATTTATTTTTATATTCGGGTAAAAATTATAAATTTATAGGGTAAAATTGTAATTACAGCCTAGCTGAGCACAACAGCTTGTGCAGTCTAGTCAAGTGTTCACCCATTAATGTTATCGTGCATCTGGCACCAGCTATATGCGTTTGAGTACTTGCTGTTTAGATTCATACCAGCGACTCCTGATGAAAGGTTGTCTTTTTGTCTGTTGTGCCACCAATGTTTGATTAATGAATCCATGAAGATAGGTCGTCTCGAAAATCATTTGAATGCAAAACACAGTATTCATGTTAATTCAAAACTGGAGTATTTTAAATCCCTAAAGGAGAAGTTTGAAAAAAGATCAACAATAAATTGATTGTTCTCTGCAAGAAGTTCAAGCAAGGATCGTGGTCTTGAGGCTAGTTATGAAATTTCTCTTCTCATAGCAAAATGTGGCAAAAATCATACAATAGGGCAGAATGTAATTAAGCCCGCAAATATCAACTTTTCTGAAAGTAATTCTTGAAAAAGATGACCAAGATCTCAAAAGCATGCTGCTCAGTAATAATACTGTTAGTAGCAGGATTGATGAAATGAGTTGTGACGTAGAAGTAGAAATGTTGAAAAATTAAAATATACAAATTTTTCAATACAGTTGGACGAATCAACTGTAAGAGATAGTGAAGCTCTGTTAATGGCCTATGTAAGATATGTTGATAATGGAGAATTTATTGAGGATATGCTATTTTGCAAAGCATTAGAAACCACCACTATTGCAATTGATATAATATAAGAAATTAAAAACATATTTAGATAAGCAGATACCAATGGAGAATTATTATATCTTGTGCTGCAGACGGTGCTCCAGTGATGATGGGCAATAAAAATGGAGTTTTAAAATTATTGAAAGATGACAATCCCCAAATGTTGTTAGTGCATTGTGTTATTCATAGACAGAATTTAGTTTCCAAAAACGTTTCCCCTGTTCTAAAGGAGACATTGAATGCAGTTATAAAATGCATCAACACTATAAAAGCTAATGCCAAATCTGAGTGTCTTTTCAAACAATTTTCAAGGATCAAAACGCAGACTATGTAAGATTATTACTTCATACTGATGTAAGGTGGTTATCAAGTTGGAATTGCCTGAAAAGATTCATGGAATTATTTGATATTCTTAGTGAGTTCTTGGATGACAAACTTTATATGACTCTGTTACTGACAGTTGATGGTAAAGCACTTGTCAGTTATTTAGCAGATATATTTCAAAAACTCAGTGTCTTAAATAAGGAGCTCCAAGGAACAAATATGTTAATTCAAAGGCCAAGATATTTGGCTTTATATCATTTCTGGAATTATCCCAAGAAAATATTTCTGTCAAAAAATTTGAACAATTTTATTGGCTGAATAAATGTGAGGTAACAGATGCTACTTGTCTTGTTACTGTGGAGCACTTAAAAATAATGGTAAGTGATTTCAACTTCAGATTTTCTGATTTGAAAGAAATTAATTATCCATCTTGGATGACTCAGCCATTGCTAGTGGATCTGTCAGATGTAACCATGGAGTATCAAGGAGAACTTTCAGAATTACAAAATGATGACTCGATTAAAGCCGTTCAAAATAAAAGGAACAATGATGTGGCTCAGTGAAGAAACACAAGCTAAATATCCAAATACAAGTAGTTTGGCAAGAAAACTACTGTTACCATTCCCATTGTCATACTTAGTGGAATGTGCATTTAGTGCTGTGAGTGACTTATTACTGAAGAAAAGAAACCAACTGGATATCACTAAACGAGGCGACTTGAGATTGAAATTAACAAAATTTCTGCCTCGGATAAAATCTCTGCAGTAGACATCAGGCTCAAGGGTCTCATTAATTGATTGTAATCGGATTTATTTAATCTAATGGTAGATATGTTATACACATTATAAAATGGATTTTATTTGATTAAATTTGAAGTTAAACACTTTAGTTTTATTTGAAAGATACAATTTTTTATGTTATACTTTTTCAAAACTGATATTGTTATATCATACTAAACGATTAACTGATATTGTTATAATCATACTAAACAATTAACGGGTGGGGGGACATGAAGAAATTTGTGATAAAAAAGTGGGGCATGGTACCAAAATGGTTGGGAACCACTCATTTAGTGTAAACATTAACTTATAACAGATAAAAATGAAACGGTAATTAATTACAGAAATGGCTTTTGAAGCTAAAATGATCACTTTCTTTTATTATTATTATTATTATTATTATTATTATTATTATTAAATGGTTTTAATGTCACTTTATTATAAATATATTAATTTTAGTTGTTTTTTTTTTTTTTTTTTTGAATAATGAAACAAAAATACAACCATATTAAACTTTATTAATTCATAATAGTAATGATGTTTCCACGCAAATTCTAAGGGAAAAAAATTGTACAATAAATAAATGTAGTCTAGGATGGAAAGAAATGTCGTATAAAAACATACATGAAAACTTTCATTCTCTCACGGAAAGAACAAGACTATGTGCTAATTAACAAGGTTTGTCAGACATCTAATCTCACTATGCTCAGCAATAATAATAACAGTAACAATAATACAATTCAGATGACAATAGTAAATACCAGATGGTATTCTTTATTTAAAGATGTTTCTATATGTTAAATCATCAAGTTCAATAATTATAATATAATAAAGCTGAACTGAGAATAATATACAGGAAGTATTTCTTTAATTAAAAATTATAAACAATGTTTTTCCACGTGTTGAACCATCTAAATGTAAAGATTTAAAGAAAAAAAATAAACTTTTATTTTTATCAGCAGAAGCTGTTTGCAGTGTGTAATTTATTCTATCTAAAAAGGATATCTTATGAGATCTTGGAAAACACTGCATTCAGTTCAGTACGAGTTTCAAAACTAAAATGCAGTTTTATAAAAAGAGACATGATGCTAAAAGATAATTAACATTCACAAAATGATAAATAATTATGCAAAACAATGAATAATAATAATAATAATAATAAACTTGTAATGATAAAATATAATAGTTTCAATATTAACACAGCATCACTAGACTTTGTTGATTGACTTGCACTCAAGCTACTCTAATTTCAGGAAGTCGCCTGCTACATTCAACGTCACTTATTAAAATAGATCTGTTTTCTCATATATCCTGACAAAGACATTCTACACAGGTTTATTATCACAACACTATATAGATCTTTGTTATCACTTAACATAATAGTTTCTTAAGTGTTATTGTGTAGAATAAGCAAATTCTTTTATCTGATACCACAGTCTTAACATTTCTGTTATTTAAGAAAAATAGCCCTCCAAATAAAAATTAACTGTGCAAATGAATTTACAAAGACTAGAAGTGCTATCTTGAGGAAATGTAAAAAAAGAGAGAAATTACATGACAGTTTAACATAGTTGTGTTACGGTAAATTATTTTTCATTATTTTTAACTAATTATTTTATTTAGTGATATATATATATAATTTATAATGTAAAATTTCATATTTCCTTAAATAATCTGCCATTTCTTTTTTTTTTAAATATATTTCATTCCTTATATATCAAGACCTACCTCTGTATAAAGGGTTTAAAGTGAACCCTTTGAAACAAAGTGTTAAAATCTATAAAACTGTTAAAATTATTTCATGTTTCACATCACCATATCAGATTAAAAGAAGATTTTTTTTTTTTTTTGGTTTATAAATTTAGCTATTATCAGTATTACCTTGCAGTTATCTACAAGATGTGGCAATCAGAAGTATGATCCTGGCAGGATGTCAGAATGAGTACATTACTAAATTAATTAAATTTCTGCACTCAGTACTCTAAAGTATCCATCTAATCTTATCACTCATACAGTTAGTAACAAAGAATTTATATTTTAAATACATGACAAAAGAATTAAATGTCCATTTTATTCTCCATTGCAATTATTAGAAAGGCCTTTAAATAATATTAATAATAATAATAATAATAATAATAATAATAATAATAGTATCTCTTTAAACAACTTTATGCTTACATGCAATTTATTTCATGTAAGCTATTGGTATAACTTGCCAAGTGTATCCAAATCATCTACAGTATTTACTAGTAAATAATTTATTAGTGTTACAATTCTCATCATCATTTCCTTAAATTATCAAAATAGCCATCATTATTATTATTATTATTATTATTATTATTATTATTTTATAATTATTACAAATGAAGGATGATAGAATAGGCAAACAGCAATAAACAATAAATAAATAAAAATATTAACATATTTTATAACATTTATAACAAAACAAAAGCAAAAAGAATTTTTTTTTTCTCATTGTTTTTATCATCCTGATCCTCATTATTACCATTATTATTATTATTATTATTACCATTATTATTATTATTATTATTATTATTATTATTATTATTATTATTAAGCCTTTCTACCAGTAAGGCAGATATCTGACTCCAGGTTTGTTTACACACACAGAATGAGATCAGTAGAATTTGTCACAAAACTGACATTCTTCAAGTAAACAGATATTTCACATTGCATCATGCATAACACATTTTTCTTTTTAAACTGACTAGATTTTAAAACACAATGGGGCATCGAAGCTAGAAATTAACATAAACGTATGTGTGCTTTTATGTCTGAGTGTGTGTGTGTGTGTGTGTGTTTGTAAAAAACAAATTCTTCACAAAACTGTAATTTTTATTATAAATTGTTATTTATTGGTTCTAGAAATAAATGTATCATGCTTTGTGTATTTTTGAAACAACATAGTAATAAAATTACAAAAGAGAAAAACATTCAGAACAGTTTTACACACTCACATGCACGCAAACACAGTGTGTGTGTGTGGTGCAGGCAGTGATGTACATGTTTTACACGTAACCCATGTTTTAACATAGTAAGTTACTTAATTAATGTCAAATGCTGTTACTGTCTACTCTCAGTAGTAGCTGATGCTGGGATTTAATCCAGATTGTTAAAATTTGAAAATAACACATTGTCCTTATCATTATTCTTGTAAAGCTCTGCACAGATAACCAGGAGAGAGCTTTACACCACTTTTTGTCAATCAGTAGTACGTCATCTTTAAATTTACTTTCCCTGATCAGCACATACCACAATCAATCAATCACTTGTCACTTTAATATACATGAAATATTAAAATTTATACTGCCTGTTATTTAAAATACATAGGTTTTCATCACTGGCATCTATTGACACTTAGTTTAGGTTAATATGGTTACTGAAAAACTTATTTATTAATTTTATCATTACTGTTATTATCACTGACGCAGAAATAGCAATACTAGTAGACTTAGTTGTAGTAGCAGAGGTTTCAGGCATGAGAAATAGTAACAGAACCTGTACTCCTTTTTACTGGTTTTTCTTAGGTACTTCTTATGTTTGTAAATTTTTGCACATGAAAGCTCTACTGATGTCTACATCACAACTCACAAAATCTTTTCCTGTTGACAGAAATATATAAACTTAACCTATAGACAGAAATATTCAAGAAATATACGTATTTAAATAAGAGAGAAAACCCCTAAACATCTTAAATGAATGTATGTCTGTCTGTGCCAATATATTCATGTATGTTTGTGTATGCCTGCACATGCCTATAATTATGTGTTCAAATATTTTCTTTTATTGTAAGTTATTTTGTAATTAAATATGAATATTATTTTTAGATATTAATATTTAAAAGTGATCCTGTTTACAATATTTGGTAAATTAAAGTTTACTGATACACACAAAAATGAAAAATTAACAAATTTCTGTAAATTTGTTTAAAACAGTGTTATGAAAAATGCAAATACAAGCTTTATAATGAAGTGATAATGTTTTATTATCAATCTATTTAGGTTTAGATTTATTGATCAAATAAAATGATATACAAATATGCTTACTGGAGAAAAAAAAAATGCACTTTTGTTGGCAGTTAAGAATACATTTGCAATTATATTCATATCAGCAAAATAAACAACAAAACCAAATATAAATAAGAACAAAAATAGTGTAAAAAATAATGAATAATTTTTACAATAATTGTAAATCATTTTCTTTTTCTCTACATTTGCTTCTTACAAACAACAACTTCAGTATTATTAAATTCTTAAACATGTATCACAAAAAACATTATCAAACAACATGTAACAAAATAATTCACAACAAAAATTCAACCATAAATAAATATTTATTGCCCCCCAATTAAATTATTGCACAACTGTATTTGCTTTCACTATAATAAACGCATATAGTATAACTGTTTCATCACGTAGGTTAAATTAACGACGGTCATCACCAATATCACCAGCAAATAACTGATACAGTTTTAATGAGAAATTTTAAATGTTAATGATCACAGATTAGTAAGTAAAATTCAATAATTTTCTGCCAGTGTTATAAGTAAACTTTAGTTACATTTTCTCTGCTATTGATAAAAAAATGTCTTCTCAGTTTTTTATTTTTTTTATTTTTTTTTATATATATATACTATTTTAATCAACAATTTCAACAAAAATAGATAAATAAATAAATAAATTAAAAATTAAAGAAATAAAGAAATTATAACAATAATAATAATAAATAAATAAATAAAAACAATAGAAATGAAAGAAAAAATACCAGCAAGACTGTAGTTACAAAGACTTTCCAAAAATAGTAATCAAGTAAATTTTTAAAATCATATTTATTAATGGTTTTCAGGTCATTACCTTACTTCTAAAAAGGTATGCTAGGTACTCACATACTTGTAAAATACTGGAGTTGTTATAGAGTTTAAACTTTTATATATATATATATATATATATATTTTTTTTTTAATGAATATATATCACAGTAATTAAAGAAAATAAAAATGTGAAACATTGAGAATAATGTACTTTGTTATTTCTTAATTCAGAAAATGTTGCCATTCAAGAAATTACTTAAAATTGGTCCACCTATATACTGTTATGGTAGCTAAATTTTAGAAATATGACAGTTGTTATATACTTTTCTGTAGTCAAAATGCACTCTAATTTCTAATTTTTGGGTAGTTTCCACTATTGTATATCTCCAGCACTAGCCAATCAGTACTCAATTCTAGACAGCATGGTGAAAATGCAGATGATAATTTTGTTTAACTTTGATTCTGACCATGTTTGTTTAGTTCCTGCCATTAAATATTTTAAGCTGGTGACACTAATGCAGTATTTAAAACCAGCTTAAAAATCAATTAAAAATCAATTTCACATTCTCCTATTTCAAAGCTTTTTGAAACTTTAAACCATTTTCATGAATTCTTAATGATGTCAGTAGTAGAAATCCAACTTATTGAAATAAATACAAGCACATTCCGATATATAGAATATTTCTGAAATCAACTTTCACATGCATTTATAAACAGTTTCAATTAGTATTTTTAATTTGATTTATATCAACATATCACTGGTATATAGATTTCTCTGAATTTCAAAACTGGCCATTATTTTCTGAATTAAATTTATTTGTTTCATTTACATGAATGGATGAGGTAGCAACAACTAAACATTAACAACAAAGAAACAAATACAATAACATCCTGTCTGGAGGTTTTCAACAGTTACATAATGAAACATTATTAGTTAGAATTACAGAGACCCTTAGTAACTCGTTTTGTGGTAATTATAACATACAGTAAGAAAAAATACAATAGAATATACTATTATTATAAATATTAAAAATGATAACAGTGAATATCATCAATAATAAAGTCTACAATCATCAAAATGAATTTATAAATAAAAATATTTCAGTTGATAGAATTAACTTAATTATTATTATTTTAAATTTACTTTAAATTTGCCTGCTGCTATTATTAATTACAGTAGCAAAAGAAATTGTAATGAGATTTATAAATCATTAAGTAAATGTTGAACTGCTCCTTGATGCATGAAGAAAGAAATATTTCAATCCACAAAATTCTAGACAAACTTGGTAAAAACATTGATAAAAAAATCTGGGCCTGCCCAAGAAAGTAAAGTTAATACAAAGTGCTAAACCTAAAGTCAACCTTATGCGAAAAACATGACTTATACATGGAAATAATAATATCACAAAGAAGGTAAAATAATGAACAAATGAAGACTGTGAAAATACTGAAGTGATTTTTTGTAAAGTTTGGTACAAAGAAATTTAGCAAGTCAAGCTTGAAGTCTGTCTTGTAACAATATGATGAATGATTGCTTACAATTTACAAGACTTTCATTTATTTAATGTTAAAAAAGATAAATAAATTAGAAATTTTATTTGTATATGTGTGTCTGTGAGTGTGTGTGTTGTGTGTTTATAAAACTTGATGTTAGATGTCTGTTAACACCCTTATACTTGCATATGAACATCTGTGTATAGATGCACGCAGAGTCTGTGTTTGTGTCTGCAGGTCTAAATCAATGCAGTTATTTATAAATAATCTATAATATTAAATTAATATAAACTGGAAAAAATCAACAGAAGATAATTTTTAAATAACCCTTTGGGATAAAACAGATAGAAGTAGTAGTATTTTCTGACAGAAACATTCTTAAACACTAAATTTCACAAACACTAAATATTTTTTAAAAACTGTTTTTAGATTTACAAGTTCATGCACAAACAATGCCCCATCTAAACCTATATAATTATAGTTCCCTAATAAAAAGTATCACAATGTGTATTGTACCAGTCTGAGACACTACATATAAAATAGTACTAACACTCATAACCATCTCACACCCTTGTTAACATCTAATGTAAAACTATTTAAATAGTTAATGAAGGTCAACAAGATAATGTCAAACATGCATTTACAGCTAGAAACAAAATGTACAAAGTTTTTAAAAGAACAAAATGACATGTTCATAAGCATGACAAAGAAATGAAAGTGTCAAATAAGGCAAGATTTTTGTATCCCCTGTGCTGTCATCTATATTAATATAGAAAAAAGAGAAAAGAAAAGGATGATCATAATTATTATGTATAAACTGAAATATCAACAGTTAGTTAATCTCAACCAGTGAAAATGCTGTCTATTCTAAGTTCTTATAGGACTTAACAAAAACACCAAATACATACTTGTTTTTTGTATACATCTTTTTGTAAGAAATAAATACTAACAACAATACTAATTTTTAGCATTATTTTCTATTATTGTAAGAATATATATATATAAATCAATCTTTTACAAAAAAACATGTTACTTTTTATTTTTAAATTTTCTAAAACTGACATCTTTGAAGCAGTATGTCAGTTGTTAGAAATATATTTCCAAAGTAGTAAGACATATATAATGTATTTTTCACTCAGTTTTTCTAATATCTTTTTTCATCATCATTTTTATTTCCTTTAATAGTTATTTTATACAAATGTGTAAAACTAGTGTACAAAGAGAGTAGATTATCATAAGGAGACAATTTAATCTATTAATATGATTTAAAAATTTTACATTTGATATGAAAGAATCTGCTCTGATATGAAATACTGCTGGAGTCCTATAGAAACCTATTTATTATTATTATATACAAAATTTCATTATAAATTGCTGATCTGTTATACTAGTTTACAAAATTCTAAAAATTGTTTTTAAATTAAAACATTCTACTCAGTGTGTAAGAAATATTTTTTTATCAATTGTTCCTTTTGACGCTAAAACAACTCTAAAACAATATCTAATTTTATAAACATCACTATTTTATAATGGCAAAAAAATAAAGAGAGTAATAATCAAATAAAAAAATTAAAGAAACAATTAAATACTTAACTTTTTCTTAATGTAAATTTGTAATAATACAAGAAACCTTGCACATCCAGCAGTTGTTTGTGTGAAAATGGACAACACTTTGGTATAACAATGATAAAAAGGACTGAAAAAAAACCCCAAAAAACAAATTCACTCTGTCATGCCCTGACTACATATTGTAAAGATCCATGCTTATGAAGAAAAATGTCAATTACAAGGCATTTATTAGACTAAAATTTCAATCTGGAATTGCTGGCCTCTCTTCACATATTCCTGGATCAAATAAAGCAGCTGAAGCCATGGATCAGGGGTCAAAATCCACAAGAAAGTACAAGTGACAGGTCTGCTGCACACAGTCAGTCTGTACTCATCTGTTCTTAACACAAAATTTGTCTGTATTATTTAACAATGTTTGTTATTTTTAACCAAGCTTGTCACTTCTATTACTCATATCTTTCTTACTCAAAGTTTATCTGTATTATTTAACACACAGTTGTATTGTATTTTTAACCCAGCTTGTTAGTTCTATTACTCATGTTTACTACTCTGTCTGTACTTGATATTCAACTCTTGTAATTGTTAATAATTGGTCTGTTGTTCTTAATCAAACTTCATTAGTTAATCACAAATATAATACTTGTACTTCTGAATCTATCTTCATTTTTCAAGACAATTTCAAATCAATTTACAAAATTAATATTAATTTAAATTGTACTTCATAAATATATTTAAATCAGTCTACCAGTTAAAAATTAATCAATGAAAAGAGTAAAAAAAAATTTTTAATTCCCCTACAACAAACCCCCAACAAAATAATGAAGAAACAAATCATTTGTTGTAAAAGCTACTAAATTAAAATCTGCTATAATAAGTTCCTTTTTTCTCTTTTTAACATGGTGAATGCAATCTAATTACATGAAAGTAATATTTTTAGTTAGTTTTTTTTAAATTGTTTTATTAAACAGAAATTATTTTAAAAAAAATGCAACAGAGAATTTCCTCAGTTTTGCAAGAAAAAAAACAATTTTAAAAGGCCCACCTATAATTACCCCCCCAAACCCCCTAGCAACCTTGTAAAATTCTTGGAGATAAAATTCATAAAATTTATTCCAAATTTGCTTCGTTAATTCAGTAGTAATTATTCTTTCAAAAAACATTAACAAATTTTGGAATACACTGGCTTAGACAACTCATCACTTAAAAATAAAAATATTCTTGTTGTTGTTTTCCTCTCAATTCACACAGACATGGTTTCTGAACCCTGAGGCAGAGTGGCATTAGCTACAAGTCTTATCAGCGAGGGCTGAATACTTCCATCTACTATGACCTTGACCCTAAAATTTCAAGAGATGAAGTGGAACCCCGTGACGATTGAGCAAGACCAGAGGAAGAGGAATGGTGTCCAACCAGTGAGGAAGTTGTAAACAGTTTGTACCAGCCAATCACAATGTTGCTTAAATCTAAATCAGCCAACAGAATCTGGGCTACACCCATAAACACTTTTTTGTCCATTCGTCCATAATCTCCCCACACAGTAACCTGCATAAAATAATAAAAATATAAAACATTATTCATAAAAATAAAAAATTATTATATATCTATTTATGAAAGAACAAATGTCTGGATAAAGATGACATATCCATAATATTTAAATGAAGTTTGCTTTGTTCACTGACATTATTGGACAACAGAACAGATAATTCAAGGACGATTTCTATTCCTGAAAATAAAATATACATTAACGTTCACTTAAATAAGTGTACTAAAAGCAGGAAATGCCTGTAACAAAGGAAGATAACTATATTATAATAAAATGTGTAAGAACGATAACTCTACTATAAGTGTTTAAGGAACATAACTCCACAATAACAAAATTTTTAAGGAAGATAACTTTACCATAACAAAGTTTTTAAGAAAGATAACTTTGCTATAACAAAGTGTTTAAGAAAGATAACTTTGCTATAACAAAGTGTTTAAGGAAGATAACTCTGTATAACAAAGTGTTTAAGAAAGATAACTCTGTATAACGCAACGTGTAATGAAGATACCTGTAATATTCTGCCATGATAGGACTCATTGAAGACTAACTGTTGCTGGTAGAGTGGATCAAGTGTTCGTCTTGCGGTTGTAGTTTTCTGTTTCTCTACACATGTTTTGTTTTCTATTAAGTAAACTTTCACATATGGAGCTGTAATAGAATGTAAGTCAGTTATTACACATTGTTACTGATTAGTTATAGTCAGAAACAATTACACAGACTCTTCTCTGTCAGCACTATTAGTATTAGATTGCATTTAAAAAAACAAAAGAGAACAAACAAAATAACTCTCTAAATTGTGTAGATTTAATCAATTTTCTAGATTTCTAATTACTTAATATTTTCTACATGTGGAAGGAGATGGTATAAATTAAAAACATTTAAAAAAAAAAAAATAAAAACCTGGAAGAACTCTTGCTCCTGGTTTTGACAATAACCCTCGTGCTCGTATAACCTCAACCTCAAGGTGACCCTTCCTATCATAGAGACCCAGCTGAATTTCTCCAAGACAAGCAGAACCAAGAACCTGGCGACCAACAAGTTGAGAAGGACCCAAACCCTCAACAAAATCTCCAAACTGTCCCTCAGGTCCCAGCCGTACACCAGTTGGAAGCCATTGTCTGAAACAGGAATAATACATTTTATGATTTTTTTTTGTTGAATTTTTTAACAAGTATACTGGTGTAGGTTTTTCAGTTCATATGTATATATAAATAAAAGTATAAATGATTCAAAGTTTGTTAATAAATATATCTTTGCAAGTATGACTATTTTTGAGTTACTAAAAACAAGTCAGATATTTCATTATGACTCATTAAAAAACTAAACAAACATTTTCTATCTAAGAATGTACAGCAATAACTTGGATAGTCTCTGAGTCTATTACATTTTATAATAGATGATGTTGTCTCTGTGTGTGTGTGTGTGTGTGTGTGTGTGTGTGTGTGTTTGTATAAGTGTATGTATGTGTGTGCATATTCTTATATGAATAGACTGTGCCTCACTCTGTAGTTTTGTTTTATCAGAGTTGTGATCAGCACACTGCAAGGATGACAAAGTTACTTACACACTGGAGGAATCACTACTGATACTGCCAACACTGCCATCGGTGGAGTCCTTGCTTGCCTGCTTTGACATCCCACCTCTGAGATCAACTGGACCCACCTCCTCACTCCTCTGAAAGGAGGTTTTTTTCTTCTCTGAAATTAGAAAAATCAGTTAATGTGTATTAATCGAAAAGAAAATTAAAGTCACATTTTCAGTAAATGTTTCCTACAAACAGAAAGCATGTAACCAATCTTTCATAAACCATTCATAAAATGTAATAATTAGATATATATCATATATATACTATTAGTATACTCATATTAAATAAAGCTTCAAAAGAAGAACCTTGGAGAACCATGCCTTTTATCTTACAGACTCTTCATAATATACTGTAATTTCTTTTTAAATAGTGGATTCAGTTTAACCAAATTTTACTGCAGTATTATTTCTGTGTTACCTGCTAACTGAGTCGCACTGCTGCTTCTCCTGTTCAGTCCCACAAAGGAAGCCATTTTGTGCCCAAGACTTGGCCGACGTTTTCTGCCCTCTGTGACACTAGATGACACTGCCGAATCTGACACACTGCCGTCGTTTTTGTCATACACCTGACTGTCATTGTTTGTACTTCGAACAACCTGCCTTGACCTGGGTATTGTTGTCTTACTCTCCATCTTCTGTGTAAACTCACTGCAAAACCAATGTTTAGTAAATGAAATGTTCCTAGACTTGTTTTATTATCACATTAAGACATATACAACCCTCTGGCACCATGCAAGGATATACATTTTGATCTTTTTATATAAATGATTTTTTAACAGATTGGTAACAGAGACAAAACCTTTATGGCCTTTGTTGTGACTTGAACAGGAAAAAAAAATGACATGACAATGCATCATAATAAAATTGTTAGTAAGGCTTCTTTTAAATGGATCTAACACAGTAAGGGAAACATAAAAATTTGGCACTGTCAGGAATCTTTTTATATAGCAAATTAATGATAAATAAATACCTTAACCTGCGGTGAGGTCGTTCAGACTGAGTTGACCTCACACTGATCGTGCTGACCTTTGACACTTCAGACATGTCACTTGTTTCTGAAACATCACTGGCAACATCATCTGACACATCAGGACTGAACTCTACAAGCAGAAAACAAGTTAACAAAACCACCAATGTTACACCCGATTTTCCCAGGTAAACTAACAAAACCATTCAATATTACATTTTGGTTTTGCAGGTAACTAATTTAAAAAGATTTTTAAAAAGACAGATTAATGATTTTTATATCTTGATTTCATAGGTGTCTGTAAACTTTTACCTTTTATTTATTTCCCTAACATAAACAAGAACCTGCCAATATACAATACTGATTAGGACAGCCTGTTTTATACTATTAGGTTAAATATGTTTTAAAGTACAAATATCTGAAACAGACTGTTGGTTAAAGAAACTTAATTCACACCTTTCCTGCGACTCCTGTGACCACGTTCAGGTTCTCTGCCCCTGTCATAAGTACGATCCATCCTGTCACGCCCATGTTCCCGTCGGTTACGGTCCATTGAAACTCCCCTCTCTCTTGACTTACCACGATCTTTTGAGCTAAAAACAGAATAAACTTTCTGAAATGACTTGTAAGAATCAATATTCCTTTATGCAAATCTAAAAACATACTAACATTAATAATTGACTTAGTTTCTAATTTTGTCCGAACATTAAGAGTAAACACTTGTAGGCAGAATTTTACTTTGTTATCAGACAGTAAGCCAAGATAACATTGTAGCAGTAGACTGAAATTTCTGTGATCACCACCTGTCTTACTCTTCTTGGTCATTAATTCTGTTAGACAGTTTTGTCCAACTCTAATAATCCTAAGTCTTGGGGTCATATGAATTAAGTGAAGTCCACAATAATGAGACTTCGGACAGGATGCTAATGGATTTCATGACCTTTTTCTCCCCTCCTATCTTTGGTTTTTGAATGACATGAAACTGTAAGATATTTCCAGCTACAGTTATATTTATACTATTCCAGTTTTAAAGTAATCACTTAATGGAAATATATGGTTTGCTTACATTTTGATATGTACTATTTATTATTTATTTATTTGTTTATTTCATGTTTTACATATTTACCGATCTATGTACTTGTCATGCTGTGAGTAATAAGCCTCGCTGTCAGACTGTGGGTAGTTTGGTCCATGTCGACTCGGACTTCCTCCCATTTTCATCTTCATCTTCATCAACCGAGCTCTCTCCTCCAAATCTTGTGTCACTGAAAATACACTTGTCTCAGTAATAACTCTGACTATAACAGTAAAATGCTTTTGTCACTCAGGATGAAACATAATTTTCTATAATAGCAGTATTACTGACAGTGGTTGAGCTGATTGTGCTAGAAATTATGACACAGTAGCAATTATTATAAATAATTTTGATGGTCGAGTTGTAGCATTAGTAATAGTGGTAGTAGCAGCAGCATATGTAATAACAACAACAACAGTAATACTAGGAAGAATAAAAATAACAATAGTGATAATGCTAGAAAAGGCAGCTACAGCATCAGAGTGGTGGTAGTACTATAACAGTAACATGCAGAATTAGTTTTAAAATGCATTACAACTGTTTTATTATTAAACCTGTATTTTAAACAACAATAAATAATAATAATAATATGAGCAGAGTAGTAACAGATGAAGTGCTCCTTTAAGTCTTAGATTTACTGCACTGACCTCTGTCTCTGCTGGCCATCTGAGCCTCTAGAGGTATTGCAGGCAGTTGTCTTTTCTTTGGAGAGGGTGTGGACTGTGGAGTTCCACCTGCTGACCGGGCGTGAACACTTCTCACAGCCCCTGCAGCTTGTGACCTGCAACACAGTGACAAAAACCTTAAATAAGAAGATTCAGATACCTTTGCTTACACTGATTACTGAAAAGTTGCTTTTCCATACACATTTAATTTATATAAAGTACATAAAATATATTTTGCCATGTGTTTCCAACACAATATTAATGAAAAACTGAAAAGAAGGTTTGTGATTAATTTAGATTTTTACAAAATCACACTGAGCTTATATAGAGAAGACCTCCAGCTGCTAGCATCAGGTTTATTTTCTTTTATCACAAACAAAAAATAAAATTGATCATTTTGCAACTGATGTTCAGAGTACTTACCTTAGTTCAGGTGGCGATAGTGACCGAGAACCTTCAGGAACTCTATGGTGATTGGGAGACCTTGACCTTGACCTGCCAGTCACCTCTCTGAGTGGTGAGCGAGATCTTTTTTGTGCGTGTTCAGGTAATTCTAGCTGTTCACCGGGTATGTGTCGTCTACGAGATCCTACTTCATCTCGACCTACCACTGTAAGTAACATGGTACATATAAACTGGGTTTTTCTTCATCATTGAAGTTATTTTGAATAATTAATATATTGTTTTTAAAATGTTTATAAAGCTAATTATGTATGTGTTAGTGCTTGTATGTGTAACTTTCTTTGCCTAAAATAAAGGAATGTGATAAATGCATTAACTGAATTCATTACTAAAATGTAATAATTAGACATGTATCATCAACCAGATTAATATTTTAATGTAAATCTTACCAGTGTTACAATGCAACTTATTTCAAAATATGTTTGTTTTCATTTATTTATAGTTTATTACTTACAGTTAAAATAATGCATGTGATCTGTGAGACTCTATGTATGTAATGTATGATTTCCATAAACTTTAAGCTGTACAACCTTAATGAATGTATCAGTAGTGTATGTTCAGGGTGTGTTAGGATTCTACAGAATATAATAAGTTCAAAGAAACTGTCAGTATGCTCAGTATAAAACAATACCACAGCAGCTATATCATCATTTAAATGTAAGCTTCATTAATAGTCCATAGACCATCACTGTGAACATCAAGATTGCAGTAAAAATGAATAAACATTCTAAATGATTCACAACATCAAATAGTATGACTGACTCAACCAAAACTTTCTACATGATTATATAATAAGCTGAATCAGTTTTATGAATAACAGACAATACAAAATAATAACAAGTAAGCTGCATCAAAATTCTATGAGTAAATAACTCCAGGGTAGATGTATCAATATTACCAGTAACAGTCTCCATCAGTAAGCCTGTATTCTTCAAGTTATTTCTATGTAACAACAAACATAATTTAACCATTAAATAACTTAGTCTTAATTACATAAATGAAAGTAAACAAGCAATACAACTTGTATTTAATTACGTTTTGAGCAGTAAAACTAGTGACATGAATGGTACTAAACCTTGTGACACTAGGCAACTGATATATGGATGACTAACACTATATTGATACTAAGATATGGTTAATACTACACTAGCGACACAGCTGATACAAACATAAGTGACAAGACTAATTCTAATGCAGGTGATGATACTGATTTTAGTGACACACTGGTGTAACTAAGGGTCATTGTAACAGAGAGCACTGCAATCTAGTGAGACAACAACAGAACTATTTCTAGTGACTAACAACAAAAACTGACAGCCACTACCTGTGGCACTTCGTCTACGAGACGAGTTGTCACGATCTCGCCTACTCAGATGCCGTTCACTGTCAGAGAACTCTTCAATGTCGGGAGGAGTGATACAAGGACTTACACTAGCACCATCACTTCGTCCTGTGGAAAAAACAGTCCACCAGCAAGGGCAAATAACTTCATTGAAGCCAAGGGCAGATAATATTTCTAAAATGCTTTATTCATTTTATATTTGTTTGTTTGTTGTTACAAATACTACAAGAAAATCCAGGTGAAGACTCACATCATAATTGACTTTTTTTTTTACTGAGGTTGTGTCACCAAAACAATGTTTAAATGGTGATAACTCTGTAGCTCTGCATGCATAATTGTTTAAGAATCAGCAGTATTTCTTGAGTAAGCATTGCAACATTTTTATTTTTATTAGAAAGGGGGACTGTCAGCCAAGTAACCTGCACTAATCTTTACATATATACTTGTGAACTTAGTATACTCTCACCAACAAAATGTGTATGCTTGCACATTAGTATATTTTTAAGTATATGCCACCCAACTAATAGCGTCTAACCACATTGCCACCCAGACAGAATATCTTTAAATATATGACATTTTAAATTTAGTCTACAGCTGATGCATTATATATTTTAAAATAAATAAGCATTATCTGAATTCATAACAACCTGTGATGACTCCTATGCCATCATCGAAGTCGAGTTCTGACATGTCACTGTCACTGAGGCCACGTGAAATGTGAGGTGCTGTTAGGTGGGACTTACGCAAATCTGTCGCATCATGACAAACTTTCTGAAATCACAAAATACATGTAATTATGTAAATAGTTACAACATTAGAGATCATTGTTATCTAGTAACCATTTAGTAACAGGGTGAGAGAGATACTGAAATTAAAATTTAATGATTGTATTTTCCTGATTAAATATTATACCGTTCTAGGTGAAGAGGAAGGAAGTGGTAAGCTGGCATCGTCATGGAGACCAAGTTGATACCAGTAAGGCTCATCATTTAGATTGGCAGTGGTTAGGTCGATCAGAACCTATCATAAAAAGAAAATAATTAATTATATTACATACACACCGAAAAGAAAACCATGGATATATATATAAAAAAAAAATACCAGCTGAAAACATAAATACATTTTTATTTATTTATATAGAAATTTTAAAAATATCATTATTAAATTATATGTTTCTACTACAATCCACACTGAAACGATAAATGAATTGCACTTACTTCCCCTAAGAAGTCACTGGCCCCAATTCTATCATAATCCCAGACTGTTATTTCTAGAAGTCTGTCCCGCATGTCACATTCTTTAACTGCATAATAAATAAATGTTTGATTCCAGGTTGGCTCTATGGTGTTAGCAATCGTCTTAGTTCTCCTCTTACTTTTCTCACTATCAAAGAGAAAAAGAAACAATTCACAATAAATAAATAATAATAATAATAATAATTAGTTCATGAGCATTTAATACAATACTGTTTTCACCTATATCTAATAACTTCCTAATCAATCATAATTAAGAAAAAAAAAATAATAATAATAATGATTAAAATAAAAATTAGCTTCCAAAAAGAAGATATAGCAGTCACTAGTTTTGGTATTAATCAAAGCACATGTATTATTACATTTGGAGTTTGTAAGTATGAATTATAGTCAACTGGTATAAAGAAATTCTCACGTTAAATATATCATTATAAATAACAACAACGACTGAAATGGTATCTTAAATATTCTTGTAATTGCGACATTTCCATGAAGAAATTCTAAAATAACATTACTACAAAACCCTGTATGCAAATCTTTAATATTAGTCTACCCGTATGAAGACACTGTAATATGTAAATACATCTCTCTCTGGTGGTTGCAAGTATACCAACTAATTCTTGTTTCATTTATGAAAAAAATGTTTGAAGCCTCCTTTTAAATGAACTTAGTATGTTAATCATACAGAAATAAGTCATTCAGCATTTCTCTTTAAAGGAAGATTTACATATTTAAAAACTATATTAATAATATTTTGAGAGTAGCACAAATCTATTTTTTTTATTTTGAAAACATTGCCACTTTCATTCAAACATCAAATCTGATGCAAAGAAAAAAGTTAACAAATTTAAAAAAAGATGCACCAAAAAATAATCTAATTACAGTTAAATAGTTATTTCTAAGATAATTATTAACATGCAAAAAAAGATGGTGATATTTACATCAGTTCAGATATTTGTTATTTTTCATCTTATTCTTTTTAACTCTATTTTAATTGAAATCATTGCCTAATATTGCTATCAGTGACTTGATCATTTTAAAGACATTTCTGCTGAGCAATATTCCAGTATGAATTTGTTTTATAAATTTTAAACTTTATATTGTTATTAATGACTGTCCATAAGAGAAAACAAAAAACTAAATTAATAATATTAGTAAAAATATATTTGAAAAACAATACTTTTTAACCAAAAACATTTACTTGGATCAGTCTGTTAAAAAACTGAAACATGCAAAAAATTCTAAAACTAATAAATACTTTATTTCTTTGTACAAATGTGCTCAGCATTTTGTCTGTGAGATAGGGTGTTTCTAATGCTTTTAAAAAGTAAAATGAAAACAAAGGAAAGATTAAAAAAAAGATTGTTAATAATTATTTTTAATAAACATTCCTCAGTTATAAAGATATACACATAGATAAAGTGGGAAAAAAGGAAAGAAATGAAATTCAAAAAAAAATATATATATTGAAATTTTATGCAAGTGTGATGTTGTAAAGGTTAACAAAATAGAAAAAATTGCAACGGTAGCTACCGTTTTAAACTAAAATTAGCTGTTGATATAATACTGTGTATTTTTCTTTATAATATTGTCAATTTATTCAAGTAAAATTAGAATGCACTCTTTAGTTTTATACATGTTATTGTTTAACAAGGAAGTAGTACTTAATAGTTACAAATATTTAAACATCTTTAATGCATATACAATATATTTCACATTCAGTGGCAGACCACAACCTGTTTGTCTGTTACAGTGCGAGTGATACACTGATACTAATTATGACGAGTTCACTATTACAGTCTGTTGTGTTGTACGTGTCACAGATGACGAGTTCATTATTAGTCTGTTGTGTTGTACATGTCAGAGATAATGAGTTCATTATTAGTCTGTTGTGTTGTGCATGTCACAGATGACAAGTTCAGTATTACAGTCTGTTGTGTTGTACGTGTCACAGATGACGAGTTCATTATTAGTCTGTTGTGTTGTACATGTCACAGATGACGAGTTCAGTATTACAGTCTGTTGTGTTGTACATGTCACAGATGACAAGTTCAGTATTATACAGTCTGTTGTGTTGTACATGTCACAGATGACAAGTTCAGTATTATACAGTCTGTTGTGTTGTACATGTCACAGATGACAAGTTCAGTATTATACAGTCTGTTGTGTTGTACATGTCACAGATGACAAGTTCAGTATTATAGTCTGTTGTGTTGTACATGTCACAGATGACGAGTTCAGTATTACAGTCTGTTGTGTTGTACATGTTAGAGATGACGAGTTCATTATTACAGTCTGTTGTGTTGTACATGTCACAGATGACGAGTTCAGTATTACAGTCTGTTGTGTTGTACATGTCACAGATGACGAGTTCAGTATTACAGTCTGTTGTGTTGTACATGTCACAGATGACGAGTTCAGTATTATAGTCTGTTGTTTTGTACATGTCATAGATGACGAGTTCAGTATTACAGTCTGTTGTGTTGTACATGTCACAGATGATGAGTTCAGTATTATACAGTCTGTTGTGTTGTACATGTCACAGATGACAAGTTCAGTATTATACAGTCTGTTGTGTTGTACATGTCACAGATGACAAGTTCAGTATTATAGCCTGTTGTGTTGTGCATGTCACATGACGAGTTCAGTATTAGTCTGTTGTGTTGTGCATGTCATAGATGACAAGTTCAGTATTACAGTCTGTTGTGTTGTGCATGTCACAGATGACGAGTTCAGTATTACAGTCTGTTGTGTTGCACATGTCACAGATGACGAGTTCAGTATTACAGTCTGTTGTGTTGTGCATGTCACAGGTGACGAGTTCAGTATTACAGTCTGTTGTGTTGTGCATGTCACAGATGACGAGTTCAGTATTACAGTCTGTTGTGTTGTGCATGTCACAGATGACGAGTTCAGTATTAGAGTCTGTTGTGTTGTGCATGTCACAGATGACGAGTTCAGTATTATACAGTCTGTTGTGTTGTGCATGTCACAGATGACAAGTTCAGTATTACAGTCTGTTGTGTTGTGCATGTCACAGGTGACGAGTTCAGTATTACAGTCTGTTGTGTTGTGCATGTCACAGGTGACGAGTTCAGTATTACAGTCTGTTGTGTTGTGCATGTCACAGGTGACGAGTTCAGTATTACAGTCTGTTGTGTTGTGCATGTCACAGATGACAAGTTCAGTATTACAGTCTGTTGTGTTGTGCATGTCACAGATGCTTCTTTAATGTCATAATCAACAACATGAAACTGACATCAATGTTAACCAAGATGCAAATGATATGAACTGATTGATGGATATGAATAAATAGAATACAAGATGCCCAAAATAAATCTAGAGACATTTAGTGAAATACTACATTTGTTGAATATGAAGAAAAAAGGAGAAAAAAAGAAAGAAAAAGAAACAAGCATTTAAATTTAAAAAAATAATATTACAAATGTTTTTATTATTTGTATTTACTTCATCTAAAATCCTACAAGCCTCCTTAAAATACTATGTACATACTATGTTAACCTTCACATGTAGTTTGTCATTGTGTTATGCTGGATCAGTCTGTCAATTTTCCATTACAGGTTTGAATCCCATGCTAGATTTTGTTTTAATATTTTATTTTTAATTTTATTTATTTATCATTTAAAGTTTACATATATAATTTTAAAATATCTTGACTGAACATTCTGGTATTTCATTGTATAACACACCCCCAGCAAACTGAAAGAATAATAACTCTTTAAATATTCAGATACAACACATCCCTGTTTTTATTTTTCTCAAAAAGTTACTTTTTTAATTTTAACATTTTATTTTATTTATTATTTATTATTGCTATAAGAAATCAAACAATAAACTTGTTAATTTATTTTGTTGCAAAACATGGTATAATCTGAATCTTTCAATGAAACAACATACATTAATATAAATTAATTAAAACCGATTGATTTTACAGATTTTTGTAACAGTTTAGTTAGTGTGTGACGTATGGTCATTTGCTATATATACTAGCAATAGTTCAATTACACGAAGACCTACCCACAATACAGTCCTCTCCTGGACTACTTTTTGTTCCATTAACTAGTTTTATCATCACCAGTAGCATTAAATGTTTATTAATCAAAACACACTTCTACTTCAACATTTGAAATCTAACAATCATTAAAATGTTTTCACTAACATTCATTCATTCACAAGTGAGATTATTCCTGTCTGAAAACAATATTTTTCTCTGATGTTTGTCACCATGCAAAGTTTCAGTAAAAAACTAATACATTTTTTTATAATTTTTTTTATTATTTTCTTAAGTGTTTACTCTGTTTCAAAAATGCACCAATATTGAAATTTTCAAAAACAGTCAAGGCATCCATAAAAAGATAAGATAAATTAAAAAAGATATTTTTGTTTCTACTATTTGAAAGATAAACACTAACCAATGATTAGCTAACATGTGTTGTGAACAACCAGCCCCGGGTAAGTAAGAGCCAATAGCTGATTGTCTTGTATAGTTTACATAGTTAACTCCCTTACGATGATTCTGAAGGTCACTGAAGAACATAAAACCAGGATTTTAGAGACAAAAACAAACAAAAAGAACACATCAACAAAAACAACAAACAAAATAGTTGATTAAGATAACAAAGAAAATGCCTCATGATGTAAATGTACTATTTAAAGTAAAAAAATATATTTCATAGAAATCATGTAAAGTAAAATACACTATTCAAATTCAGTGGCCAACAAAGATGTAGATTTACTTCTTTCTGTTTCCTGTAAAAGACAGGAGTATTTCTGAAGTGCTGAATATTCCATCTTTGATGTGTTAAAGACCTTAGTGTAAAAAGTAGACAAAGAGCCTGAAGAGAGTTTTACAATTTTTCTTTATTCAAAATTTGAACGTATTATTTTTTTATGTATCTTGGTCTGTGTAAAGTTCCTGCTATCTACATTAAAACTTACAACATTTATAGAGACTATACTGAGGTTGTAGAGAAAAACACTTAAACTACACCCAACAGTTTGTATTATAACCTCACAAAAATGAAACTCTTTTAACTTTTCTTTTTTTCTTTTTAAAAATCACAAAATATTTATTTTGCATTAAATCACTTCTTAACATTTATTTTGACACGACAGAAAAAAATAACAGCGCTCCATGATACAATAAATATTCAAAATAAAAAATTCTTATAAAGCCTGCCATAAAAAGAACAAAAACAAACAACTAAAAATAAAACAAAATTAAAACCAAGTATATTATTTATATAAAAAAAAATTTAAAATAAAATTTAAAAAATTGTATTGTTTACAAAATATAAAAAGTTATTGACAGAGCAATCATTTTATAAACAAATAGAAAAAAGTTATAATAAATAGTTAAAAAATCAACAAAGAATGCTGAGAGACTCTCACCTTCGATCAGGAAGCAGATACAACTTGCAGTAAGGGTTGCGGAATTTGCCACTGTCAGTGAGTGGAAGATCAATGGCATTAATTACTGTGACAATCAACTCATAGCTCTGAACATCATACCACAGCTTTACCTGAAACATTAATTAAAATGTACATATATATCATATCACAGCTTGTTCAATTTTAAAAATAATATTTAAAATAATTTAATTCTTCAAATTTTATGAGAAAATGGGAAAGAGCGAATTAATATAATATCAGATGATTTTTTCATACTAATTCAATGTGAAATATAAATATTATAATTTACAGTTTTCCTGAAAATTAAATTTTCAGATATATAACCTTTTTTAATGCCTAAAATATTTATATAACTAATAATATAAAATGGTACCCCCAAAAATAATGTCAAAAATGATAATGAAATACCTGAAGTTTTCCTGTTATCTGAGGCGTGTGTGGCCGTGATCTGACCCCTGGTGATGTTGGTGAGCCAGGCGAGGTGACAGTAACACTACAAGGAGGGTGACTTCGATGTGTTTCCCTGTCTCGATGCGATTCCCTGCTTCTCTCCCCTCGTTCTCGATCTCGTGCTGGTAGTGCATCTCTAAGACCATAATCTTCAAAATAAACAGTTTGGTTATTTTTTAAATATATTACTTATAACAATTAATAAATCTATTTAAAACATAAAAATATCAGTTTAATATAATAATATCTTTAGAGAAATAACTCACCCCGAGCATGACTTCCAATGAAAGTTGTTTGAACTCCTGGTGGAACTTCCCCAGTTCTAAAACACAACAACAGCACACAATTCAAGACAAATATATGTTATTTATCAGGTGCCTCTGCATCTGTGTTTGCATTCTAAAACATGAATACACAATTTAGAACAAATATTGTAATGTTAGTCTTCAGGTTTCTATGTGTAAATATGTGTTTTGATACCAAGATATTTCCTTTTTAAAAATGCTAAATTTCATTAGCTAATGAAAACATTTATTAGTTTTCCTAATAAGCAGTGTCTCCATTGGCTCTGTGTACTTACTCAGTGCTGCGATGAACAATAAGTTCAACCTGTGGTTCTTGCTTTGATTCTAGAATTATTTCATAAACCTCCTCATATGTGGCTCCTTGTAGAGATCTGCCATTCCACTCCACCACCTCATCACCTAAAACACAACACATTAACTTTTATGGCTTGTCTCTTGTAACACTGCATAGTAATTTTTATAACTTTTCTTCTGGATGAGTTATGCTATTTATATAAATTAAGTTAAAAAGTACTACAAATATGTTTAGGTAAAGAATCTCTATCTCAATCTCTCTCTCTCTCTCTCTCTCTCTCTCTCTCTCTCTCTCTCTCTCTCAAATATGTTTAGGTAAAGAATCTCTATCTCACTCTCTCTCTCTCTCTCTCTCTCTCTCTCTCTCTCTCTCTCTCTCTCACACACACACACACACACACACACACACACACACAGAGAATATGTAAGTTTTAAGATTACCTGGTCTGAGGTGACCCACTGTATCAGCAATGCTGCCTTTCTTCACCTTTGCAATGAAAGCCCCAAGTTTTCCCTTTTCAGACAGTTTGCCACCAATTACTTTTAACCCTTTAATATAAAAATATTTATAACACTTATATATATATAGTTTAAATTTTACACATACATACACACTAATTCACAATTGTGTGTGTGTGTGTGTGTGTATTGTGTATATGATAACAATAACAATAACAAATTCTACTGGACCTATTATTCCTACTATTATTTCTACCACTATATCAATTACTGCTGCCACTGCTGTAACTACAGCTGTGTTAAAATGTGATATTATTAGTAAAGTAGAAGAATAATGAGGTTGGTTGCACTAATATGATATGGTAACAGCAGTAGTTTTAGCAATAATTATAGTTTAGCATGAACAAAATGATGATATACCTAAAATAGCACTGGAGTCTGTTTTATGGCCTCCACCCTCTAATACAGTTTTCTTAAGTATCATGTGACCAATCCATTTAGAGCCATTGGCTGACAGCTGCCAGGTAACCGGATGCTGTAAAGTTCAATTTATTCATTAAAAAAAAAAAAAAAAAAAAAAAAAAAATACACACCAGATCTTTAAACAAATAACTTAAAGATGAAAATAGATATGCAACAGGATTCATATGATTCAAATGATATTATCAGTAAATGTATTAACATTTTCTTTTTAATTTATTAACATTAGTATAAATGTTTAATGTTTTTTATTATTATTATTATTATTATAGCTTTTATATCATGCAAAAGTAGAGAAAATAAATTTGCAGTAATTAATTAAAATATTTATTATGTGATGAGTAATGTTAGTATTGGCAGCCCCATCACCTGGACAAACACCTGAAATTAATAGTTATTAGTACATATATATATAGATATATATATATATATTAACAAATAGCTATTGGTGTTTATTCTTGAGGTGCATAAGCTCAAGAATAAACTTTAACCTGCGTGCACTAAAAAGAATTTTTTTTTTTTTTTTATTCTCTCTCTCTCTCTCTCTCTCTCTCTCTCTCTCTCTCTCTCTCTCTCTCTCTCTCATGTATATACACTTAGCAGTTACAGGTTTTGTTCTCTGGATATCTTTTTCTCATCTTTCTTTTTACTTCTCATACATATTATTGATGTTATTACCTTAGACTTTATCTTTCCCTCCCTATTTCAAACAACACACACACACACACACACACACAATATATATATGAGGATTTAAACAAAAAAATGTTTTATCTCATATATATATATATATATATATATGATAAAACAATTTTTTTTTTTAAATCCTCATGTTCCCATTGCAAATATAAAAGTAAACAAAGTACAAAGAAGATGGTTGCAATATTTATTCCAAACAGACAGCATGCACATGATCAAAACTAACAAACTACAACCAGATACCATGATGAGATCCCCAAATAAAAGACTCAGGTTATGCCACTACCAAGCAGGTTATGTAGAGTTATATAACAGGTTATATAACAGTCACATTATGTAGAGATAGACAATAGAGAAAAAACATAATGGAATACTGATTATAATAATATAGCTTTTTAGAGAAATTACAGTTTTATTAATTAAAATTAATTTTAAAAATTGTAATCTAGAGTGTTAAAATATTAAATCTGCACTTGTGTTAGTTTTCTTTGTGTGCAGTTTTGCATTTACAGATTTTTTTTTTCTAAATTTATATTATTGCAGAATGTAAAAAATACAGCATTCAAATATTCTGGGTTTTTGGTTGTTTTTTTTATTATTGTTTCTGAAGCTAAAAGAACCTAAATTTTTTTTATATATGAAAGAAAACATGAAAACAAAAAAACAATAAATGTAATAAAAATTAAATTAAATAAAATAAAACTTTTAAATTAAATAAGTAAATAACCACACCTTCTAATAGCTCGAGAGATAACAAGATACAGATTTTTTAAAGGAAATAAACAAGAAAAATAAGAAAAAGAAATAAACACACATACACAGTCGAGATTAATTAGACTGCTGGATGGTAATGAATAGCGTCGCTGTGTGGGAGGTTTCTTAAAAAAAAATATCATAATTAAAATTTACTTTAAAAAAATTATTTTCCAAATATCTGTGTGTGTGCGTGTGTGTGTGTGACTTGCTTTTTATTCTTTCAAAAAATTAATCTTAAAAATTAAATAAATACAATTAATAAAAGTTAGCAAATAATAAATAAATAAATAAATAAAATTAGAAGGGGGGAAGATTTAACAAAAATCAACAAAACATTTTCTTTTTTAATTTAAATATTTAAAACAACAATAAACCAAACAGATAACAAATCCACAACAAAACCTTACATTTATTAATTTTATTTTATTTCTTTTTTCTTTCTTTCTTTATTGTTTATTATTATTTGTTTTTAAATCACATTTGTTTTTATTCTCACATTTTTTTCAAGGTGAATTATCCATTAATCTTATTCAAAATAATTTTCCATTATGTAACTTTAAGATATGTGTCTTTACTTCTTTTTTTTCATGCGGAAGTTAGTATTCAGATTATATATAATAATATTAAGTTAACATTATCTCAATAAACACAATATTTGATTCACATGTGAGTGACCACGTGTTTAATAACAATAGTATGACTAAATTCATTTAAAACAAAAGGAAAAATTATAATAATAAAAATAAAAATAAAAATAAAAATGAAATGAAATAAATAAATATATAATAAAATAATAATAAAAATTGAAAAGCATATAAAAAGAAAATATGGTATTAACTAGCTGAAAAATTATCAGTAAATATTATTTCAACTGTAGTTTCCATGTTTTACATCTATAATTATTCTTTTATATCCATAATTTAAGAGTCAGTTCTAATACTAACTTCTTTTTCTTTTTATCAAATCTCAAAATCATTAATTTTAATTACTATGTTACATCAATTCTGTAATTTCTGTGAGTCTTTTTAAATTGTTATTTCACATCGACAATTTATTTTATTATCTGGAAAAATAATGTGCATAAAACATATTTGTTTTAAAAATGATCTGAGATGTGCAAAATTGCTTTCTGTGCTAGCTGAAGACAGTGCCACTTAAAAATACATTAATCCAGACCTAAATTTAAACTGAAAAATAAATAAATAAATAACATAACATAATAAAATTAAACAATTATAATAATATAAATAATAATAATAGTAATAAATTAAAATACAGTAATAAATAAATAACAAATATGTTAAAAAAAAGAAAAAGATAAATAATAACAATAAACCACGAGCAAAAATAAAAAGATAAACTAAAACAATACTTTACAAAATGCAGGACAGAGAGGAAAAGAAAAGTCTACAAAGTATGTCAAGGTACCTTAAGATGGTCTTCGTTCAAAGTCTGACTACTACTTGAAAGACCAGTATCTATGCCCGAGTCTTTAATTTGGGGTTCTGCCCACCCGCCATTCTCTTCATCCAGACTACCTCCGCGACTAAACTGCAACATTTTCGCATGTTTAGATCGCTGGGAGGAGCGCAATGAAGATGCGTCACTGAAACTTTCTATTTCCCCTAGAAAGCAGAGAAAAGACTATCAGGTGCTGATGTATTACAACAGCATTGACTGCAGCACCAGTGGGTTGATGATGTTAACCTTTTCAGTGACAACCGTTTTTGATGCATAAAAGAAACATTTGGCTTATGCTGGTTTTATCAATTTTTGTGAGATTTTTTTAACATAATAAAAATTGCTGTAGTATTAGCAATAACTGTTATCATAATAATAATAATAATAATAATAATAAAAACATCAATAATGACAATAATAATAATAATAATGCTACATATAAATTACAGAATGGTATCATTCAAAATTTAATTTGAAAATCTACAACAGTGGACAAATAATTGTAATAAAAACTGGTGGGTAGGGTTATTTAAAAAAAAAAATTATTTTCACTGTTGTTGGGTTTTTAAGTCTACAAATGTATATAAATTATATAGAAGTTGAAAAATAAAAAATTAGTAAAAAAAAAACATTAAAAATTAAATTTGTTTTTATAAAAATACTACAAAAAAGCCAGTTTTAAATGCATCAAAAAAAATTCACTTAAAAGGTTAATTTAACCCAAAGCCTGCAGAATTAACTGTTCAGCCAATCGCATGTCTTGTTACATCTTCAACCTGTATGTCATCTGAAATAAATCTAATTCTTGTGATAAGCCAAAAAAAGCTGATAACTTAAGATTCTGCAACAAAGTAAACTAATTCAGTTTATAATTTTAGATTTATTTTCCTTTCCTAATCTCTTGTATAGATACTAATTTCTTGTATCATTTTTATTTACAGCTACAAATTACAGATTAATTACTTTAACATTAAAATTATTAAATTAAAAATTTCTTTATAACTGGTCTATCATATTCTAAAAGAATTAAAACTTGTATATGTAATTTGTTTTTAAGATTATTTCAACCCAAAAATTAATCCATCTTAAAACATTTTCAAACCTTATAGTCTATAATTATAGAGAATTATTTTGTCAAATTTCATTTAAACCATAGAAATATTTTGTATTAATATAGCCACTGATTTAGTTTTATTTTTGTAACAGAACCTTTAGCCTGACGCCAAGCACTACACATGGAAAAAAAAACTCACCGAGAGAAATTTTTTAATTTTAGCCGCCAGAATTTCATCCTTCTTCCACTGTTCATCATTTACCTCATACTCCCCTGTGATAGAAAAATGTTATCCAACACCACAGCACAAAATATAATTATCGCTCAATTACATGTGAACATCTATTATATAAGTGTGGGGAAGAGGAAATTAAATATATAACAATATTCTATGTTATATATGATAACAGAAAGCTACCAAATAATATGCAGAAAAGATATCCTGGATACAGAGAATAAAATTTAGCATCATTTTAATCCATCATGTGTGAAATATTCCAGTAACAAAACTTATATATTGAATTATTCCTGCATGTCACAGAAAACTGCTTTCTTTTTATCATAAACAAAGACTTTAAAATATGCCACCGTGTCATAAACGTTTTGTTTGTCCCTTTATTATGTTCTTATAGCAGAAGTACAAATTTATAGCTTTCATCAAAACAGTTGGGGTTTTTTTGTGTGTTTTTTTGTATTATTATTATAATTAATTTATGATTATTATTTATTTATTTTTTTTTTTATCTTTTTTTAATTATTATTATTGCTTTTTTATTTATTTATCTTTTTTTTAATTATTATTATTGCTTTTTTATTTTTTTATGGTTATAGGCATGCTGGTCATATTTTCAAAAATAAAACAACATAAAATGGTGAAAAAAAAAATGCAAATGATTCCCCTTATACATACAAAAAAAATAAAAAATAAAAAATGAATAATAATAATAATAATAATAATAATAATAATAATAATAATAATAATAAATAAATAAATAAATAAATAAATAAATAAAAAAGAAGAAAGTAATAATAAAATAAAATAAAATATGCAGACAAAAATTAAAAAACAAATAATCTGATGTTACATCAAGTAAAATAGAAACCTATTCTTATTAAAATGACAAAAACAACAACAAAAATAATAAAATAAAACATATATAATAATGAATCTGAAAAAATTACATAAAAAGAGTTAATTAATTCTCACATAAAACAAAAATCCTACTGAATCCAAATTAAAACAAGATAATTTTAAAAATAAGTGCTTTATGAAATAAACCAAGATGAATAATTCTCAGTATAATTTTGTCATTATGACTATTCATAATAAAGTTAATGCAAAGAATACAAAATTTTAATGATAAAGTGAGTTCGTTAAATATAATTCTATACTTTAATTACTAACTAATAAAATGAATGAAATTATAATATTCCAAAATATCTCTAATTTCTAATAAGAAAATTTAATTATTTTCCACTAACATTATCACTACCTTTTTAATCATACATTGAAAAAAATAAAGTAACTGGAAATACAATTTAATATAAATAAATAACAGTTTGAGAAGAATTAAATCATTTTAATTACTGCTGTCAAAGAGGGGGTAATTATATATGATATAAAACTCATAGCATTAGTTAGTATTACTCTGTACAGATTTAAAATTTTCTATTGAATACTAATAAATAAATAAATAAATATATGTAATATTAAATTGAAAGTATTCTACACATGGAAATAACTCTTATTAACAATTCTACAGTAACAAAAACAAAAAATAAAAATAATAATAATAATAATATAAATAAATAAATAAATAAAAATAAAATAATTTCTAAAATAATAAAATAAATTTTCTTACATTCTCTGGCTCGATGATTGACACCTAAACACAACCAACAGAGAAGAGAAGAAACCAGTCATTTGATATATATATATATTTATACACACATATACATATAAAACAATATAACATTAATTTTTTTTTTTTTATATCTTTTTATAGCCTCTTTATATACACAGGCGAAAAAATTTCCATTACCGTTTTTGCCCATTATTTGGATTTATTTCATACTGACATCTTTCTATTCAATAGATGACGGAAGTATGATGTATTTAAGCCATGTTTTGTTGTTGTTCCACAGTTACAAGATAGCATACTCCCCACAGTGCAGATTGAAATGTATTTCAGTTTCAATTTAATGACTATTTTTAATAAAGGATTTTTAAACAGATATTAAATAATGCAACCAATATAAATATATATATATTTTAAATAATACATATATTTGTTTGAATGTGTGTGTGTGTGTGTGTGTGTGTGTGTGTGTGTGTGTGTGTGTGTGTGTGTGTGTGTGTGTGTGTGTGTGTATTTTCTTATACTAATAATTTACCTTTTTCACTAACACTTTCACTCTCAATTTCTTGTTCTTCGCAACTTGAACACTCCGGTGTTGATCTAACATCATCATCAGAGCTGCTTATTGAATGCTGTCTCTGTTTCTTGCCACGTTTGTGTCTGTGAGGTTTTGGTGGTGGAGGGCGTACACAGTCTGATGGGTCAGAACTTAATGAATCATTGCGTAACATACTTTCCAATTTTTTACGATTATTTCGTGATGTTCTAGAGGCTGCAGAACTAGGATCTAAATGCTGTTTATTTTTGCCCTCATTAAATCGATCCATTTCCCGAGAATCTTCCGATGCTGTTGGTGTATCACTGGCTTGGTCTATTAATATTCTATGGCGTGGTATTTGTGTGTCTTTAAAATCTACATTCTCTATATCTTTGTACCGGTGAGTATCACGTTCCTTACTTGGTGACCGACGCTGTTCTTTCACACTACGGTCTCTATGGTGACGACCACTGCCCCGCCTCTCTACATGGGCATCATCACCTTGCATATCCAAGTTACGTTGGTCTCTAATTTCCTGCCTTCCATCTATCATATCCAATTTGCGAAGTTCTCTCCCATCATGAATCTCAACTCTTGCATCATGAATGTCTGTATACTCCCTATGCCCATTTGTTGGTTGCCTGTATCTTTCACCCTGTCCATCTTTCCGTCTCTCTTTCCCTGCATCTCTTCTTCGTTCACTTGTTTCTCTGTCATCCAATCTTTCATGTCGTCTGTCATGGGCTGGCTGAGATGAATCTCTGTAAAACATTCACATCAACCATGTAAAAGAAGCAATATATAAAATTATATACCTCTAACCTTTTTAACTATGGCTACATACATAGGTAGAAATAACAATAATTAATATTCTATATCTGTCAAAATTATAACTAATAACCATCTTATTTAAATACAAAATTGCATTATCACTTTAATAATGTATTATAAAACCAGAAGTATCAGAAATAAATTTATAAATGAAAAAATGTATATTTAAAATAAAAATTTGTTTTTAACTTTGTAAAACCATCAGTTATTAACTGAAAAACCTGAAAGAACAACTTTCCCTGTGAGCATTACTCTAAAAAGTAATAATTCAATGTTTCCATTAAAAAAAAATATGAATACTGAAAACCACGATTGAACCTCCTTAAAAAACTAGGACCACAGAAAATAAATTACCAGATACACAGCTACATTCCTATCAATGCTTGAATAACAAAAGAAATAACTTAACATGCTATTTAAACTAGAAACATTTCAAATTAATAAACATTCTTGTCATTTCAATTAGCATCTTACCATAGCTACAGTAAAATGAAATTCTTACAAGGATTACTTAGCATTAAAACAGCATATTGTAAATATATACACAAACAGATTATATGTTCACATTAACATTCAAATTCATCTATATTTATGTAAAATATAAATCTGAATCATGATCAAAGATATATATATATATATATATAAAACTTTGCTGTAAATTGATCTATAAGAGTTACCTATGGCGTTCTCTACTTTCACTTTTTCTTTCAGCTCCTTCTCTGTGTGGTTCTCCTTCTCGTTTAATTCTTTCCATCTTATGTTGATTTGGTCTATCTACTGACAGATCACGAGACCTCTGACCTGCATGCCGATCATGACCATGACCTTCTAACTCACGATTATAACGTCTGTCAGTCTCACTAATTCTACTCTCACTACTGTGACGATGTCTTGCTGGACTTCGATCTTTCCCACGTCCTCGTTCAGGAATCTGCCCATGTTCGCGTAACTTCTCCTGCTCACTGATCAGCCTGCTGTCTGCTCCAGGGCCAGCCTGGGGGTGCGTTAAATCTTTAATGTCTGTCTTTTTGTCTGTCATTGCATCAGACATAGAATATTGACGTTTAAGTTCCCTGCCTTGCATACTACCAGTTCTCACTATGCTAACTTTTTCTAGTTTTTCAATATTTTCCTTCTCTGATCCCTGACTGTCCAACATCTTTGGTTTTTTCTCATTTGGTGGACTGGGGTCTGTTTTTGTTGACATCGTTTCACTCCCTGAAGCAGTGTCACCAACATCAAGGGCAACAGGTCTGGCCATTCCCCCATGATACCATGCCCCAGTTTTTGCCAGCAGTTCCTGTTTCTTTCTGCACAAATTGCATGCCCATATTATCTGCAAGTCAAAATGAAATACATTTAATATATGAAAAATAATTTTAGTGATGATTGCAATTTAAGAATGAATCAAATGTTAACCTTAAATTTTATCTCTGGTGTAATATAACTGGACAATTACATTACATTGTTTCCATCTGATTGCTTTACTTAATTTTTATTTAATTTAAATGACCTGTCATTACTAATTAATAAAGCATGACAATAAATTTAAATATCACAAAATGGTTTGTGTTGTCTGCATTTATTTTTATAAAATGTAATCATAATAAAAAAACAACAAAAAACAACAATAACAACAACATGTAATTATACTATGTTTTATTAATTTATAAATAAGACTTTATTCTGATTGAAAGTTAAAGAAACAAAGGCCATGACACTGCACATGATAATGTTGTATTAGACATTACAATATTTATTCTATTTATTAGCTATGTTGCTGAGAGAAAAATAAGATTAAGTAAAATTAACGGATCAGTATGAAAGAGTTTAGTAACAAACCAAGTATCATTCTGGTTATGTGGCAATCACCATGACTGGTGTAAGCACTCTTAAATTCTTTGTATGTAACTCACACACCTAACAGAATTGTGTGACAAACATTATACCTACATGATTTTCCTATACCAGGTCTGGTTTTGTTTTACAGAAATATATTAATGTAGATGTACAAAAAACAGTAAGTATGTTAGCAAACATAAGGAGTGTACTTGTATCAATTCTTACATTTTACTCTTACCTTGTTCAATTAGTTATATTATTTACAGTAATATTAAAAATAGGATTATCTATTTAATTACTTATTCCTGAAACAAAATATTTTGTTATAAACATTAACAGTTATGTTTAGTTACTAACACAAATAAGCAGGTGTTCATGCAAGTAAGACCACAAAAAGGTTTACTAAACTTTATAAATAATGTTGACAATAATAAGTTGCTTTCTGCAAGTTGTACTGTATTTATGTTCAAAACTAAAATAAGTGAAATAAAATCATGCTATATGTCTCATAAGTGCCGTTCCAAACCAGCAAGCTTAATATAATATCCAAACAAATGGCTTTCATTTGGAGTTATGTAAATTAAACATATATCTTAATTTCAGTTATGCATTCTTTCACATTAATCAATATACACTTAAAATATGCTTTTTCATATCTAGTAATTTGTATGAAATGGAAAAAAAAGAAGGAATCTGTAATGTTTCTAAAACTGAAACAATATCACAAGACTAAATTTAAGAAATAAAAAATCAAAAGGTGCAGTTGTGATGTGAAAGTATCTTCAAAAAACAAAACAAAAATCAAATCAAATCAAATCAAATAAATTAATAATCAAGTATTTTTAAAAAATGCTGCTGAATCAAGTATTTTTGCAAAATCATGCAAATAGAATAATTTACACACACAAATACAATTAATATACACAAATGCACGCAGCTACACACCCACACCCATACACCCGCTAAACTATATAATATCAGTTAACATCATATATATTAAATCACATGCACACACACACTAACGCAATCAATGCTTAAAGTGAATATGCACACAAAGCTTTACCTGAGGGTATTTCCACTCACACACGTTCAAAACAAACATACTTAAATATATGACAAATACATACACCTTCAAGCAGACACATATATACATTCACAAGATGTAAGCAAATATATGTGCACATACACAAATATAAATTAATATTCTAAGAAATACTAAACTGTGAGAAAGAAAGAAAAAAAACTAATATAAGAAGCCTAACATGCAGATATACTGACCTTTTGTTCTGGAACCGACCCCGGGGCCCCTACAGGGAACAGTCCCGGCTGAAAAGAAGAATTTGTTTGTTTCAAAAGAAATAGAGAAGGCTTACAGCTCAGTAAAGTTAAGCCATGTACTGACTGGTTAATACTGATCTCAAAACAATAAAAACGCACAAACTGATAGAGAGAAAGATGGAACACTGGACATTTTGATTATTTAAAAAAAGATCAGTTACAATTATGGCACAAACTGATAGATGGAAAGCAAAAAAGACAGACATGTGGTTGCATGCATAAATGTTTATATGTATCTGGATAGAAGAGTAATTTCTTAATTGGACATGTTAGTGTATGAATGTATAGATAAGTCAATACATTCAGAAAATAATATTTTTCATTAAACAACTTATTTTTAGGAAATGAAAAATCAATATCCTAAAATAATCTTTGATCAAAACATCTAGCCATGTTAATAATAATAATAAAATGTTTCCTTTTAGAAATGAAAAAATAGTTATTATAATTATTATTTATATAAATATTTTAAATTAAAGATTTATATTATGATTTTCTATTTTCGAGTTGCCTGACACAATTAAAGTGTTCCCTTTGAATGATTACAAATAAAAACATCTGCAAAGTATATTTAATAGCTATACACAGACTGCACATATGATCTAAATAAATGCCTGCACACCAATATGCAAGCTACTTATTTACTGACTCATGGACCTAATAAAAGTATGGTAACACTGAGCAGTTACCTACTCTTGAGATAAAAACCTTCCCCAGACATTTACAGATATATTGGAAGACTATTACAATTGTTAACTATTCAGTAATTTGTCCCTGGAGACAAGTTTCTCGATAATATGCGAGACAAGAGTTATTCCCCTTGGATAATTAGATATGCCAAGATGGCCACTAGGATATATAGACTTTCATTTCAGTAATGTAACATGACATGGCCAAAGCATAATAGATCACAAAACTGGTTTTCATAGGCTGACTCACTAGGTAAAAATATTTGAATATAGACATTATTTAGTTTATGTGTGTGTGTGTGTGCAAATGTGTACTCACAAAATACTTCATTGATTGGACAGAAAAATATTGGACAGATAAATATATAACAAAGAGAAACAAGATAATCTTGCATCTGAGTTTAATTATCTGCATGTATGGAAATATGTACAAACGGACAGATGTATGAGTCTGTGTGTGTGAATCAGATTATATGATATTAATTATTTATATAACACATAGTATGTGTGTATTAAAAATTATGTTCTAGCATGAATATCCATGAAGAACCCAGAATATTTGACACATTAAAGTAATGACATCATTAATATGACAAGATTCCAGGCTGACATATACTTCTTGCGAAACTGACTCCCTCTGGGGATTATTTCAAATATCATCCATATTTTCTCAATTTTACATTCATCTAAATAAATAATAAATACTTCATTATATACATGGGTATAAATAAGTCTGAGAAACAGAGCTGGACAATACACTTCTGATAGATCTAGAGTACCTGCACGAAGAAGTAAATACTCTGTTAAGTCTGAAGTACAGAAAATATATTGAAGTTTTAAAGTACAGTGAGGTATACTGATATCAAACATGTGGTAATTAAAAGGACACTGATAGATACTGCCATTTTAAAACACACCTGCTTTTGCAAATACAGTGGTACCTTGACTTATGAATTTAATTTGTTCCCTGCCCAAGCTCGTAATTCAAATTTACTTGTATATCGAATCAGTTTTCCCAAATGAAATTAATTGAAATACCATTATTAGTTTGTTACAGGCCCCAAAAACCACCACAATTTTTGGAATGTTTTTAAAATAAGAAAAATATATATAAATGACAAATTTTATATAAAAACAAAATAAAAGAGAATGTAAACAAATAAATTGGTTTTGTAAAGTGAACAGGGTTAGGGTTTCTCCATCTTTTCATGGACAGAGGTCTGCAGTTAGAAATTATTTTGATGCATTTGGCTGGAGTTACAGTCTTTATCAACTCCTTCTGCTTCAGGATGGTACACATCGTAAAAGTACTATGCTCGTACTGCCAAGCCATGTTGATTACACACACACCTTGCCAATGTTTTTTTATAATTTCATGCATTATTTCAATGGACATCATCTGCTTCTACTTCACTTTCTTAAAATACTGCACAAAATGCAAGCATAAACGTGAAGCAAATGAGTGAACCATGGGATGCTGGGCAGATGTTGTGTTGTTGGTTGTGCCAAATAGCTCATAATTTGGATTTTGTCTCGTAGCTCAAAGCAAAAAATCGAATGGGTGGCTGCTCATAGCTTGGGAAACTCATAACTCAAAGTACCACTGTATTGGTCTAAACTGATTTCAAGGGCAGCCATTACAAAATATAGCTAAAAGCGTAATGAAAACAAAAATCTAAAATGGCAGTACTGTAGAAATCTTCCTGTTTTCATAGTGTAGGATTCAACTGAAAATATTTTTGTGCATTCCAGACAATTACAAATAAACTATAAACTGAAAAATAAAAAGCAACATAGATCATACCCTACCATTATTTATAAAGTTTGGTAAACCTGCTGAATAATGTAGAAATGTGGTATAAATACAGTTTCAACCTTTTATTTTGACAAATAATAAACTGCAGTAGATATTAAAAAAAATTAAAAAAATAAACCAAAAACACAGCTTTGTACTTTGTGCAAGATACATTCCTTCAACAGTTAAAAGTTATTGGTAATCATACTGACAGAAATATCCCTCCTCTTTGAATGGTAGACATACAGATTTCAGTTGGATTAGTGTAAAGTTTAAGTCAACCAAAATACAACAATTATCTCTCCAGTCTGTATTGCAAACTGACCTTGTGTTGATGACAGTGAAAATTCTGATGAATACTGGCTGTTATTATATTAAGGATGTTCTAATTTTTTTGTATAATTGGTTTATAAATCTTTTAACATAATTTCAGAATGATATAGTAATCATCTGATTTGATAATGTTGATGCCCATTGATAAACTTACTGTCCAGATACTGAACAAATATTTTAGCAATATTTGGGCACCATGTTTGAAAATATTCTTTGCAGCACTGGATGGATTTTTCAATAACAAAGGATTGTTCAGCATTACATCACTTAGAAAATTGGACAGCATGACTGATGAGTCTAGAATACATCTTAAATCTACTAAAAAGAAACAGTCTGATTTTGGTGTATAGTATACCTTGGAGTACACTGACAATAGAGACTTTGATAAGTCTAGAGCTCAGTGATGTATGTTGATCAAGTATCACACAAACTCTGTCACTGGTATGGAATGCTTGCACACTGCACATAAATAATTAAGCACATAAAGAAAAATCACAATTGCTAACTGTAGCATTTCACTTGAAAATGCATTAGAGCAGGATATATATATATAAAAAAATAATGTTCTCCAAAAATAAGATGCATGAACTGCTTCTGTCTTCATTATGCTAGCAAAATGTATTTCTGGCATTTAGTTAATTGTTAACTGCTTTTATATCAAAATGCTTTAGAAGAATAGACAAAATAAAATTAAAATAACCTGCCTACAAATAGTAGATTTTAACCATGTTAGCTGTTTATATCCGTTCTTGAAGATCAGTTAACACAATCTAATTCCAGTTATCAAATCTTCTTAAATGAGCTATTTTTATCTAATGACCTATTGTACCATGTTATAGACGGTCAGTATTCTGACTGATGCGTAGCTAGTCCAGAGTACAGAGACAGACACATATGTACACATTTTCACACAGAATGAACTTGTAAGGACATAGACAGCCCAGAAGACTGACCCATCATGATTTTGCCCTTACACACTGATGCACCCAGACACTCCCCCATAAACACAGCTCACTTCTGTAGCAAGTAAAACCAACACCAGTTTGTGTCATACTGTAAGTAATTAATGATGACCGGTTTATTTCAGTCTGTTCCTAAAATGTGGAATTACTGCTTGGTCTAAAAATATGCATAGACAGATGAAAAGGCTTAAGGGAATGAAAATGTATGTAAATTGATTGCTGTGTTATGATTTTCTTATCATGTAAAATATTCACTAGTATGAAAGAAAATTTTTATTTATTATATATTTTATTATAACCTAGATTAGTGCCAACTAACAATAAATTTTACAAAAAAGTAATATCAAATACATTAATTCTACCTTTTTAAAATTTATATAAATGGTTTAACTTTAATCACATGAATAAGAGTTGTTAGAAATAAATTTTACCTAATTAAGACAATTTTACTTAAAACAAAAATCCACAGAAATAAGCAAAGGAACTGAAGACAGTAGCTGACACAATATACAAATCTAGATGTGAGAAATAAATTATTATTTAAATGTGAAATTAAATATAAAAATACCATTCATGATATCGTATCTGGTTTAACACACAGTTTACATAAAGGGATAATTGTCTGGTTTAACACACTTGATATTTAATACATATGTTGACACAAGCTGAAAATTGACTATTCATGTTTTCTTCTTATCTGCCAATAAATGACTGAGGTCTGAAGATTCCTGGAACTATGAAATTTCACAAGTCAAGGTTTGGAATAAATTAGTATAAGAGATAATTTAAATTCTTTACAATTGATAATTCATCACAAATTGACATTTATTGTAAGAGTAACTAAAGAAAGCATCTACAACAGCTTTTGCTACCTTGTCAGCATGTGAGAAAAGCTGATTACTGAAAAGGACTGAACATGTTTCTAATAAATCTTACCTTTAAAAAATTTCACCTTTAATTTAAAAAATTGTAATATATATATCTGTGTAAAAGTACAACACACAGCCACATCCCTATAGAAAAACAACAACCAACAAACAAATGTAATATTATATCAGTGAATAATACCTTTTCTGAATACAAAACTAACCTTATGTATAATGCATGCTTGAAAATGTAAAATCTAATCTAGTATGTTTTCAGCTCATTGTTTCCTCACATCTGTTATTTAAAGCAAACAAATATATCAGTATTAATCAATACTTAAAACATGTTTAGATTGACTCTTCTGTCCCTGCAGAATCTATCTTCTCATAGTTCCCACTTGCCTTTTTCCTCAACTATGCACACCTTGTTTATCAAAAGCCATGTTTTATTTCTGATCTATGGGAAGGTATACATAAAAAAGCTGGTTTTCGGTAGTAGCAGTCAGTGAGTGGCTGTGTGTATGTATGGGTGTGTGTGTGTGTGTGTTCAGTAAAAATGCATGAATATTCTGTTCTAATTGTGGGACTGCATATGAAAGATCTTTTGCTGCTAATCATTATGAGTGGCACAAATGGTGCATTCATAATAGTTAAAACATTATCATACAAAACTATTTATTCCAGTAGCTAAGTATATGATTCTATTCCATTGTGTTCTGCATAATTTGTAACTGGCTTGACTGTCAGGTATAGTGTGTAATAATATAGTTATCTAGTCAAACACAATTCATCATTACAACATAAAAGAACGTCTTGCTCAGATGGTTACATATACACACACACACACACACACACACACACACACACACACACAAACAAATGTATGATGTTTCTTAGTAATGTTGACACATTATGCCTCTCCCCATGATGACAATTTACCATTAAGCTGCACTCATTCCTTACTTCTAATGACATCTTAAGGCTTTCTTTTCAAGACTTTTTCTTTCATTCTCTCTGAAGCTAAATAATGATTATCAGATTCAACTTGCAGCTTGGATGTACTTTATCTCTGTCAGTTTAATTACAGATCACACAAAGCTAAATTGTGAAAAAAATTAAATAACCCAATATGCAAGTCATGGTCACAGTGGCAATTGGCAAGATGAAAATATTATCAGTTCATTGAATGTCAGTTAGAAAAGGAAAAAAGTAATCATTTACATCATACGGCAGAACATCAGATTGTTTTTTTTTGTTTTTTTTTCTAATTGCAATACAGTTTAATAAAATAACAATACTTGATTTGCAAGTTGCCATTATATATCAAATGTTGTTCTTAAACGCATTATTCATTTATTTATTTCTTTCCTTATTTTTATTGATCTTTCTATGTTTATGTATCACAAGTATTGTTTCTGTTTTTGTTTAAATGTTGTTCAGTTTTATTATTTACTATTATTGTTATTTTGAATACTTCTGAAAATTTATTTGTCTAGATATACAATAATTTCTGCCTATGTTTGTTTTGTTTTTTTCTAACTGCCATTTTTATTGTAATTAATAGAAATATTATTATTTCAGGTTAATTTATTTATATTTTCAGTTTACTTTATTTATTAGTTGTGTTATCTTTCATTTATTTCTGTGTTATAAGCAATATCCCAGTATTTCATTCATCTATTTCTGCACTTTTTCTTCATGTTCATTTTTCTTTTTTCTTTATTTTGCTATATAATGAGAGGAAATAACCAAAAAATCAATATCATATCATACTGCTAAAGATGAATAATGCTTGGAACCATTCTTTGCTGCTGAATATTATTATAGTGCAGAAACAAAAATATATATATTTTAGTTGTTTTTTTCTGTGCAGAGGAAAATGCATAACACATTCTTTAATAAAGTTGTGGGGTGGAAAATAGTTCAATAGGTAAAAATAAAATTTCAGATCTTTCCATCTGTATTTGTCAGTACCTTTTCGCAGCATGTAACTACACATATTCCATAATAATACGATTATTTTATCACAGGTATGCAACATGACATAAATAATAGATATTTTAATTCAAATAAATCAAACATTACATTCAAAATTATGTTATTTTATAATTTAATATCTTAGTATGAAATAGTTTTAAATACTGACATTTCTTAAAATAATGCAATAATCAAAACGAATGCAGTATTACGAAGTTATATTGTAAAGAATAAACTGGAACACCATGGAATATGGGGATATATGTTCGTGTGTTAGTGTTTGTGTGTGTGTGTGTGTGTGTGTGTGTGTGTGTGTGTGTGTGCAAAGACAAGTTTGTAATACATATGTCTCTTACACCCATCCATGTAAGGCAGTAAACTATAACAGTATCTGTTGTTTCCGGATAACAGACAGCTTGAAAAGCAGCAGCTACAGATCAGCTGATTTTTCAGATATGGAGCAGTGAGAACATTTTTATTCTGTAAGTGCTTCAATCAATACCTTGCTTTGTGCTAGGTCAGTCTTTGTTTATAAATATTGATGGTAAAGGATATGTAATTATCCTAAGTCAACAAAGCTTGAAACAATCATTAAACAAAATACATTATATAAAAATATCTAGTGTTTCCAGATTCAGATAATAATAATGAATAAGAGAATTATCATTTTGTGACCTGTGCACACATACAGAAATTTATATTTAGACAAATACATATATACATACGCACACACCCCTATATGTAACACATAAATTACACCACAACGAAATGAATATATTGAAAATTAAGGAAGTAATAGTATTTTCAAATCCGGTAATAGGTGCTTATTTTCATCCAATTAAACACTATTTAAGACAATTGAGGTTTGTGATCAAAACCTTTTTCCTAGGTAAAAAACAAACAATGAAAAAAGAAAAAACCCACAAAACAAATTACGATATGAAAAGGAATGTAAAATCTGGTTGAATGACCTGTAAATATTAAATCAACAAAGAATACAATAGCATCTGCTTGTTTGATTTGTAAACAGGCAGTTATTTTTATTTTAAAATCCCAGTACATCCAAGAATCAAGAAACATTAATGACAAAAAACACCACTATAATATTATGGACATCTTTTTTTATCATTCTTATTAAGATATAAATAATTTAAGAAGAATAAGTCCACATAATCCTTCCTCAAATGTAAGTCATTAAGCAGAAGGTTTTTGGTGATCCAATGCAGAATTGACCATGTTTCAAACAGTCAAGATAAAAATTGTCTTACTTGACATTGCTTGATAGAATTTCAAAGACAATAAGATAAAAAAAGAACTATTTGATATGTCTATACATTTTCCTTTCATGTAACATTTTCAACTTAAGTAATCACAGCATGTTGACCATTTGTATTTAAAAAAAAAAAATTCAGCTTAGGTCCAGAAAAACTCAACCGAATTCAAATATTAAAAAAGAATGCTTATGGATTTTCCATCTATGTTTTTTCATGCTGGAATCCCTGAGAAATAACATAACATAAACCAATGAATAGCAAGAAAACTGCCCATCATCAAGTGAGATATGGATGAAGTGGAACAGCCAATTAGTGCAAAATGACCACTGTGCATGGCAATTATCTGCACATACCTAATATATTCAGGTAGCTATTTGTTAAGCAAGATACTAGAACACTGAATCTCCAGTATACAAATATTCTAGATAATAATTTTTAATTGATACATCAAGGATGACTGATCCAATAAACTAACAAGTTATAAACCTCTACTAAATATGTACTGTAAATATTAGTGATTCAGCATTCTCCTAACAATCTGTTTTAAATACACAGAAGATATCTAAAGATACTATTTCCTAAACTTCCCTTTGCTAACAACATTTGTAGAATGGGGTTAAGAACAGACTGAGTTGAGCAGCAGACACACAGTAAAACTATTAGTAATCTCTACATTATCAAGCCAAGAAAAATACCACTCGTTATTGTGCAGGACAAAAATAATCAATACCAGCTTTCATTGATGAAAGAACATTAACGCTCAGCCAAGTAGAAATAAACGTACTTTATTGGGTCAGTATCGCTTCTTATCTGGGAAACAAACAGAGGAATGAGCCACAGAATGAAACAGATTCATCCATTGGTGAAATCAATTCTAGTCTATTCTAAAATTTAGAAAACTATTTTATATGGCAACAGTATGGATATTATTATAAATGATAAAAGTGCTATTAGGACATCTCCTTTTTTATTACCTTTAGAAACTAATGGAACGTAGAAATAAAACATGAGTATTGATTAATAAAAGCAAATATACTACTGTTATATTAAACAGATTATCTGACTGTTCCATAAATTGTTATTATTTAGAAACAGGTGTGTGGACAAATACGCTTCATTTGTTTTGTATGTAAGCTGAGAACACAATATTTATACAGCACACAGGTGACCAGTTAGTTCATTATGAAGAACAAAACTGTTTAATTTAAAAAAAAAAAAAAATAATTATTATTATAATAACTTTTATTTCCTTTTTATTTTTTCTACCTTTTTCCTTTCTTTATTTAGTTTTTTATTTTAGAGATATGGATGATGAAAATGATATAAACAATCTTTTTTATTTGTATGATGACATGAATATCATTTAAATTTTTTATATGACTGTTACTGTAGATAATAAAAAGTGAGGGAAACAAGGAAACAGAAATTAAGACACAGAAACTGAGAGAAACAGAAATAGAAAGTGATGAAAGATTAAGAATAACTGATAGGAAAGAGAAAATGTGGGGATGAGAATCAATGATACAAACGTTTTAAGATTACAAAATGCATTGATAACAAATCTATATTATCATTCTAATTGCTAAAAAATCAGTCAAGTAATTTTGGTTTGTGATACAGAGATTTCTTTTTCTTTCTTATTCTCTTTCTCACTCACTGACATTCTCCATCTTTCATTCTTTTGATCTTTCATTCATTCTTTCAAATGTAGCATATTTAGTATATGTATCAAAACTAAGGAAAAGCAGAGGGGATGGTCTGAATTTTAATGTCTCAAAACTTTTTGGAAGGACAAAGTTAGGAACTAAATGGGGTAATGTTCAAGCAGGTTTATGGAATGACTAAATGAAAATATAAAACTTCAAAAATTTCAAAACTTATTATTCTTTGTTTTATTATCATTCTTTATTTTTTTAAACATTTATTAGATATGAATAAATGAAAATAGACATGTGTAGAATTAATAAAGTATTAACATAGACGTATTATAATTATTTGAAACAAAAATCCTACCTTGTTGGCTCGTAAGGCCACCCGACCACCACACCTAGCACATGACTTGAGGTTGCAGTAGTGACAACTGTGGCCAACACCGTCTGCAAATTTAGTTTTGTGACATATCTGACAGACAGCACCCTCATCCTGAATATTTGGTACTTTCCGTGTTTCTTCAGTAAGTTTTTTAACAGACTGCTGGTAATTTTCAAACTCATCTTGCATTTGTCTGAAATTAATAAATACCATGAGTCATCTTTATATTGGCATTATTACTGCAGCTACTAAAACTACTGTTACAACCACCTTTACTGCCATTAATACTACCATTGCTATAATTAATACTAATACTACTATTACTGCTACTAATAATGATAATTATAAATGTAACAAATTAACAAAAACAATAATTCATTCAAACAACAGTAATTATCATAATAATAAAATATTAATAGTAAATTTCATAAAATCAAAATTAAAAAAAAAAACAATAATAAAATAAAAAGATTTATATTAACAGTAATATAATCCAAAAAACCATAAAAAAAAACAACAAGGTAATAACACTGAAAAAATACACATTTGGTATATTTGTTGAGTGCATTCATGTGCTCTTTATGACCACATTTGTATTTTTTCTTTTGCTTATGAACAACAAATTTCACATTACTCACACATTCACTGTGAAAGCCAAGATTTATAGTAATTAATTTCTATTAATATTTGAAGTGAATGAATTTGGCACAAACAGCATGATTCCATAAAACACTGCTATGTAACAGCTGTCCTAATTAAGTGGACATTGAACCAGGTGTAATAAAATCACTGGAATTCAGCCAGCAGTTAAAATAAGTCTTCTTCTGAGCAGTCTACCCACTGTCCTGCACCACTTCAAGTGGGACATCAATTTGTACTGTTGTTCCAGCAGATGTAAAAATGAATATTCATTGCTTTCAGATCTTCAGTTATTTTTCAATTTCAGTTCTTTAATGTTTATATATATATATATATATATATAGTCCATTTAAAAAAGCCACAAAAATAGTTCCCATTACATTATAACGATATATCAACCTTTCTAAGCATAGTTTGTATACTTCTTTTATATTTCACCTCTTCGTTAAACATGTTTAATTTAGGTTAAAAATAAATTTCAAAATAATTTTTAAAACAGCTTCTTTTTGGAAACATGGAAATGGCCACCCTAGCTAAAATCTGAGGTTCAAAGATGATAATCTGATGTTTATTTTTTGTATATTATTAAAAATATAATAAAATAAAATATTTTTACATATCTATTTTCATTTCTGTTTCAAAAAATGTATAAATAATAATTAAAAAGAAACCAATAAATGAAATGAAATAAATTAAATTAAAATAATGTAAGAATAATAAATAATACATAATTTGCAGTACCAGTCTCACAATTTGTTTCTTAATATTTAGTATTTAAATTAATTAATCTATAAATAAAACAAATAAATAAGCAGATTTCTTATTTTTCAAAGATAATATTATTAATTCATGTAGAGCTTATTGTAATTCCAATAATCTACATTAATTAAACATTATTTTGATTTTATTTCTCCTGAACTTCAAACCAGTGAATATTCAGGTTTGTCAAATTTTACACTATTTTTTTTCAATATAAATTATAATAAATAGCCAGTATAACTAAAGCTGATTGTACAGACCTATTTTATATATATTTATAAATGTTTGCAAAGCATACTAATAATTGTATCACCATTTTTCTTATTTCAATTTAAAGGATATATTTTTTAATATATTAAATAAACTTTGAATTTTCAAAAGAAAATATGAGAATACAGACACAGTAAAATTCAAAACTAAATAAATATAAATACCAAATTATCAACATACTTAAAAACATTTATTCTAGACATAGTCAACCATCTGCTTGTTTTTTTCAGTTTTTCTATTTGTCACCCCTCCTACTTATACTTGTGACCTCTGTATGGTACTTGTTTTCACAGTGAACAGATTATGCACAAATTATTCCATTACAGTGTTAATAGTTCTGGCATTTGTTCCCGGTTCAGTATTGTCTAATTTTTCATGACCCAGGCAATACTAGAATACTCCACATTGACTGCACACAGTCGTGCGGGTGCATATTAGGTGCTATTTAAATTTTGACATTTAAATGTGAATTTAAAAATCTAATTTGATACTTTCATTGACAAATTAAGTCTCATTGTACATGTGATTTATCAAAATAAATATATTTGGAATAATTTACTTAAAATATAACATAGTGAGCTGTTGAGTGTATAAGTTTGAAGATTTATTCAATATGCTCCTTAACTGTTTTTATTATTAATTAGTTTATTGACTGATTGATTTATTACTTATTATTATTATTATTATGTTAATGACATCTCACATATTCTGAAATTACTTCTAAGCAAATACAACTATTCCATTTCATTATTTATTAAAATGATAAAAATAAAGGAATTCTTTTTTCTAATTATCTTTTTTAGAAGTATTTTTACAGCCATAAATTTTAAGTTGATAAACCCCACTTCACAAATGGCAGTATATTTTAAAATCTGCATGTCTAGTTTCAGCAAACAGTATAATCCATTGAAGAATGTTTTTAAATTAAGGACATCATTTAGGTATTTAAAAAATAAACACATTCATAATTATCCAGTCTACATGCAAATTATTTAACACACATCACTGGAATTCAGCCAGCATATCTTCTGCATATCTGTAAACTAGTGGTAATAGTAGTAGTAGTAGGAGTAGTAGTTTTAATAGTCATAATATGTGTGTTTATGTTCTAAGACCTACAACTGCATGTTACTGCTTTTTCTATTAATTACTGTTATAACAAAGATTTGTGTCCATTATTTTTATAGTGTCATGTCTTTCTTTTCCTTATTAACACAAACCTGATCTAATATTTTTATCAAAATGTAATTTTAAAGAGTAATTATAAGAGCTTTTTAATAAAAAAATAAGTCATTTTGGAAGGGATAGTTTATATGTCTGTAATGCCATGCACTTTCAAAGTTTAAACCATAACAAGATCTTTGAGTGATCTATAAATTAACAAAGGACAATTTGAATTTCTGACAAATGGAATGACTAACAGTAATAATTTAAACTCTTACACACAATCAAGTACAGCAACAGCTTGCAGTTTAAGAAACAATACTTGTAAAGACATTATGTCAAGAGGTTTATATAAAGGAGTATTCAATAGAAAAAGGTGAGAAGAATGGTTACTTCTATCACCCGATGGGTCACTGGATCAATTCTACTTTCATGACTTCTGCCCTGTTTCTCATTCCAATGATTTAAAAAAAAAAAAAAAAAAAAAAGTTTTAAAGAGAAAAAGACAGAGTTAAGAAAATAAAATAAAATAAAATAATGACTGATAATCGTAATGTCACCTATATGGTGGGAAGGACCACTTTAATTTGTTAAAATCGTGGTAATTGTTCCGTTATTTTATATATTTCGTACAATAAATATCATTATAAAATTACTCTGTGGAATGTTGCAATTTAGTTCAGGTTTTACATTTTAAGAAATATTACATAAATTTCAAAACTTTGGCATGCTTTATCTCTAAATATAACAGTGTTTTATTTTTATTTATTTATTTTATTATGTCAGTACTCATATTTAACCTCTAAATATAACAAAAGTTGTCTCCCCTCCCAATGTTTTTTTTTTTTTTTTTTTTAATTTATTTATTATTATTATCTTCCCACAACATATAAAGAGTTCCTCTTGAAAATGGAATTAACAATCAATTATATTATTAAAACGTTTATTCGAAACTTAAAATACACTTATTCGAAACTATATAGCTTTATATATAACTTTTTCTTACGTCAGTATAGAAAAATTGATGTTATTCTTCAAGAAACATATCCACATTTGTTTCTTCCGTATTGAGGTATTATTCATTTATTGTATAACAAAGTGTTCATATCCATTCATTATCATGAACTCTCCGATATCACTAACTTTAACAAAGACCTCAGAAACAGCAGTATCAACATTTATTTCTCAGTATTTGTTTCAATGAAATGTAACTGTTTATCATCAGATTTTGACACATATTAACCTTTATATTATTAAAAATAAACTCGAACATTAGACGGACTAAAAACTGTATTAATAAGCAAAACTAACATGTCAATCACTCGCCTATTTATTGAATGCTCCTAAATTCAATATGGCGTCCGACATTTAGGTTGCTGCCCAATTTTGGAATTAAAAATAAACTATCTTTTACCGGATAATTTCTTGTTCTTTTTCTTCTTCTTCTTTCTGTCTACGAAGGACATCCTCAATAACCTTCCTTTCTTCTTCGGTCAGATGACTGAGATCTGGCATTGGAGGCAGGGATGGTCGGCGGGAAGAAGACATTTTGTCCCTTTCCTGGTTATTGATCCGCTTGGCTCCGAGTTGCAGCCAGGCTTGCGGTCGCCTGGCGGGCGAGATCGTTCAATTGTAGCTATTTTCCTTCAATCATTTTCAAAAATCAAAATACCCAAAGCATAAAGCAACGGTACCCCATGCCTATTGTTCCTCCCAGTTAACGCTACAGCGGATTTTGGCGCCAACATGCAGCCTCAGACTTACGAGACGTTACGTTCCCATTTCGAGATAGAATTCCGTCGGAAATGATCGCATACTTCATTATCTATGTGTTATGCATAATATAAAGGCTAAATTGTAGCCAATCAAATAATTTTATTTTCTGACGTCACCTTTCCGAACCTCAAGCGTTCATGTATACATTCCTTGGATACATCACAATTGGTAGCCTAATGACTGCCGAGTTCCACCAAGCTGTTGTCACTTGGCATTGGTGTTTCAATTTCAAAACGCATTGTTAGCGCATACGCACTAGTCCTAGGACTGCAGGCTATGCATAATTTTTGACCTGTGCTATTGATTTTGTCCAGGACGGAGTAACGATGGTCTCAATGGCACGTGGGAATCAAATAATTTTATTAAAGGCTACAGGCGGATAACGGGAGCCATGTATGGCGGGCATGTTCAGCTCTGGTGCTGTAATATCTTTTTGTACATTAGGTTTTTGTGAGTGGGTTAAAACTATAGACCGAGTGATAGCCCTTAAAATTATCTACACTTTTACAACGGTCGAAATATATTGCTTGCCTCATTGATTTGGCCGCTTATCGTACGCTCAACTGTTTGGCTGTATAAAAGAATTTCGAAGACCTCAGTGAAGAATGAATTGAGATCCAGGCGACAGTGAATGTGTAAGATATATGGGAGGGGAAAATCTTTCATATTTACAAAAATAATCGTAGATGTTTGAGATAAGCAGGTTTTGTTTTCCATTCTGACTGTAGACATCATTTTCATTTTTATTATTGTTGCCGTATAGTTTAAATATATGTTTTATAATTTCTGTAAATTTCATTCAATCATTAATGACCATGTTAATGTAACAATGACAATATTGATTTAATTTATGAATAACGATGTGAAATAAATAATGCAATTCATTACAACTTTTTTCATACCTGAAAATGTAAATAATAAATAAAACAAATATATTAATATGTCATTATGAAAAACTGATGCTGGACCAATTAAAAAGGTTTTAAAACGACAGCAGTGAAACTTCACCATGAACTTTTTTTAAGCATCATCGGCATATTTAATATATTAATAATAATAATTATAAAAACACAGAGCGAAAAACAAAAGTTAAAAATGTATAAAAATGTTTTGCTTGGGCGAATTATTTTGGCACTTTTGGAACTGTGAACAAACAATTCGCTTGTTTTTCTCACAACTCAAATAACGACATGTCCCAGGTGTGAATATGTTGTCTCATCGCTTTAACTGGTATACGTCAAAGGTGTAATTATGCAGCACCTGTTGTGTGTCACCTCATGCTTACATTCTGTTGGCAGGTATTTTATTTATTACTGTTATGACATATGGGTCTTGTTTACTAAGTAATTGTTTCAGTGTTATTACGGTAATTATATTTAGGGTAGAAGAATGTTTATGTTTTAGGGTGTGCAGTCCCAGGGTTAATATTCTACGCTAGTCGTGTTACTTGTCGTTACAATATGGTTACATGCTCGATTATTTGCAGATGTTTGTTTATTTTGAATAAAATGAATAATTAAATGCGGGTTTTTTTGTTTTGTTATTTATTTACCGTTACAACAATAACAATCATTATCATCATTTTTTATGTTACGTGCATTTCACATTGCAAGACATATACTCTAGCCTGTTAGGCAAACTAAGTAAATAAATAAAAGACACAGACGAAATGAATCTGATGTAAATATGCACGTAAACACACTATGTACATGAAAATGAGTTTATTGATAAATAACTGGCTAAGCAATGCCAGAAGAGCGATATTGTTACTTACTAATGTAAATTAATAAATTATATTTAATCTGATCTGTACGTTACGAAATTTAGTTTTCGCTTAGTAACTATAATACTTACAGGATGTGTAATGTTGTACAATATATTAATACCTAACCGCCAATGAAATAAATAAGCAAAAAGAAAGAAGAATTAATAGATATCAAATAAATGTTTAGTTTTTCTAAATCATTGTTTATAATTGCGTTTTTACTTTGTAATTAAACCAAGAAGGAAGGATTAATCGATAATATTGTGTAATGCTTATATTTATGAAAAAGTCTGGGTTGGAATAAGTCTATGCAACGTATTTTAGTATCTACAACTATTTTCGTCTCTGAATAATTCATTATTTTAAAATAATAAAATAACATGATCTGTTTTTCAATAATAATCTGATTGAATTAAATACACTTATTATAATAAAATTAACATTAATAAAACTAACTAGATAATTGTCGTTAATTGAAATATCCGTTAAAATAATATGAACTGCGAATAAAAACTAATTATAAAATACAGGATTAAAATTTTATAATAATCAGCAAATAGTGAGTATTTTCACTGGCGTTAATATGTTTCTGCAGTTAGGAATTTCAGTTCTGATTCATCTATCCACCCCTACTCCCCACCCGTTGGATAATATTGGTCATTTGTTGATATGTTTTCTGATTCTAACAGCAGTTGCTACACCACTGTGAATGGGCGAAACATGTAAATAACAGTATTATGATAATGATTAAAAACCGGCTTCTCTTGAACCTAAAGTTGTTTTATTTATAGTAATAAATCGATATCTATAAACGTATGAAATTTTGAATTATATTTATTCTGTCATTATTCAACTTGTTTACTCCGAAACGAACTCTATACATGAAATTAATTAATACTGAAACTGTATATAAACGTACAAGAATTTAATTTTAGTGGGTGGAGTGGGCGTTGTTTTCAATTTTAATCTAAGTTAAAAGTAAACAAGACATCAAATTGTTTTGTTTATTTTATAAGTGAAACATAAATTAAAACAGCTTATATTATTTTGAGGTATTTTTGTATTGTGATAGTATTAACATATATTCCTTAATTTAATTATTCACTCTTTTTCACATTCTTTTATAATTTGTTAGGCTCATGAAAATGTAATATCAAGAATTGAAACATAAAACAGTTTTGTTCAAAATGATATGCATTTATTTATTTATTTTTATTTGTTTCTTAATAACGTATATATATTGCAAATAACAGTTTATATTCCGCTACTCTGTAGATTAATTAATTCAGCACTAATGCATATGAGCGACTGTACTTTTAATGCACAATATATATATATTTTTAAAATCGATATTTTTAGATAATAACTGAATGCTATAAATGTAGACTAATATTTTTTCAAACGTTTTCTGATTAATGTGTATCCACTTATAATTATTTCTTCCACTGATGTAATAATAAAAAATAAAAAAATAATCATGACGACGACGATAACGTCGATGACGTAGCTGATAAATATTTTAGAAATTGTTTACAAATTCTTGAACTAGTTTAGTAGGGTTTTTAAAATAAATATATCTTATACCTAATTGACATTTCCGCATCCAAAAATGTGCTTTAATTAATGTCATGTGTACAGAAAATTCGTCTGCTACAACAGAAGGATATAATGAAACAACAACAACAATAACAACACATAAAAAAAAAAATAATAATAACAATAAAAAATAAAATAAAATAAAATAAAATTAGATGAAATAAGAAAAAAAAAAAAAAAAAAAAAAAAAAAAAAAAAAAAAAAAAAAAAATCAATAAGAACAAATCATTATCTCCCTTTACAAGTGAGCGCCTGCTGCTTCCGGATGCGAACGCGTTTTTGATAGTGAGTTGGCACTGCTGTCATTTTAAGAACTTTTAAATTAGTCTTGCATTAGCATTGCAAAGTGATATGTTAATATATTTATTTTATATATTATTTACATTTTTGATTTTTGAAAAAATGATGAATTGAATTTTCTTTTTCATATCGTTTGTTCATGGATTCTGTTTATTCAATAATTGCTGAGTTTGTTATTGTTCTGTCGCATTCATTGTGTGACATGGTAGTTTGTTATTAAATGAATCTGACAGTAATTATAAAACAGTTTTATAATAATAATAATAATAATAATAATAATAATAATAATAATAATAATAATAATGAACAAGATTTACTTACTTTGCCAGAATATGAAGAAATAAGAATTTAAAGCCGGCATGACTCGTCATAAAATACATTTACAACTCTGCAATTATCATTTAATGAAGTTAAACTCTGTGTGTGTGTGTGTGTGTGACATATCAACATGCATGTCTTAAACCTAATGAATCGTCATTTATACACAATTAGAAATATTAATATGATAGCTTGTAAAGTTTTATAATAGAATTATAGATTATATTGTAATTATTTGGTATGCAAATTAACATAGTCTCCTGCTGAAACAAAAATTGAATGTGGCTAATGATAAACAGTCATTAAAAGACTGGTTGAAATGAGAAATAGTTAAAAAAGAATATTAATCCTATGCTCCATTATATCTCTTAACTGAAAATACCCCTTGTTAGTTCTTGAAATACTACCATTTTTAACATAAACTTACAAAAAACAAATATACTGTTTTAGCTAAAAATTTATTTAAAATATGTTTCAGTTCTAATGGCAATCCATCTTTAGAAATAACCATGTTTAAGATAGAGTCCTACATTACACCATTGTTGATGGGCTATGTTAACAAATATGTTGAACTGCGTCAGGAAGATTTTCAGCTCAGTCTCTGGGGTGGAGATGCTGTTTTAAATAATTTGGATCTTCGACTGCATGTCCTTGAAAAAGCTATCCAGCTGCCAATTGTTTTCAAAAGTGGACACATTCATGAACTGCGAATCCATGTACCTTGGACCAAATTAGGCTCTGAGCCTGTTGTAATAACTATAAACACAATTGAATGTATTCTCAAGGTTCGTGCTACAGCATATGATGATGGGTCCAGTTCCGTGTCAGCTGATTCAACAAAGAAAATGTCACAGCAGATCAGAGCCAAAGCAAAACTAAAAAGACCAGAAGAATGTGATCTTCCTCCTGGTTACTTGCAAAGCTTGATGAACCGAATTTTAAACAATGTATCTGTAATCATCAACAATCTAATACTAAAATTTGTTGAAGATGATATTGTTCTGTCATTGAATATCAAATCAGCAGAGTGCTACAGTGTTGATATTGGTTGGAATCGAGCTTTCATTGATCTAGTCCCTCCAGAACTTGTACTAAGAAAAGTTATAAATATCTGTGATCTCACTGTTTGTCTTGATAAAACTGATGCCAGTGGAAAGATTGAAAATTACCAGGAACCGTTACTATATCGTTGTTCTGTGTCTTGTCGCTTGTTCATGGCTTATGACAGTATTAATGCTAAAATTCCAAAAACTACTCAGTTTAATGTAGCCTGTGATCAGCTGGAGTTGTCTCTGTCAGACTGTCAACTGCCAATGTTTCTAAGACTTGTTGAACTCTGTGTTGCTCTGTATTATGGGACACGACTATTTGAAGAAGAAGACGAAACAAAGGAGCCCGACAAACAGGAGGTGGATAGAGTCAGTTTGACTGACATGGGTATGAAATACTTCAGAATTTTGTAATTTCATATCAATTAACAGACTTATTAATGAGTTAAAGTTTGGTATGTTTTAGAGAAAATTAAACAGAATTAATGTGTTTTTTTACAAGCAATATGGTTAGTTTGATATGGCTCAAATAACAGATTAGATTAGAGCATGTAGATATATGAAAATAATTAACTCATCATTACTGGACTTTCATTTTACCATTAGACTCATCAAACAGACTTAAAAATAATCAAATCTGTGTTATATTTCAAAATAATTTTATTGTTTTTCAGATCAAGGGGATGGTGATGGTGATGACAATAATGATGAAGATTCCCAGGGTTGGGCATCATGGGCATGGTCTTATGTACCTCAGATTTTACCCTCAGAGGAAGATTTGCTTGATGAAGAAGATAGACCAAAGAACAAAGCCCTTCCTCAAGTTTTGTCAATAGGTTTCTACATCCACAAGGCTTCAGTTATGTTTAAGGTGGGAACAAATTTTCTCTGTGATAACAAATTTATCAATGATCAATTTCCATCCAAGCATAATGAAATTATACATTTAAATTAGGATCGAATGGTATTTAAAATCTATTCTGCTAACAAATTTAAAAAAAATTAGCGCTCATGAAATTCACATTTACTTTTTTTTTGCATTCTTGTATTCTTTTTTCTCTTTCTGATTGATCTTTTCTCTCTCTCTCTCTCTCTCTCTCTCTACTATTTTGTGATCTGCCTATCTAAGTATAGATTTAACCACCTTTATTGAAATAATCTATATTTACTCTCTATGTTGAATATTCACTTAGTAGGCACAAAGTCTGGGTACATAAGTAAAATAAATAGGTTGTCTACTAGGGTGTCTAAGGTTGAATTCTTCTGCAACTTTGTGATAAGACCATCCTTCTCGTCCACTTAAGAGTACCAACTCGATTCTTTCTTCTTTAGACAGAGCCATCATTCGATCTGGGTAAGAAAAATAACATAAATAAATAACATAGTAAAATTCCCCATGTACCCAGACTTTGAAATAGCCATAGATGAGTGTCAATATAGGTTACATATATAACAATATGTTCATATATAACAGGGAAGAGAAAACATTTAACCATATTTTTCTCTTCTTTTTTTTTGGTAATTTACATGCTTTTGTAAACTCTTCATTTGCTAATATTCACTAACTTAAAATGGAAACACAATATAATATAAATTTTAAAAAATAAACCTGTAATTTATAAAAATTCAGAAAATATATTAGTAAAGTATAAAAGGTTTGTAAAACTTCCAGAAAAAAACATGTAACTGTTGATTGTGTGATATTATGAGACATAATGCAAGAGAGAACTGCGTGACATTTTTAAGTATATATTTATATATTTCTTAATTATTTCTGAAATCAAAATACCATTTCTGTCTTTTATATGTATGTTTATAGAAATGTTTAGTTATTTTATTTTCATTTCAGCTAACAGAAAGAATGAAACAGACACCCAGTCAACTAGGATCTCAGAGAGCAGTTTTTCAACCTTTTCTCTTTCTGGAATCACAAGGTCTCTCTGCAGAGATACTTCTCCATGGCATTGAGTTTTTTGATGCTCAGTGTGGAATTACAGAGTTAAGAATTTCCACTGCTGGGAACTGTATCTGTGGCATTGTTGATGTTACTGATTCCAGGGTAAAGATATATATGTGTACATATATATATATATATATATATATATTATTGAACATTGTTAACTGTTATATTACCTTACTTTATGTTACATAGTGACGTTATATTATGATATAAGCTATTTATATCATAATTGTTTTGTTATACATGTCATTGCTAGTTATCTCATCAGCAGCAACAGAATATTTGTTGTTGTTTACTGATATACAAAGGCAGAATTAAATTTTTATCTCGCTCAAACTGACAATACAAATGCCATTATGAATAATCTAATAATAAATATATAGGTTTAATGAAATTGATCAAATGTTTGTTTCTTCACTGATTTATTTATTAATTTGTTCATCAATCACAGAGTCAGGTTCTCCTGCAGGCAGGAGAATCACTGGACAACAAAACAAAGATGAATTTCTTGTCTCTTTCTCTGTTTGATCCAAACTCAGCAGAAAACCTTGGTAATATCAAAGAATACATTCTAGAAGAAGAGTGCCATCTGGCGACATACACAGAACAGTATGGGTTACAGCGATATGGTGCATTCTGGATGGACTATAACTATGTGATGCACATCCCTGAAAAATCACATTGTAAGTTTTGTTTTCTGTTGACTAGAGTATACTGTGACATGAACATTTTTATGATCTGTACGTGGACAATGGCTACTGTAATTGAAGAAAAGCCAATAAATTGAGCTGGCTAGTTGGTTTGGTATTGATATGTTACTTTCAATTTCTAATTTAAAGTTTATGCTTTTTGATAAAGCAAATGTAAAATTAGTTTTATTTAATTTGTATCTGACATCATTCTTTTTGAAAAAACCAAAGGAAATTTAAACACAGCAAAAACAAATGGATAAACACACCCTACAATTATTTTTCTTTTCTTTTTGTCTTCAAATTAAAGAGAAATAATTGTTTGCTTGTTTAGATAATTAGCAAGAACCTATTTAAAAATAAATATTTCTTAATACTGTTTTGATTATTAAAATAATGTATAATTACTTGAAATAATATAACATAACCTTGAGATTTTCTTTTTCAGTTTATTAATTTGTTTTAAAATAGAAAAGAATATTAATCTTAATATTTATATAATGTCTTAAACTAATTCACTGATCGTTGTCCTGACATTACAAAGTATTATAATAATTATATCTAAGTTTCATTTTTAAATGGTTTTAAATAATTTTTGTTGTTGTTTTCAGCTGGTAGTAAATCGTCTACAACTGGGGACCATTCAGATGTACTCTTTTTTCATGAAAATGCCATCATAAGATTTCTTGTTGGTCACTGTCAGCTGAATGTGACATCAGCATTTTATCATCGAGTACAGAAAGTTCTGTACTGTGCATGGGATCATCAGTATCAGCCATATGGGACAACTAAAATATGTAATCTATTGTTACTATATGTAATTACTTTACCAGTGCTTTCAGAAATTATAATAAAAACTTAAATAGAAAATAAAGAAGGTTAAAATCAAGGCATATTACATTTTTTTATTTATTGTATAAATCTGTTCAATAATAATCTTTATAAGTAATGCTAAACACATAATTAATTGCAGACAAACTAACATTTTCAGTTCTGAAATACAGAATAAACTGACATGTACATACTCTGAATAACAAACATTGATAATGGTAAGCCTGACATATCTTTCTCAAATACACTCACAAATATATTTCATTTTTCAGCGTATTCTTGAACTAATTAAATAGATAAAAAAGACAATTTTTGTTTTACAGACCCAGATGCCAAGGAACGAACACAGCTAACCGAAGAGGAAATCCACAGCTTGGAAGAGTTCATTCCAACACACACCTATCAGCTGACCTTAGTTGAGCCAGTCATAACAATCCATGCAGCTGAACATGCTCAGTGTGATGTGAAGAGAAAAAGTTATAAGGCATCTAAAAAGAAAAGTGTAAATATATTTATGAATATTAATTTTCTGTTTTAATATTCCATGTCCTGTTTTTAAAACGAGGGTCTTAGACATTTACAAAATTTAATTTTATTTGTTTTAATATTACTTAACATATTAAATTAATGAACTTAATTATGGGTATAAATAATTATGTAATTGTTTGAATATACAGGTATGGGGCATATGTATGTATCTGCATTTTTGGCCATTTATATAATTTAATTTTACTGGGATAGTTGCAAATTCATTATTGTCTGTGAGAGTGTGTGTTTGAAAAAACAACAAATATTTTAAACTATAAAATTAAAGCATTTATAAAATAATGCACCTTTTAACCTGCAAGAAATGCATGCATTAATTAATGCAATAGCTGTGATATATACTTTTTCTTCTTTTGTTTCCCAACTAGTGTAATACTCTCTCTGTTCAAGCCATAGTTTTCAGTTTCAGAAAAACACGGTTCTCTCAAGAAATGACAGTTCAAATTATTTTCTGCACCATCTTATGTAATTTCTGAAGATAACATTTTTTTGTTGTTGGTTTTATTGATAATTAACTTTGTGCTGTTCCAATGTCAAAACAATGGAGTGATAGTAATAGTGCTCAAAACCCTTAACAGTTAAGCTGACTGGGCAGCTGTTATATACAGCCATGGTTCTGAGGCGCAGTTTGTTCCAACCAGAGAGTTTTAATTGATAATAACGACAGAGACAATGACTTTATTCTCATAAACTCTAGGATTATTGTGCAGAGAAGAATGTATTACAGAAATATAATAACAAGATTAAAATTAAAATGCACAGTTTAATGCAATGACGTTTAACATGGAGGACACACTCTCTCACATATAGTTCTTATTAATTAACATAGCATTTTAACGCAAACATATTTTTACTATTAAACAAATTATTATTTGAAAATACATTTGGATGTCTTATTTATACCTTTTCTCGCCTTTAATAATTTAGGATGGTTACATTCAAATACATAATGATGTTCATCTACAATTTTGTCAAGATTACATATATGACATTTTCTATTTTATCTTAGATATTAAACTGTCATCTAGTTTCAGTAGGAACTTTAACATTAGATGTTCTAAATTTTCATAAGACATTAGTATTCTAGTGAGGCAGCACAGTAAAATAATTTTCTAATTTCAATTAAATTTTTTATATTTATGATTAATACCACTTTGGAGACATTTTTGTCAAAGGTAATTAGAATGTTGCACAAAAACAGCATTTCATCAGTTGGGAAGGCAATCAAGTGGCAAGCAGTTTGAAAAAATATAAAAAGTCCCCATTTTGAGTCGAGGGTATGTATCCTAAAACCAATTCATTGCTGCTGGATGAAGAAAGATAAGGATGGTTTCAAATGGGTTAGGACAAAGAAAAGGTTTGTATGATATACAGTAAATGCAACCCAAGTGAATAGATGTGCTCACATGAGTGAAAAAAAACAAAGAAAATAAAAACGTTTTGATTGCTGTGTGTCTCAGTGTGTCAAATTATTCTCTCTTTTTTTATGTAGTGCTTAATAAGTTATGTGACTTAAACTCTTGTTAATAGGTTCTTTATATTATATTACTTCACTTTGTTTATTTTAGGCCTTTACAGAGAATATAAAAGCACTGAAGTTGTTTGAGTATTGAGAAATAATGTGATATTTAGCCGAAATGATCTGCAACATGTAGAATTATATTTCAGGATTCTAAGACACAGAAAACAAATCGGTATGTCCTGCCAGCATGCCAGATCTCTGCAACTAGATGTGAGCTCCAAGTTGTCTCCCCTATGTATCCAGGCAGGGTTGTCCGACTTGTCAGTACTGTTGCTGGTCTATCAAACAATCTACTGTACTACTGCAACTCTCACACCCAGATAAAGGTAAACACGGTAGATAACTTATTTCCAACTGTTCTTGACTATAGTCACCTTGGGAAACATATGGTAGCTGCCAAAGAAATCTTCAGCTGTTTACATTTTTTTAAATGCAATGGTAATTTTAGTTTATAAGGTTGGCCAACAGAGATACCTATTCAACAAAATACTGACCTCATTACATGAACGATTATGCAAATTTTGGCCACACCAATGATAACTGCCTCATGAAGTCAAGAATTGTTCTGTTTGCAGATGTCATAAAGGAAAACATTTGAAAAGACACCAACAAATATATGTTTTTAGCAGTTTTTATTCAACACAGACACTGAATCAGTGGAATTTATGGAAGGGCATGGAAGCCACAGGATTTTACTCCTGTGCAGAACATACAAATTTTCAGCCACTAAAGCTGCACATAGGGCAACCTTGTCATCCTGTTAACTTTCATTATACAATATATACACACACACACCATTTTAAAATAATAAATCTGTATTGAATTACATATATTAACAAATAGATTGTTAGAAATTTTTAACATTAGATTTCATATAATTTACATTTATTATTTCAGATATTTGGCTTGCTTGCTGGTTTGTTGAAAGTGGAGCCAAATGCTGCACGCTCAACACTACTAACTGTAGTGCCTCCATCTAGTGGTGTATTCTGTTTTACCAAACTGCTCTTACCTAAATACTGGCAAGTTCATTATGAACATCCTTTCTGTCAAACTCATCAATAGACATACTGAAACATATGTAAACAGGCATGCAAACACACACATACACCCACACAAGCATTTATATAAAATAAATAAAGTTTGTCTCAGGAATTCTGTAATGCTGCTATAACACATGTTGTTCTTCTGTATTCGTGTGTATTCATCATAAACAGATTAACAGATTCTCAGTTGATAATTACTATTATGATTAATACTAAAGTACTTACTAAGTTTAGTAAAAATTTGTAACTTTTTGTTCTACAATTGCAAGTATCAAAATATATTATTTGTCAACAGGAAAAGTTCATACTTGCCTTTGAGAGATGAGATGTTTGAAGTTTCACAGTTATCTGTAAATATGTCAAAGGCCAGTATCTTGTTAGCAATGAAAATCATTTCATCATGGTTACAGAAAACTCCTAGGCCATCTTCTTTGAGTGAGGATAGTCTTTTGCAGGATGTCTTTCCAGAAATAGGTGAAATTAATATTGCTTCAGGACATTTCTATTTTGTATTAATATTTTAATATTTAAAGTTTAGTTTAAAATACAGAAATCTATGTTATTAGCTGTACAATGTTTTTCTGTCTCATAGAATGTCAGTATTTCTTGCTACTTGATGTAAACATTTTAATGATTCCCATAATCCTACATAAATAAGATATTTCATGAAAAGAATAATTAATATTAGTTTTAGTAATAATTAATATTAAAGTTAAATGATCATTATTTATTGTTCAATTAGAAAATAATTTTACCTTTTTTCCTTATGAATATTATTTAATTAAATACACCGAGGCATACATCTGTAATTAAAACCTTATTTCAATTACTTTCTTAGATCGTGACACCATTCTAGAACCTCATATACAACAGATGCCAATGTTGGAGGTGGTAATCAGTGGTGTGCAGTTTAAGATGTGTTCCACAGTAGTTGTCACTTCGTACACAGGAAACCTTTCTTCTTTGGAAGTAATGTTTTATTCAAAAGGTATTTACACTCAAATTCCCTTCCCTTTTCAAGCAGTAAATTGTGCATGAAAAGGGAAAATAATGATATTCTGAATTAAATATAAAAAGTGTTTATGTGTGTTTGTGTATGTATGCATGTGTGTGAGAGAGCATTTTTGTGTGTCAGTATTTATTTAATTGGTTCAGTGTCAGAGAACAAAAAGACCTTTCCTCATTATAATTATTTTATTATTTATATTTATAGATCTTGTACAGCCACTAATATCTGGACCAGCAGACACCTCACATCTACACATACCTGATTCATTTAAACAAGACCTATCACAGCAAGAGCTTTCTGCTGACTTGTTCTCATTCACAATCCAGCTGCCTAAAAACACTCATGTTCTGGAAGGTACGTAAACAAATATTTTCAGAAAATTAATATATTCTGTTAGGAGTAGTTTGTCACTGTTAGATGAAATTTTATATTTACTGGAATGACTTAGACATTTAATTTTATTTATCTTTAAGTTTGTATAAATAAATTTATTTATGTATATTATTATTATTTTATTGGTATTTTTTGTTTTAGTGTGTGTGTATTTATTATTATTTCAGCACCTGCTCTTATTTTGCTCAATGCAGAAGGTTTAGTCATTAACCTTGACCCATTGGTCCTAGACTGGTTTTCTTATGAACCCCACATTCAGCATTGTGTGAAGAATGAAGAAAGACCATTCACAGTTGACCTTGCCCTTGCTCAAGCATCTTCTCCTTTACAAGGAAATGTTTCACAGCGTAAATATAAATTAAACATATGTTATATATACATTTTAATGTGTCTTTATTTATTTTTTCTGTATTTGGATATCACATCTTGTGTAGAAATTTGAATGCATTCAAAATGTATGTCTGATAGATAACCTAAATATAAGGGGTTTTTTAATATCTTTCATGACACCATTTATCAAATTGTGCATATTGTACATCTTTTAGTTTCAGTTCATTCCAGTAGTTCTTTAACCAACCCAACTGGATCACAACCTCTCGGTCAGTCTCAGACAACCTCACAGGTTATCTCCACTAGAGATTCAGATACTGCTGATCAAAGTGCAACACAAGATTTTGGAAGAGTAATGGCTGACTGGTTTCCTTTATTGAGAACATTGCATGTTCAGGTTTGTTAAAATCACTGTTACTAGTGTTCTTTTTTATCTTCATTCTATAACTAGAGTATTCTAGTAATTATTAGTACTAACTGAAACAATTATTATTATTAGTTCTTAGAATAATACTTAATTGTGAATCTTTATTGTTACAACTGAACTAATTAACTTCTTTTTCTTCATCTCATTATTATTATTATTATTACATAATGGTTTTTGGAAACGTGTAATGCAATATAAAAACCTGATTTATGAGGATGGCTAAATTGTGTAATACTGTTGTAGGTAAAAATAAAAAGCTGTTGCTTGTTTCTGCCTGAATCAACTCCACATGTGTCTGAACAGACAATGAACATCCCAGCAAATTTCTCCTCTGCATTTCAAGATAGATGCTGTCCCAGTACTCTGGTTATATGCTTGCCATCTATCAATATTCTGAGTACAGGGGCCAAGGACATTCCACTAGTACATGATATTCCAATAACAACCATTGGTGAATCACTTATTGGTATGTGTCAATACGTATTGGTGGTTTATTTTACAGCCTGATATGGATAAAAATACTTCAAAAAGTTCACTTTTTAAAGTAGATACAGATTAAAAAATATTTTTAAACTTTAGTTACTGGTGGTTTTATGTTTATTACTTGCTTTAACTAATAACTGATAATAATAAAGTATAACAATAAGCTTTTAAGTGACATATATTTTTTATTTTATTGTATAACAAAATAAAATTAAAAACAATAGAGTTGTATATATAGTGAGTAAATAAGTACAAAAATGTATATCCTATGTCTATCAGGGATTTTTCATTTTTTTTTGTTTTTATTATCTTTTTGCAGGTGAGAAACTACCATGGACTTTTGAACTGCACAATTTTGCTGTATATACTGTTCTGTTGACTGGTCAGTGCTGGTCGGTACTAAAGTCACTGGACATTACTTCAACACTGGCAGTCACTTGTAAATACAACCCACCCACTTCAGACAACATCACTTCACTTGGTCTCTGTCTTCATGTGGACACACAACAACCTTCTGTAGCTGTTTCTAAACAGCAGGTCAGCTCTTAATAAAACTCTGATAATCAGTCAAATGTGACTGGATATAAACTTCTAAATAGTATCAGCACATCTAGTAATAAATTGGGAGAAATCTGTGCAGACATTTTGTTTTTGTTAAATTTTGCATACTTCAATAAAATTGGATATCTTTCTCTTCATTCTTTTCATTTTAGCCACTGTAATCTTTTGTTTTCTGTGGACATTTTAATATTTTTTTTATTTCAGTTTCAGCTTGGCACAGTCCTGGCTAATCAGCTGTTTGACTTCATCACTCAAACTGAGAAACTAAGTTCACATATTCACAGGTGTGTTCAGGTCAGCACTAACATACAAAAAGAGAAACAGACTATTACAAGCTCACCTGTTAAAAAGTCAGAAACTATTACATCAAGTAACAATGAGATGACAGCTGAGGTTTCTGAAGATACATCACAAGATGACACTCTGTCTGTTGACATTTCTGACATTGCTTCTAGTCAGAAGATTAAACTATCACTGTGGACTCAGTTACTGATGCCAAAAATTGAAATGAAATTTTTTGGTGATGACTTTGTTTCTTCCAAAAGTATGATTTCTTCTTTACTCTTTCTTTCTTATTCTTCTTTTTAAAAGCAAATATAATTTTTAAAGAAAATTTACAGTGGTGCAAATAAACAGTTGTCCCCAGTGTAGTATACAAATATCAGAATTTTTGTTTAATAACATATTCCTGAGCCATCGTCACCAGTACTCATCCCGTTTATCACTTCTTCTAGATATTTTTCTTTTGTATGATAAAACTATATATAGATCATTGTTTTATTTATTGTTAAAATATAATATCTTAACACATTTTGTGTGCAAATTCATTTGTCTCTGTATATTTAATTGGTATTTTTCAGAAAACTGTATAACAGTGACAAGTGAAGACATAGCAATATCAGTTGATATTCAGACTGTATATTCCAAAGTCAAAGCCAGTGTTGGCACATTTAATATTCATCACTACATTAAAAGGTTGGTAAATAAATTGTAATTTATCATAATTATTCAGATTATCATGAAAAAGAATAATAGCTATGCAGTTGTTGTCATTCCAGTTTGCATTTTGAAGGTTGACTGTGTCAGTAATTTAGTTTTCTGATGGGTACATTCCACTTGATTTTTGAAAAAATGGTTTTACTATTATCTGTAAAAAAAATTTCATTCTTTTCTTAATTTACTTGTTTATTTATTTATTTATTTTGTGTTTGTTTGTTTGTTTATTTGTTTATTCATTCATTCGTTTATATAATTTTTTTATTTATTATTGTAGTGACAGCATGTCTGAATGGAAAAAAGGAGATTGCGAAGGACTTGTAATTTCCTGTCAGTCTGACCTTTCCCGTGACCTTCATATCATATCAAACAAAGTGTGGTCATCAGACAACCAGCCAGTTATCTCTCTTCACCCAGTCCAAGATCCTCAGAGAGATTCAACAAATGGTTTCTTGTCTTTTACTTTCACTAAAGCTCTGTGCAAGAATGTGAAAAAACGTCTTCGCAAACTGAATGTTGATCTCACAGACTTGAGTGAAATAGAATCAGAGGCAAATTTCAATGATCTCTATGCTCATAAATATGTATCAGAAGTGTGTTTGAAGATGGATCCTTTTGATTTTGTGTTTTGTCCGTCTGTGCTTGAAACACTCATTGATATATTTCAGTCTGGAACTCACACAAAAGGTCAAAGTCTGCCTCACCCATCAACTCAAGCCATTCCTTACAAGACTCTTCATAAAAAGAAAAAACAATCAATGCCAGTGTTAGCTGCCCATGCCCTTCCTTTGGTTTATGCCACTATTGGATGCATTCGCATCTTTGTCCCAGAAACCTGTCCATCCAGAACACCAAATTATGAAGATGAGAAGAAAGTGGGAAATAGAAAAAAGACAGCTGATGGATCAGATGATAAGCCAGTTAAAATACAAACCACTCTGGATCATGACATGCTGGTGCTGCAGTTTCATACCATTCTTATTCAACCACATGCTGACAACCCACTGCCACGATACCCTGTGGAGAAGGAACTGTACCACCGCAGTTTGCTGTGTGGCATGACACTCCAGCCAGGATCAGCTGTCGAGGATCGGCAGTACCAGGTTGACATTAAAGGATTTTCATTTTGTTCAGGTAAGTATTAAAAAAAACTATATATTTTACTATACAAGTACAGACCTTGACCTTCAGGTGTACATTACTGTATGTTTTGATTTACATATTCAAGTTTTACCTTACAAGAATCATATATATATATATATATATATATATCTAAATAAAGCTGTAATAGAAAAATAAATGCTAATTTTAATGTTGTTTTTATTTTTTGTTTTATAGGGAACTGGAAAGTTCTTGTAGAGGAATCAGAAAGACTTGGCAAGTATAAACCTGCAGCTACATTTGGAGTTCAAATGCCAGCTCTGGAATGGAACACACTGTTGAGTTTAAGAGAGTAGGCCACATTACTGATTATTAATGTTGTAAAGATATATGCAGGCTTTATCATTTTTATATACTTCTGAATTTAGGGCCATTTATATATCTTTTATATTAGGTTTTATGAAATATTTATATTAGACATCAAATCATTGTTTGTGGGTGTTATGTCGGTGTGTGTCTGTGTGTGTGTTAATGTTTTACCACATGCTAGGAATATTCTTAAAATGTTTTATTTTAAACTTACAGTGAGGAGTATGAAGAAATACAGTTAATTCCTATCATTTCTGGCTGTGATCTTTGCATTGTCATGGCACCAGCTATTGTCTACATGAAAAAGGGACCTTCTCATTTTGTCACTGAGGTTTGTCTCTAAAGCTATATCAAATTACATGATTAAAACTGACACCTGTAAAACTATAAATAAACCGTATGAGTAAGTATATTCTCCAGTTTGCTCTTTTGTTCTGCCAGATAATTTTGACAATTTCCATTAATATGTAACATCCATGTTTTTTTATTATTTGCAGAATGTTCTTGTTTGTGGTTACTCCACGGAGATCAACATTACCAGTGACCTTGACCTTTACATTAGCACAAGTCAGATTCACCTAGCTGAGAAACTTTTAAAGAACAGTATTTCCAGTTTATCAATGTCACAGCAAGGGTTAATGGGAATATCCCATCATAGTCAAAGGTTAGGTCAGTCAGATCCAGTTGGTATTGACAGTGGTTTGGGAAGTGATATTTCATCATGCACTGTTGACAGACATAAGAAAAGTCTGCCATCTGTTTCTGAATCACTTGCCTTCTCAGACAGTGACACCAGGTCAAATGTCATGCCCTTTGATATATTACTAACTGCAGGCAGGATATCATGTACGGTCTATTCACATAAAGACTGTAAACAAATAGTATGTCAAGAGACTAAAACTTCTGGTAAAGATAAAAAGAGAAAAGCTCATAAATCAAGTATTGAAGTAAAGTATGACAACTTTTCTTCGATTTTGGGCTCAGTCACTCAAACACTGGATTCTGATGAAGATTCCCGTGCAGAGCAGTATGATACATGTTCAGAGTTTGAATTTTTAGACTTTCAGACAGATGAAGAACAGAAGAATAAGACTTTGCCTGTTGGTGCTGTTTGTATGAAACCATTTTTGTATATGTACATAACTCAACCCCACACTATTGTGTCCTGTCATTCAGATATACAGAGATTTGAAATGAGTTGCTATGACATTATTGTCAAAGGACTGAACGAAAAGCAGAAAATTCCAGGTTAATTTTATACTAGTTTATAACTATTCTTTTTAATTAGTTGACATTAAAAAAAAAGAAAATTTAATATTCCACAAGTTTATAGGATAATAATAATGGTAATAATAATAGAATAAATAAACAAAAGAAAGCTATAGTTACAGGACAAAAAAAACAAAAAACAAAAAACAACTTCCAAAATAATAATTTTGAATAGTTTAAAAATAAATATGCCATACTGTTTAGTTAATTAAGAAATTTGTTGAAAATAGCAAAAATAAAAACTGTCCTTTTTTTGGTGATTATTTACATTGGATTTGTGAATACTGTTCAGTTATTTATCATAATTTTATGCTATTTTTTTCAAATTTATTTCATAAACATTTTGTTAAATTCAGCTATACTTAAAATTTTGAATATTTATAGATACTATCAAATGTGAATGTTAAGACATAATAGCTAATGTTGTGCTTGTAGTGGAGAGAAACAGACTGATTCCAGACTGTGCTGATTTTACAAGTTACTGGGTAGAGACGAGAGCTGGTCAACCTCACTGTAAGACAGGAATACCTCCATGTTTGTACACACTGCAGCTTACAGATTTCCTGTACAACCCTCGTAAGCTTAATAATTTGTTATTCATGGTTCACAAATTATTAGTCTCTTCTTCATTTTTGTTTTATTGTTCAGTATTTTCTTTCTTTTTGTATACATTGATTTGTTTTCAATAACATTTATATTTTGAATCTATAAACTAAGAGATTTTTCTGATAAATATATTTGTTGACTTGTAACAATTTCATTATTACAGATTATGTTTGCTAAGTATTTTTGTCGTTTAATTCAAAAATATAAAGTAGTTTATACCCAGCTGTATGTATTTATTTTAATATTTATATCCTTTGGAAATTTTTCAGTCAATGATGTTAAACTTAAATCTATATAAATATTATTAACTTTAATATTGCATTAATGAATTTAATATTTTTATTTTTAATAATAATAATAATATTAAATTTTTAAAATTATTTTTATTAAATCAATATTTTATTAAAATTGTTGTTATTAAATTTTTAATATTTATATTGCAGCTGATATGGTTTTAAAAATTGAGCGTCCACTGATGTTGAATTTGAGTCTAAACAAAATGGAACAGATCCATGAATTTGTTCAGGAATTGTCTTTTGGTAACAAAGAGAACTTAGAAAAATTAAACAGAAAATCAAAATTAACAGCAGAAGATAAAATTTCTATTTCCCCTCCAGGTTTGTTTGTTTGTGTGTTTATTTTCTGCTAATGTCTTATAAAATGTTCAATACTTTATTTTCTTTCACTTCACTGAACTATTTTATGTTACATTACATTGTACTTGACATTACTTGCTTTATTAATTTCAATAATGAGGAAATTACATAACTGACTCTGATACTAAGACAAAGCAGTGGTAAAAAATCGTTTTATATTTTATACAAATATTATTACTAGCTAAGTATTGCTTTTCTTTTTTTAGAATATTTAACTGTTTTTTCTGCTACTTAACTATTTTATTTTTTACTATCTAAACATTTTATTTTTGATCATCACTCCTAAATATGGCAATTTAAATATTTATTTTTATTCAATATTTATTTTCTGGTATTATTTGATAATATGCTTTATGAATCATTGTAATATTTGTTTAAATATATATATTAAAAAAAAAAAAGAAATCATTTTCACATAAATATATATCATTAACTGTTCTGTTTAAGGATTTCTTTCAAAATTGAAACGAGTGGAATTTGTAACAGACCAGGTGGTGGTTTCCATGGAGACAGGTATTAATGAGCAGTTGATGGGACTCACAGCCTTTGCATCATCCATTAGAGTGGAAACTGGCCTCCAGCAAAGTGAGAAGTTTATATTGTATAATTTCATAAACAATAAATTCTTTTATCAAACTTGCATTACTGAACTGTCATGAAATAATATAAACTGGCTGGTTAGTAACTAAGAAATATTCAAATAGTTTGGATTATCACTAGATAATAATAATATTAGCTGATTACTATTATTTATTATTATGAGTTTTAAAATTGGTAGAAATTTAAAACAATTTTTTTTTTACATTTGAGGATAAATTCTAGTATCACTTTCATGTTAATTTTGCCTTTTTTTTAACTTCAGCACAAATAAGTTCCATTTCCAGTCAGTTCCACATCAAAGATGCTGTAATTAAAACAGTATACAACAAAACTTCTCGTTCCTTCATTGGCCCTACATCTCTGAGTTTAGAGCTGTTGACAAAATGGGAGGAGCACAGTGGTCCAATCAACATTCCGATGACAGTGGCCATTTTGGAAACTACAATGATTCCTATTAACATTGGCCAGGAGCATGTTTTATGCATACAGAAACTTGTGGAGCAGTGCAGGGATTTTGCAGCACCATTAAGAAAGTGTGATGATGATACAGGCAAGAAAGCTTGTGAAGAAAAACTGAATGTTTGTGACGAAGAGTTTGTGTTTGTTAAAGATGTCAGCCATGATGATTTGAGAAATGGAGGATTTCAGTATCTTGTTGGACATGGTAAGTTTTGATTACAAATTTCTTCTAAGAATTAAATTCAGTACATATTATTAGAGGTAAAACTTGAGAAAAGCTCTTTCATATTCTGTAAATTTTTACTACATAAATGCAATGACCAGATGACTTCAATTTTCTGTTACTTTCCAAATAATAATTATAAATAACTGATTCAAGAAATTCTTGTTCTCATAAGCTGACATGGTGAATTTTGATTAAAAATAAAATAAAATTTATATAAAAGAATATATGATCAGATTTTATTGTAGTTTTAATAGTAGTTTGGAATGCAAGATGCAGCTGAAACATGATAACACAATCTTTTATTTTAATTTTTAAAAATACCTAGCAGTTAAAAAATCGTGATTAGGGATTATTGAAACTTTAAAAAAAAACATTGACATTTTTATTAAATATACAAATTAATTAAATGATTTATTTATTTTTTAGACTCTACAGTAAGGTGTGATGCTGGGGAGATTGTTTTCAACACATATCCAGAAGGTTGCGGCTATGGCCATGCCATGACATGGTGTTACAAACAACCACGTGTCATCAGTAGTGCCACCATCATGCCAGTTCCCTTTGGATATGTCGACCTAGCTGACAGACCTCAAGCTGTTAGTTGTTGTTTTGTCATCATCATTCATCATTATCATCATCACAATTTTAATTATCTGCAATCAGTTATTTGGTTATTATAAAAAAAAATATTTTAGCCTATTTACAATACCTAAAAAAAATTATTGCTTTTTTTTTTCTTTCACTGCTTTCATAGGGTTTTGGGGGGGGGGGTTTATGTGTTTTTATATTTTTATTTCTTTTCTTTTTTTCATTCAGTAAAAATTATGGGAATTCTGTTGTGTTTTATAATGTAATTATTTTCTTAACAAATATAGTTACTTACCTCTGGCTATCATTGATGTTACACTATTTAATTTCTTATTGTTCAGTTATTTCAAAGTGGTTATGAAAATCTGTATAATGAACAATTAATTTGTGTTTCAGATTCCATGTATGTTGCAGTACTGGGACTGTTCACAGCAGCAGTTTGTTGACTACGTGGAGTTCTCTCTCTCTGAGAATGACAGCACCTCCCTAGACCTGCCCGAGGTGAAGCCCAGCAACTGTGAGGAGCTCATAGTGGCTCAGTCATGGCGTGTGGCCATTTTCAGCTATGAAGTAATACAGGAAGATCTCATTCAGAAGTGAGACCACAAAAAAAAAAAAAAAATTAGTCAAGAACAAAATGTTTTAAATTCAGTAACTAGTATGAAGGTTATTTTTGATGTAAATGATTTAGTATGGTTTACTTTTTTCGAATAACTAAGTTTTATTATTTTAAATGTTGTCTTTGAATTTGTTTTTTGTTCAAATGTATGTCCTGATCACTGTAAAAGTAAACAAAACAAATAAAATAACTTTTTCTTTTCAGCTATTGTATGATACAAAATACCTTTTTTACATTAAAAAAGACAATAATTTTTTTATTTTTAAATGAGATGATATTGATTATAACTTCTTATTTTATTGTCAACTTTATATTCATGATCAAATGATCAAGTATGGTAAAAATGTTTTCCTCACAGTAAAGAAGAGTTTTCTGAAGGGGAAGATAATGAAACATATGTTGTGCCAGTGTCTCTTGCTGCCTGTATGTGTGTTGACTCCTGTTATGTGCCATGTATAATACCTGTAATACAAGCTAGTGTTTCCATAGCAGCAGTACAGCTAAACCTTAGCAACCATCTTCACTATCTTGGCAAAGGTTGGTAGAATGTTTATTTTGAATTCATAGATTTTTATTTTAATAAAATAAACAAATACATAATTTTCAAAGTAGTTTAAATATCTAAGTTAAGAAAAATATTAATAATAATTTGTTAAAAATAAATAAATAGATCTTTATCATTTTTAGAATATTTAAAAATAATATTAAAAATTAGAAAAGACTTTCTTATAAAAATAAGATATTTTTATGTAAGTATGTATCTATGTTATTTCAGGAACACCAAGCAAGCTGTATCCATTTTACTTCCACCAGTCCCAACCAGATGACCAGCAATTTGCTACACTGACCATTACCTTCCTAAACCTGACCACATCTCACCTGAGTGGATATCTTAGCAGGTCTCTAATAAAGGTAGAAATAATTTATTAATTTCTTTCTTATAGCCTTTTTTGGCAGGGGATTCAAAAAATTCACTGAAAAAAGACAAGCAGTATATTTGAAATTTCTCTTTAATGGGAGAGGCTAATATTTGACTTGTTATAGAAGTATCTGATTAAATTGAACATTTTTTTTATCCAACAGTAATGTTTTATTAGTCATAAGAAAAGATAAAAGTAATAAAAATTTAATATTTTTATAAAGTAAAGTGCTTTAAAAATGTTTTATTAGTCATAAGAAAAAATAAAAGTAATAAAAATTTAATATTTTTATAAAGTAAAGTGCTTTAAAAATGTTTTATCAGTAGAAATTGTATAGGTGCTGTCAGTGATACGAAAGAAATGTTTCAAAATCATAAGAATGACAGTCAGTTTATAAAATAAATATTGGTGTTGGTCTTCATAAATACAATTGACAGGATAAACAAGATGAAAATAATGCAATAATGAATAAAATTATCAGAATATGTTGGTATATAAAAAATATAATTAAAAACATATTACAAGTAAAAACATTGATCTATTACTTAGTTATTTAAAAAAACTGCTGTATTGTGGACATGTAAATTATTCATATCATTTTTCCAGAAGTTGAATAACAAGCTGATGAACTAAAGTGCTTAAGTAATTAAAACGGTGAAGTGGCTGATTTTAATACCATAATTAAAAAGTATGAATTAATTAAAATAACATAATAAAATAATTATTTAAAAAACCTTAAAAACACAATCTCTAAACATAACATTTATAAACAGATAAATTTATTTTATTAGATTGTGTATATTTGTTTCTTTTATTGAAGAACACTTAAACGTATATTTCATCAACTATTTATAATATATTTGTAGACTCTTTTCATCATATTAAATGTTTTCAACAAAATTAATTTGTTTCTGATTTACATTGTTGTATTAAAGAAATAAATTTAAGAAAATAATAAGTAATGTAATTTTTGATCTTACTAGAGTAGATATTAAATTATAACAGAAAAATTAAAATATTTTTGACTGAAGTATAAATATAGTGATGCAAAGAAAAGATCTAAAAGAAAATGAAAGTAAATAAATATTATACTTCCAGGATTATTATTTTATTGTTTGGAGTGACCTATCATCGCTTAGAAGACAGTAGGCTGAATATTACTAATATAAAATATTTTAATACGACCATTTTATCTTTTCACAAGTTAAGTCATGTTATGTTAGTATACTTGGTTCTTAGATAATACATGTTTTCTGACACCACCAGAAGAAACCATAGAGCAAAAGTCAAATACATAATCATTTGATGACCTCACTATTGTTATTATACTCTTTATTAATTTTAAGTAAATTAAACAAATAAAAATAATTCAGGTGTATGAAGGTTATTACAGCAGACAAAACTTCACTTTAATAATGCATGATTATGTTTATCCATGTTTCCTAGGGTTATGGCTCACTGAAGTTTGAAATGACTGAATACAGAAACCTCACTGTAGAAACTATACTTGACACTATCAGTGTGGAGGCCAGTGTTAATGTCCTTCATGTAGAGAAGGTATTATACTCAGTCTTTTTAATTAGTTGAATTTAAAATCATTTTTGTTATTTACAATTTGTAATTTTAATATCATTGAAATTTATTCACTTGTAGGATATTTGAAAATTATATTTTATGTATTAAAGAATATCGATATTAATATTAATAAAAAAAGAGAGAAATTCTCTCTTTTCAAAAAAAGGTATTATTATATTTGTAATAGTTTAAACTTGTTAATATTTGAATATGTGAGTTATTATTATTATTTTTGTTGTTAATTTTATTATCAGTATTATTATTATTATTTTAAAGCCACCTTTGATAGATGCTGATGTTAATGTTGGTTCAGCAGAGATATGTGTTGGACAAAGTACTGTTCACACTCTGAGTTGTGCAGTTCAGGCCTGGACAGTGGTATGTTTGTGTAATAAGCTCATTGTAATGCTTTTAAATTTAGCACATACTTGTGATAAGAAATGAAAGAAAAAGATAGGCCATTTATGATAAATATCAAGAGAATAGCTAATGATTTAATTGAGTTTGTAATCATAAAAAGTATTATTATAGCAACACATTCCTTTTTATTTTATTCTTCTAGAAACATCTATTTTTTAAATATTTTATTTCATTATTGAAAATAACAATTAACATCCAAAACATTTTAAAATAAAATAAAATAATAAACTGTATTTTGTTTCAGCTTGGAGAAGAAGGTTTATGTAAGAAGTCACAAGTAATCTTCAGTTACTTTGTTATCTGTAACGACACACAGCAAACTGTCAGATTTGGTCAGGTATTATGTTAGATACTGTCATTTATTTATTAGTTTAAACTGTAGATATGTATATATGTGTTACAAAAGAAATGCATTTTCACCTGTCATTGTTCTTTAATTTGTAAAAATATTTTTATTTAGTTTGGTACAGATGAGAACTTGACTCTTCACTCAAGGGAAATGCATGGGTACAGCTGGAGATCTCATAAAAGTGAACAGGTATTTCTAATTTTTGATTATTATTCATTAATATCATTGTCAAATAACTGTTCATATTGGAGTTGGTGACATTTTTGGATTAGATTAATGATGTTTACATCAGCATTATAAAATTTTAATGTTTTAAATAAAAGATAAATTCTCCAGTATGGATTTTAGCCTGTTGTATTATAAATAAACCTTCGTAGGAATGAATAGTAAGTAATTTTGGAATCAGTGGGCTCGGGTGAATAATTTTGATATGATATGAAAGAAAAATGATTTTTCTATATATAAATCATTAAAAATTAAGCACCAAAAATGTATAATTATTTCATTCAAAGACAGTATTAATAAAAGTTTTAGATGTTTATTGGGAATAGTGCTTTTCCTCATGTCTGTGTCGCCTGTTTACTTTCTGTAAAGAAAATTCACATAACTTGAAAGCAAATAGATAAAACATGATGTTAATTTTGTTTTTAGTTAATTCACCTGTGTTTGGATTCTCCAAGCTGGAAGTGGTGTGAGCCATTCAGTATAGATAAAGAAGAAAACATTGTTAGAAGAGTTAAAGCAAAAGACCAGCACTATACACTGGTCATACGAGTGAGAAACCTGTCTAACATACAGAAACAGGTTGAGCTATTGTTTATACTGTTTTTGCAGATCATAAATCCATTTGGTATATTCTAATGTTTTAATTCCTCAATTCCAGTTAGTTGTTGTTTAGTTGCTAAATCAGTTTAACCTTTTAAATGCAGCTTGGGTTTCTAGATACATAATATATACAGTAAAATAAATTTATCATCATTACATGTTGGTATATAAAACAATTTTTATTTTAATTAATGGTAAAAAGAATTCATCTAAGTAATTTTGATAAATGTATTTCTTTAAAAATTATCTTTTGTGTAAGTATTGACGTAAGGTTTTATTAATGTTATAATAAAATTTTAATCATTTAGAATTATAACATGGTCAGAGTTTTTAAATCAATGATTTGTTATGAAAAATAAAAAATCTTTATTGGCATTTATAGAAAGGTATTCATTAATTACAAGTTTTTGTAAAAATTTATTTTCCAGATTATCATAAGTGGTCAGCTGATAATTTCAAACTGTCTTTCTCAACACATGGAAATTAAACTAAAGAAAACAGGGTCAGGCAACTCGTACAAAGACATCTCAAGAGAAGACAACTCATATGAATGTACAGTGGTAGGTGCTGGTCAGACAATCCCATCATACATTGTGGATGAAGAGGAACTGAATGGACTGATGGTTCGTTTGATGGGAGCACACATGTTGTGGTCACAGGAAGTGTTTGTATTTGGAGACAAGATGAAAGAAAACAGACTTCTTAAGGTATTTCCTGCTTTGATATTTAATTATTTCTTCATTTGTCCACATCTTCCTAGTGTCTGTCAAATAAGCTGTCTAATTTTATATTCTATTTATTCACTTTCTATTCCAGTTGTAACATATTCTTATTTAATTGATCATAATTATTTCACAGATACCATTGCCTGGCAAAACAGCATATTTCCATGTGTGGTGTCAGATGTTTTGTGAACACTTCAGTGGAGCATCACAAGTGCTGGTAAAAATTTCATCTCAGTTGCAATGAAAACTGAATATATTAAAATATGATTTGTTTCTTAATCCTTCTTCTTTTTAATGTCAAATCTTATATATACATATTACAAAAATATTCATCTATTTATTCATTCATTATTTTTATTTTATTTGTTCATCTATCATTCCATTCATTCACTTTTTTGTGTTCATTATTTTAGGTTGTTCTCTCACCACTCTACGTTCTCCGATCTCATCTACCACGCTCTCTCTTTGTAAGCATGTACACACCAAAACTGCAGGCTACACAGAAGTTAAACGTGCCAGGCCGAGGCAGAGAGTTTCAGCTTCACTGCGTAGGAGGAGATATCACCCACAACCTGACTTTCCAACTAGCGTAAATGTTAATTCATATTTACTAGTTATATTAATGCAAACAACCTGCAGCTATTATTATGAATGTTGCTTCTTCGTAGACTGCTTTAATCTTATCAAACATAAAGCTACAACTAAATCATAAATGTTATTTTATACATACTTCACTTCAATACCATACAAATAAATAAATTTAGAAATTCAGAAAAATCTTCTTAATCTGCAGTATATAGAGTCAGAAACACAAGAAAAGATCAGCCATACTGAGCTAACAGCTGACATGTAATGTAAAGTGTTACCATATAAAATACAACAATACTGTCCTTTTTGCTTAGGGATGATAATTTTTTATCTCTGCAGTTTAAAATTTGTAAGACATTAAATAATTTTAAAGTTCTTTGACTTTCAGGCTTGGTTTACCAGAATCAAGTCCACCTGTGATGCTGTTTACAGGGTTGATAGATCAGATAGAGAGAAACAAGCAGGAGAAAATGGACATCTTGGAGATGTGTTATACACAGCACAAAGATTTGTCTGTATCATGGCCATACTCACTGCAGCTTGCTAACAAGTAAATAAATTTTCACTTCAATACTTTTCTTTTACACATACCAAGATGTAGATGATAAAAATATGGCTATGTTTCAATAAGGATCTTATAACCTCATAACAATATTTTATCTTATTTTGAACATACTATGAATCATTGTCTATGAATTAGATAACTTTTTCATACAATTAAGAAAAGAATTAGTGATATCTAACAGTAAAAAAGATGCAAACAGACTGATTTACTTGCAGGGAATCAGAAATATCATCTATTTCTCCAGTAACCAAGACAGTTAGTTCTAAAGAAGATGTAGAACAACCCAGCATAGATCTGAGTGTTCAACTCACAGAGTACAAACCTGGCTGCAGCACACTCTTAGTGGACATCTGTCCTTGGTGTCTCCTGACAAATCAGAGTGGAATTGACCTGGTTGTCATGACAGCTGACAAGAAGCAGTATTGTATTCCATATGGCAAAACACAAGCTCCACCTCATTTTAATGTAAGTAGAACTTTTTATAAATTTTGCTAAAATGTATTATTATATTGTTATGATTATGTTTGTATAATATACCTACCTAGACACAGACACACAAAAAATATGACAATAAAGAGAGAACATTGATTTTTCAGGATAACCTGTTTTACATTGGCTACTATGATGGAGACACTGTAATGACTTCAGGTCCCATTCCTCTCTCTGATGAGTTGGTTTCCTCCAAGAGATACAACAATGACATAGGTCGTATTTTATTTGTCGATGGCTATGTTCACACTGTCATTTGCTTATCAGAGAAAGAAACAAAGGTAATTATATCTATTCATGTACACATAAATGCACACAAACACAGGCACACATGCAACACATACATATGCATAACACAGACATACACAGTCTGTAAAATAATGGTTTCTTTTTTGTTTCTGTTTTATTTTATTTTTTATTTTATTTTTAGGCTATTTTCTTGACAGTTTGTTCTGAAATTCAGCAGGGACTGCGAGTGATCACTCTAAGAGAAAGATTTGCTATCACCAACTTGACCCCTTCCCTGTTTGAAACTCGATTGTTAGCTTTGCCAGTTGGCAGTCAAAAAACAACCATGTCTGAACAATTTATAGGCAACCACTACAGAAATGAAGAAATCCCTTCTCATAGACATCTCTCTAAATCAGAAGAAAATGTCAAGCCTCTTCTGTTCTGGAAGGTAGTACCTGTTGCCAAACATCCAGAGACTGAAGATGATCAAAGAGACATCTTTGTTTACCATCTGTCTTTCAAATTCAAAAACAGTTGTCATGATACACCAGAACATTTGTTGTGGTCTCTTCCACTCAGACTTTCAGCCAATCGGGAGGGAATAAGACTGACTCTTTCTGTGCCTGCTATAAAGAATGGACTGGTTCATGGGCAGCCATATTGCATAACAAGCAGCACAGATAATGGAGTTACCTACCTTGTTGTTTCTAAAGATAGAGCTCCGCAGTGTTTTGTGCACAACAAGTGTAACTTTCCTGTGTTGTTTGGACAAGCTTTGATGAACATCTCTCTATCAGGTTTCTGTGTTACTTTATGTTAAAAAAAACTAAATTAGGACTTTTACTATTACTTTTTTTTTTAAATAAAATATTTCTAAGAACTAACAAAGTAAAATGTTGGAAATAAAGATGACTTGTAAATATTTTTGAGTGTGTACACTTTCTGGCTCTGTATAGTTAATATATATGAAACAATTTTACAATAACCATTAACACTTCTCCCTAAATTCTATAATTAATGTTTTAATTTTTCAACAGGCACTGTCATTCAGGAAGAGGCAGAATTGGTTGCTGAGTTACCAACCTTGCCACCAGGTGGCTCATTTCCTTACACAATGCCATATTTTAACAGTCAGTTTCCAGCAGCAAGTGTCAGCATGCTTCCCAGAATGCACTTCTGTACTCTAGTCGAGAAAGATGAAATGATCACAAAATCAGCCTGGAGTGCAGGTGTTGATATCACTTCATCCAATGACACGTTTGTCAAAATACCAAATGTTGTAGATGTGAAAGTGTCAGTGAAAATGGTTTCCATGATTACACACATCACAATTACTCCGATAGGCAAGGCCGAAGTTTCAGCAAGAGAAATTCGCAGTCGTATTGAAGGAGCTGAGACAAAAATAATGCCATTTGCTAAACATGATGATGCCTTGCCATTGTCAATGGAGTTGGAAGGAAGTACAAATGCTCTGTTGTCATTAATGAACGAAACAGAAACAAGTCGGACTTCAAGGCCCGTTATATCTGCAGGTTTCTTCTTGAAACAGCTTTCAATTGTTTTGTTAAATGAGACAGGTTCTGAGAAGAAAGTTTCAGAAATTTTGCGTTTTACATCAGATCAGGTTTTCATTTCACTCTTTCCTGTTACTAGCTCCAGCCAGGAGGAAGTTGGGAAATCAAGTCTGAGTGTCAGTGTAGGGGACATACAGATAGATAACCAGATGTATGGACATGGACAGTTTGACTTTCCTGTTTTATTGCTACAACAGCAGCAAGACAAACCTAGAGCATCTAGTTATGATGACATGAATTTGGAAGATTTGTCCGTGACACAGAGACATGCTGTTTTAAGACAGTCAAGTTTTCTACATGCTCAAATAGTTTTAGCCTTTGGTGAAACAACAGTTACTGAATCTATTGACATTGCATTAAAGCCACTTTCTCTTTACATAGATGACAATTTCCTATACAGGTTAATGAGAGAGGTGAAAAGTTTCATTCCCTTGAAGCTGAGCTGTGATTCAAATCAGCCAAGCAGGATAAAGCAGCTGCCTCTACCTATCAGGATAACAGCCCTGTCTCTTAGTCAGCCAATCAGAATTCATTACCTGTGTATCCAGCCTGTGAGCATGTTACTGAGTATTCATGCATCTGTGAAAATGTTTTTAGCATCAGATAGGACTCCACTTTCATTTGCAAAGTTTGAGCGAAACAGTTTGTGTACAACAAGCCATCACCTTGGCCATGCTTTAGCCATGCACTATCTATCAGGAGCCATATTCAGAGCAGGTAAAAAAAAAAAAAACCTGAAACCTATGCATAATAAATTATAATTAGCTGCAAACAAAAGTAGATAAGTAGATGAAGAGATGCAAACAGAATGACAGTAAGTGCAATAATTTGGAGATGGAGGGTGTCAAAATGATGAGAGAAAGCATGTGTTAGAGTTTCTAAGATATGTCTTGGGATTAATTTTCAGAGCTCAAGCAGTCCTCCCTCCATGACATGATTATGATGACTTGTTTGCAGCCATATTTTTATTTTTTGAAACTTTCATAAGTTCCCTTGCTACTAAATAAAACTTTACTTTATTCCTTTTTTCTATGTTTTTTATTTTTCAGGAATTGTTGTTGGTTCTCTGGAGATTTTAGGAAATCCAACAGGGTTAATCAGGTCAATAGGAACTGGTGTGGCAGATATGTTCAGACTTCCATATGCAGGCTTGATTCGAGGCCCTGGAGCCTTCATCAGCGGAATTTCATATGGAATGGGATCTTTGTTTAAACATATTTCAGCAGGTTATTATTTACTTTGGTTTTTATTATAATTAGTATTATTGTCTGTTTTTGATGTTAGATAAATAAACATTTTTATAGTACAACTGTACAGCTAATAGTAATAATATCAGTTTTATTTTTTGCAAAAATGTTTTCTATATAAAATAATGAATGAATTTTAATCTGTACAGGTACAATAACATCAGTCACTAATTTTGCATCTAGTGTTTCTCGAAACATGGATCGTTTATCTCTGGATCCAGACCATCTTGAACGTCAGGAGGAAAATCGTAGAAACAGACCAGTAGGCATTTCAGATGGTCTCAAGCAAGGCCTGTCTGGGTTCGGACTCAGTCTGCTGGGTAGTACTTTTTTTTATCCCTGAATATATGGTTGTTGTCTTTTCATAATATGGTAATTGCTTGTAATAGGTGGAGATTTTTTCTGTTTTTTTTGTTTTATTTTCTGTTAAAACTAAAGCAAATCATGTTTCCATTCTTATTTCATAACATATTGCAAGGCGTATACAGTAGTACCTCACTTAACAATCTCCAATTTAACAATATTCCACTTTAATGATTATTTGTTTTTACAAAGTACATAAACAGAAATTTAATAGTTAATTGCTCAAAATAAATGGTACAAATGGATACAATGCATGTGTTTAAGTCCATTTGTCTTTCATTCATTTTTCGTTCAGTCACGTGCTAAAGCTTCCCTCAGCTGTGTAGATCAGTTGACATGCAGATGTCATACGTGCAAAATTCTCTCTTCTCTTCTGCTTCCATTTAGAATTTATGCTTTTGTAATTTACCCTTCCAATATATCAAAACAAATAGCTAGTACACCAATGAATGCAGATGATAAAAAGATATGAAAGACAATAACTTTAGAATACCTTAAATGAACACAAAACCCACAATGAGCAACATATAATTATTTCTTAATCTATTTGTATAAATTGAATTGTAAATGATTTACTGTTTGTTTAATATCTATGATCTATTAAATCATTTATGTCTAAATTGTGGTTATATTTCTCCTTATTTAACTATTTTTATTTTTTATGTCAGATCTATTAGTGAGAACACAACCACTGTTTTCACTCTGAATTCGGTGCAAATTAGTCTTCTGCTTAATGATACCTCACTTAACAAATAGAAATTTTGAACCAATTAAACAGTTAAAACTGATATAAATTGCTTTTTAACATTGAGAAATTTAATCTGTGTATATTTTATCTTTACCAGTTCAAATATGAAATAATATAATTAAACCATTATAATTACAAATTAATCTTTTAGGGGCTGTGGCTGGTTTGGCTGATCAGCCAATAAAAAATGTTATTTCAAATGAATCCGAGACAGAGCATGCAGTATCACGGTCGAGGGCAGCCACTGGATTAGTGACTGGCATGGGGAAAGGTTTGGTTGGTATGGTAACAAAACCTATAGGTGGTGCAGCAGAGTTTGTCTCCCAGACAGGACAAGGTGAATTTTATTTAAATAACGATAGTTACAAATTATCTTGTTCAAACAGTATAACGAGTTCCTAACATTTTCAGAATCATAATACATATGTGTGTTTCTAGTGTGTACTGTGAGTGGATGTTTATAAGTTTGTTACATACTGAAGAATCTGTGTGTGTGTAGAGGTAAGCAGTAACAACAACAATAATAAATATACCTTTTTATACAAACACAGACACAGACTTTTGTAACATTAAATCATTAAAACATAAGCTTTATTTTTTTTAAATTAAATTAACAGTAACTTTATTATTTCTGTTATTAGGAATACTACATGGAACAGGTCTTGGAATGTTACCTGAACGACGTCAGACACCACTTACACGCAGTCATTCAGACAACAGAAATTCTGTATTGAAGTTCTCACTGTAAGTGTATTCACGTCAAACAAATTCAGTCTATTGCTTAACACTCTCTCATACTCATTGCCTATGTCATATTTACTTGGATTTTTCTCCCTTCTCTTTCTGATTGAAATATGTTGTTATTAAGAATATATCCATTGTATCACATTGATTAAATACAAACCATACTCAGTTGTGGAAACATAAAATATTTCAGCAAAATGCTAAACTCTTTGCCATCGACTGATCTTCTGCTTGCTGTAGAGGCTACTCACTTGGATCTTGTGGGTCAAGAAGTTCAGGTGGTTCTGTTGCTGAGTACAGAGATCCTGTTTGTTATCAACTGTGAGGAGGATGCCCAGCAACAAGTGTTTGCTGTTCAGGAACTGGAGATCAAAGTTAATCCAAACACCAACAATGTAATTACTGTGACTTGGCCGGACCAAACGCATAGCAAAGTGAGAGAAGTATGTTTACATGTGTTATTTATCTAGCAAAGTGAGAGAAGTATGTTTACATGTGTTATTTATCTAGCAAAGTCAGAGAAGTATGTTTACATGATGTGTTATTTATCTAGCAAAGTGAGAGAAGTATGTTTACATATGTTATTTATCTAGCAAAGTGAGAGAAGTGTGTTTACATGATGTGTTATTTATCTAGCAAAGTGAGAGAAGTATGTTTACATGTGCTATTTATCTAGCAAAGTGAGAGAAGTGTGTTTACATGTTATTTATCTAGTAAAGTCAGAGAAGTGTGTTTACATGATGTGTTATTTATCTAGTAAAGTCAGAGAAGTGTGTTTACATGATGTGTTATTTATCTAGCAAAGTGAGAGAAGTGTGTTTACACGTGTTATTTATCTAGCAAAGTGAGAGAAGTATGTTTACATGTGTTATTTAGCAAAGTGAGAGAAGTTTGTTTACGTGTTATTTATCTAGCAAAGTCAGAGAAGTGTGTTTACATGTGTTATTTATCTAGCAAAGTGAGAGAAGTATGTTTACATGTGTTATTTATCTAGCAAAGTGAGAGAAGTATGTTTACATGTGTTATTTATCTAGCAAAGTCAGAGAAGTGTTTACATGTGTTATTTATCTAGCAAAGTGAGAGAAGTGTGTTTACATGATGTGTTATTTATCTAGCAAAGTGAGAGAAGTATGTTTATGTGATGTTTTTTTTATACAGCAGAGTGAAAGGTGTGTTTTCATGATGTGTTATTTATATAACAAAGTGGGAAAAGTATTCAAGGGTCAATGAACATTTCTGACAACTGACAGTTTGAATTAAAAATTGCATGTGAATCTCCACAGTATATCAGGATTGAAGGTGCATGATGTTTCACTGAAGATTGTAATAAAAAAAGCTTGCCACATTTAGTGACATTGCTTGATGTAATAGTGAAAGAATTTTATTTGAGGAAATAATCTGTCACTGCTTAAAACATGATAATTTTATTTTTCAGAAAGAAAATTCCAGCAAGGATAGGATAACTGCCTTTATTGACTCCACCTTTACACTGGCTCAACCAATCAAAGAAGACAAACATTCCACTGAAAGCCAGTCAGAAACAGTAAACTGTGATGTCAATCAAATAACTGCTCCTCGGTATGAGTTTAAACTGGACCCTAATATTCTCTGTGTTTTTGTATCTGCTTTTAATTTTGCTAAAAACAGACTTGTTGGCAGAGGATTTCCAGTATAGTTTGTTTTACTATGAGCTTGTGGGTAAGGGGTTGAGGTCTTGATGTTTATAACTGTGCAGACCTAAGGTTAAAAGAAAGGAGCGACTCTGCATGACCTACTACATCATTATGAATCTTTATGGTATATCATATACTTTTTTTAAATTGTGTTAAATAGAAAATCTTGATTTAGTAATGGGCAATTTATTAATTTTGGTAATATTTGTATTTTTCTTAATCCTGGTGTAAGGGCATCAATTAAATTTGCATTTTATAACATTTCTGTTTTATTCCAGCATGTATGTGATTAGGTTTTCAAAATTAATACTGGTTGCCTAAGATTTTAGGTTGTGTGAAAGATAAAGTAAGTGATTTATTTGAAATACAAATTAAAACTACATATAATTATATTTCAGTTCTGTTTTATTCAGTATTTTGAATGGTTTAATAAAGTGAATGTATTTTCTGTTCTTGAAAAAACTGATGTAACATATTTTGATTAAATGTGAATTATGGAATAGAGTACACTTAAATATATAGACTGAACTACACAACAGATCTATTCTGTTCATTCCATTCAGTTTATAAGCTGATTTAATCAAAGTTAGTGTACATAAAATTCTTGCAAGAATGTAAATGATGGATCATGGTACTTGCAGTTCAGGGAAGGTTTATTGGTGTTTCTGGGCTTACATAAAATGAACATAAAGAAGAGGACATTTTTCCTATTGTAGTATTTATTTATGAAGATGATCATTATTACGTGATGGTAATTTTGTTTCTATTTTTAACAATTTAATTTAGTTATTTAATCAAGTGTAACATATTAAAATATAGAAACAAAAAAAATAATAATACATTTTAATATTGGGTCTGCTAAGTTATCATAATTAATTTATTTATCATGCTATTTGTATGTGTGTGTGCATGTGCATGGCAAAGTTAGCAGTTAAGTTAAACTGAATTAGCCAGATTCTAAATTATTCCAATTTTTTATGAGTTAAAGTTCAAAGAAATTTGTTATGAAAACAAAAAATTAAAAATAGCAAAAACTATAAATCAGTTATCCCTTTTTTATTAAAGATAATTAAATTAAATATTTTAAAAGAATCAGTTTTGAGCTTTTGATTTGATGGCGAGGATGAACATTTTGCATCAGAATTTTTTTTTTTTTTTACTTAAATCCTAATATGGCATTTGGGTTTTTGTTAATGTATTTTAGGAAGTTTAATTTTATTTAAACTGATTTTATTTTGTTTTGTGAGATGATTAGTGTTTATATTTTTGTTCTTTAGAAAGCAATTTCCTATGGATTTTCTTCTTCAAAAAAAGATTATTATATGTAAAATAATTTATTAAACAGTGTATGCCAAGTGGTTAATAAATATATCTTGGAATGTATAAAATTGAATTTATATTATTTATTACATATTTACTAAACTTTAAACTGAACAATAAAGAATAAATGTTTAATTTTTAATAATGAAAAATCATTGAAAATATTTGTGAACCATGTAGACAGTAAAAGAAAACTTGCTGCTCTATGGCCTACTCTCTTCCATTCATAAGCAGGGTATCATTTATATTCAGGAAAATATGGCAAAAGGGCTTTGGTATTATCTGGCTATTTTCAGATATATTTTAAAAGCTAATGGATTTTACTGGGGTTTTTAAAAATAGAGTTAAACTAAAGAAAAAAAAAATTATTCTATCAAATTCCAGCAGAGTATTCAAAACAAATTTTATTAAGGCAATCTTGTGATCTGATATACACTTCATTTTGTTTATCATTGAAGCTTGACATTGTTTCAGTGGAGATAATAAAGAAAATGCAACAGGTTAACATAATTAAAAAAATATAATTTCTTTCTAGCCCAGTGGGTAAACTTTGCTATTTGCTTTGTAGTTGTGTGTTGAATGAAAATAAAAATCTGTGTTAGTTAATGAATGGCATATTACTGAATAGTTTTAATAAACAAAGTATGTTAAAACAGTACAGCGACAGAATATTGGTTATAGTTAATGGAAAAAAGGGGTTGACATAAAATGCAAAAGGGATGTAAATTAATGAAAATGTATTTCCAGATATCACTGCTCTCGGTAGCTGACAAGATTACAAATACATTAAAGGTGTTGTCTGAACAAAACAAATACCTGTCATTTTGCAAGTTAAATGGCAACAAAAAAGAATGGTACAAAAACTAAAACATGTATATATGTATTATTAATTATTTGTGTGTGCATGCACATGCGCACACCCACACCCACACACATGAAATGGTCAGGCAAGCTAACTAAACAAATAATAAAATAACATCAAAAATAACTTTATTGATATCGATTATAACTGGAATATTTAAATGCAGACACTACATTCTGCTTTAATCTCCTAATAAAAACATAAACTTTTAACAATGAACACACAGATACCATAGCAGCCTTCTTCAAACTGACTTTGTATCCAGTCTAAATTTTGAGAACATTTTCTTCTTTTACATTGAATTAATTATTCAATTAATTTTCCTCTAAGTCAGTTTCAAAATGTTTACTTTCAATTTTGCACAGATTCTGAATGAAACTGTAATTATTTTTCAATACTCAGTACATTCAGTTATTTGTAAATGTGTTTCCTTTAAAAATGAAAAAGCATTTAACATGAATTTACACCAAAATTATTTTTCTAACATTAGCAAAATTCCTTCTACATTATAAAAAAATTATTAAAAAAATTAAAACCGTATTTTTGTACAGTATTCATCCAAGATGTAGAAGTTGCAGGACAAATTGAACGTGATGAGAAACAGCTCTTCAAATTATACAAATATACATTTTTAAACCTTTATTAGTAAATGTATATCTGTAACTACAAATCAAAGTAACATTTTTTATGTCAGGGTGGTTTTGTTTTTTTTTAAATTAAAAATATAAAAAAGAATAAATCCCACATCTCCAGGTTTGTTAAGATTTTTTAGTATATCTGTTTTTCTGTTTCCACAATTTAATCATTTTAATAATAGGTTCAGCTACAGCGAGTGGTTTCTTGTACAGCATGTGGTGATCAGCACCATTGATGACAATGTGTTGGGATCCAGGCAAATATTTACTGATAAGAAATCTTTCTGATTTAGCCCAGGCCTGTGAAGTAAATAAACAGGAATTAGCATTTTTAAAAACCAGAGTAAAATAGTACATGTTTATGTATTTATAATGATTAGTACAAGTGAGGGAAATTTTAAAATCTGATACAGAAATTCAGACAAAAAGAATTAACACTTACCTGACACCAACATAAAATACAGTGATATATGTAGATATATGTATTTTTACATATAAACCTTTTTTTTTAAATTTCAAACAGATATTTATAACTAAATTTTGTAACCCCACTTCCACAGAGCTATTTATGTACATCTGATTCAGTACACAATAAAAAATTATAAGCTAATTTAAATGTATTCTTTCTTCAGTAAACTTTTAATTACCTTGTTTAATGAACTTGGCATTTGTTCATCGTAATAGTTACCTGTTACCAAGGTAACAGAGATGTTGGCAGGCAATGATCTTAGTGTTCTCATTGTTCTAAAATTAAAGATTAAATATCATCAAAAATTAATGTAGAATATGTTTTGTTACATCATAAGAAAATAAAAATATAAAAATATACACTCATATTAACTTTAAGGATGATTAATTCTTTTGATACTGAGTGGCAACAATGATAGATATTTTTTTTTTTTTTAAAGTCAAGCTGTTTGTATTTTGTTTAGTGTGTATGTGTGTTTTTGTTAATTTTATTTGAAACATATTGAATGAAAAGTTAAAAATAAACTTTGGCTTATCAGTGTCCACCTTCACATGAATTTCTAAAATATATGTATCTATTTATTAGAAGTAAATGTAATTTTGTCTACCTAGCTGTATTACTTTTAATTTTGTTTTGTTTTTGTTTACCTCATTTGTGAAAATGTTTCATTAATGAAATGGTGTTCATCTACAACAGAACTGAGATGTCGGGGATTGCACATTAAATATTTCTGAAAGGAAACAGTATTTAATTATATATTTATATATATATATATACACACACACACACACACCTATAGCACGTTATTCTTAGTGACATGAAATGATTACTAATTTGTTACATGTAGAGAACTGGTGTGAGATGATTATAATTTAATTATATATATATATATACACACACACACACACACACACACACACAACTATAGCACTTGTTATACTTTCTGACGTGAAATGATTGCTAATTTATTACTTGTAAAGAACTACTGTGAGATGATCACTAATTTGTTGCATGTAGAGTACTTTGTGAGATGATTACTAATTTGTTACTGTCATGGAATTCAGATTGTGTAACCAAATTTGTTAGTTCAATCAGAGATCTGCTCCTTTTATGTTTAAGCGATGAATTCAGATTGTGTAACTTTAATTGTTACTACAAAACACATCTGCTCTTTTATTTTTAAGCTATGGAATTGAAACTGCGTTACTTTAATTATTACTACAATCACATCCATTCTTTTTATTGTTTCCGATGATTTTTCAATCCATGGCATTGTTATAAAAAGGCTAGCATTTTGCTAATTAAAAAAGAGGAGAACAGAGCAGAGTGGAGTAAACGAGAGCAAAAAGAAACAGTCAAGATGAGAATTCAGTCAGGTGGGGAAACCAAATGTTTTTGAAAGACGAGTATGGTAAGCAATTGTCTATTCTTATTTTGATGGGGTATAATATGCAATTAACCTGTGTCAATAACATTTATTTTAAGGTTTTAATCTGTCCTCCATGCAGATTCTTATTTTCTCTTGGTTCCCGATATGACCTTTCTCGTATCATTAATAAAAATTACTTAAACGTATGTTTTATGATTGTATAATGCATTATTATCAAGTCACCTGTATATCATAATTAAATAATTAATGTGAACCTTAACTGATGTTGTGTTTATTTCTCTAGTGGATAGACAGAATTATTGATTTATAAAGATTGCTGTCAATTTAACGTTTATATTCCTTGTTAGGTGGCCATTAAAGCACCTTGTTACCCTAGACTGAGCCGTAATAAAACATACAAGGTGTTTAAAGGTGTGAGCCCCATGACAGTTACATGTAGAGAACTGGTGTGAGATAATTATAATTTAATTACATATATATATATAACTATAGCACATGTTATACTTACTGACTTGAAATGATTACTAATTTGTTACATGTAAAGAACTGCTGTGAGATGATCACTAATTTGTTGCATGTAGAGTACTTTGTGAGATGATCACTAATTTGTTACATGTAGAATACTGGTGTGAAATGATTACTAATTTGTTATACGTACAGAACTAGTGTGAGATGATTACTAATTTGTTACATGTAGAGTACTTTGTGAGATCATTACTAATTTGATGCATGTAGAATACGTCATGAGATGATTACTATTGTTACATGTAGAGTACTTTGTGAGATCATTACTAATTTGATGCATGTAGAATACGTCATGAGATGATTACTAACTTGTTACATGTTGAGAACTGGTGTGAGATGATTATTAATTTGTTAGATGTAGAAAAGTGATGTTACATGATCACCAGTTTGTTACTTGAGTACTTTTTTTGAGATGATTACTAATTTGTTACATGTAGAGAACTGGTGTGAGATGATTACTAATGTGTTATATGTAGAAAACTGATGTGACACAATCACTAATTTGTTACATGTAGAGTACTTTGTGAGATGATTATTAATTTGTAACATGTAGAGAACTGATGTGAGATGATTACATGTAGAAACTACTGACTTGTCTATTCTGGACATCCTGAGGCAGATCTACAGCTGACAGTGGCTGTTTAATCAAACCTACAAGGAGAGCAAGTCGAGTGAGTCCTAGTGCAGATCCAAGTTGAAAAGATTGGTAGGTGGGAACCAGCTGTCCAAACCTGTCATCAAAAACACTTAGGAAATGTGCAGTCAAACAGATGACTGATTAATAGTTCAAATTCTATTTGTTATATAGTTAACTGAAAATATCTATTTACAACAAATATTTTTAATTCATGTATATATCTGTAGTATTGTTTTGTTATTATTTAAAGCTGCTTCTAAGAATCTGATTAATTCTTTATCTCCATATATATATATAAAAATAATTATTAATTTCAGCATTAGTATATAGATTAGTAAAAAAATAGGAAATTTTACCAGTACTGAGTCCAGACTCCATTATCTTGCCCAAAGATTTCTTCTGTCAGTGGGTTAATTAAAACCAGACCAAATACATGGCTTCAATTCACAATTATAAAAAAAAAAAAAAAAAAAAAAAACATTTTTAAAACAATAATGTTCGAAAAAACAACCATAATTAAAAACTGTAGAAAATACCATAAAGTAGCAAATATTCTTTGTGGACACTAAATCATCATTTTACAACTTTATTAATTACAAATAAAGATTATTAACTCCCTCAAACAAACACACACACAGAGTTTATATTTTTAAATTGCATATGTTCTACACATGCTGATCATTCAGATCCAAATACCTTTCATATATTTTGGTATAAAACTGAGAGACGAGTGCTCCAAGTTCTGCTCCTACTAAAATAAATGGTTTCTCCTGCTGACTGCTCAGTGTAAACAGATGGAAGAGATCATCAACCATTCTATAATGACAAATACTAAACAGTAAAAATAAACATTTGTAACTGAAACAATAATAATAATATAAATAAATATATGTTAACCAGACACAAATATATTAATTAAATAAAATGAAAAATATATAAATAAATTTCATTAACAAGTATATTAATTAAATAAACTTGAAATTATAAAGAATTTAGTAAAAGTACCTAGAAGTATTCATTATTAAAAACAAGTTTAAAAGCAGTTACCATTTAAGTTTTCACTGTTTTTAATAAACACTTTTTTGTTTTCCTACTTAGATAATTATTTTTTCATACTGATGCTGGGCAAACTAACCTTTCTGCAGTAAATGGATGCCATCTTTTTTCAAATGATACCCCATTTGCTTCAGAACTGTTCTGGAAATAGTAAGGAAAAAATAACACAGAAAACACAGAGTGTGTGACAGATTTTTAATAATTAGATTATTTTGTTGTAATACAAGACAAATCAGACACTTTCAATGTTTACTAATTACTAATGTATAAAACATTAAATCACATAAATTATCCAATATGTTTTTAACATAGTTGTTACTGAAATACCATACACATCACAATGCAAAAGTAATATAAATAAAATACCATATTCCATATGCAGCATACATTTATTTATTTCGAGTATATGGATATTAAATCATTAAAGATATTTCAAGATGAACAGACTTAAGAAATAAGAACCCCCAAAAATGTGGGGATATATTCCCTAGGCATCCACATAATTTTTTTCATATATGATTCAAAACAAAGGATATAATAAGAGTATTAGACACGAGAAATACGAAACGTCATTTACCTTCATAGGACGTTCACTAAAACCAATACCAGCCCGATCATAAACACACACCTGAAAAACAAAAACAAAATAATAATAATAATTAATAATAAATAATATATAAAAAAGTAACAAAAAACTCCAAACAGTAGTATTTATTGTTAATAACTTACTAATTAGTGAGAAATATTTTGTCAGTTAAATTGGTTCCTAAACTATATATATGCAACAAACTCAGGTTTGTAAACAAATATAACAATAACCTGCTACTTACTTTAGAATGCTGTGAAATCTTTGGCAGGATCAGAGACCAGACATCAGATGACATCCCAGTGGGAGAGTCTAGAATGACTAAGTTAACAAAATAAAGCTGGTGTGAACAAATAACATTTAGTTTTCTTACCAATCACTTTACTTATATCGCTGTGTTAACGTTTATATGATACATACTTAATACATACTGTCAGTGACTGATTTCAGAATAAATAAAACAGTTGCTGAAAGATACAAAATTAGTTATTTATAAGCACTAGATGCATGCTGTAGACAGGCATCTGGTGAGACTGTCTCAAGATTTGTGGTATTTCCTGATCCATCCCCACGATAACTTTAACAAATAATATTGTATACATATAGAAACATTTATAAACAAAACTTATAGTGACAAATTAATTTCCAAATTAGAAGTATTTTCCACTAGAAGTATTTTATAATTAACTTTTATTTTGTGTATGTCTCTAAAAACAGAACAATTACTTTTACTAGAGAGACATAAACAGGTTAACAGATGTATTTGAAAATTCTATAAATGTATAATGAATTGTTATCTAAATGTGGGGAGAAAAAGATGTTTGTGATTTTCTTTTGGAATGTGGATCATGTGTTATATTTCAATTTTCTGCTGGGTTTCTTTCTTAGCTTACCAGTTGGTGATCCTTTTCCACGACACATCATGAACAGTTTTTGACCCCATCCAATATCATAAAGTTCACCACCTGCCAAAAATAACATTTCTTTCATTAAATAATAAAATAAAATTAGATATAAAAAAATAACAGTAATATTCATTACGGGAAGAAAAAAACCCATTAACATTCTATGTGTGTTCAACCCACTATATAATCAATAAAACTTAATAACAACATAATTAAATAATAAAAACATCAAACTTTATCAAATAATAATAATTATGAAGACCATCGTGTTTATTTCTTAACAAGTGAAAATATATCTTCAGTGTTAGCAGAATATAAAATAAAATGGCAGACATTCTTTTGATTTCTGCAACTATAAAATGCATGGTCAGGAAACCTTAATTTTGTAGAACATGCATAAAACTTGAATATACTGCTAAGTTATTTTAATTCACTTTAATTACTTAATTAGAAAAGATTTCTGTTTTCTTGTTTTCACAGGTTAGTGCAGTTCATTTTATGCACACTGAAAATGTATAGGCATTTATATAACGATTGTTCTTCTGATACTACAGTTTAAAGATGCTTTTCATTCAAGGCAATGGTTCTTCTTCTCTTTTATTTTGTTTAAAATAAAATATTAATAATAAATAACAAGATAACATTTTCATGTTATAGTGAACATCATTTCATAAATACAAAATGTAATAAAATATTTATAATAAATTTATTACATGCCTAGTTAGCTCAATGTATCAGCCCTTTTAAGATTATTTTTATAAACCTCCACCAACTTACTGATAACATCTAACATTACAAGTATAAACTTACTGATAGAGTGATTTACATATATACAATGAAATATATTTTAAAACTGTACCAGCTGGCAGCAGTTGTTTATGTTCTCTCTGGAGTGATGCATAATTCAAAAATGGAGGAATTACTAACAGAAGCAGTACATATTTGCTGAAACCAAAACATCGATGACAGAAACCAGAATGAGTCTTTTGTGTGATTGTCAAAACTGTTTTGTCATTTGTGTCCTTCTGAAATATAAATATTACTATCAGTTGTTTTATGCTTTATTACATAACATGTAACGTCAATGCATTTCCTACCAGCCACTCATGCATCATTTAAGAATAACTTCAGGGAGTTTAACACATAACATGCTGAGAAATAATTAATTTTGGTTCTATCTCAGATCTCACTATTTGGTATAGTAACTATCTGAACCAAATCGTTATTACTGTTATTGCCTTATTCTTTAGTTTTAAGATAATATTTAATTCCTCAATATTATTTTAAACATAAATAAGCTACTAATTTTTATTTTTAAACAGTAAAATTAATCGTTATCAATTTCGAAGAGTAACAACAAAAAACAAAAATAAAGCAATCGTTTGAATTGAATACCATTTAATGATTTACGTTCCAAAATAACAATATCTTTTGACCTCAAAGACTATATCAGTCTGTATAACAGGAAAATATTACAATTAATTATGAACTAAACACTGAAAAGATTATTATTTGGACTTTTATAGTGAGAACACCTTGACAGTGTCACAGTGTGATTGGACAGTCATCGTGTTGCCTGAGATAAATTAAATGGCAGCAAAAAGTGGGTTCATGTTCAGATTCGACAGACTTCTCTCTTATTTTATAAAACACTTATACTCTTACATTATCTGATCTTGATTCAGCAATTTCGGACGACTGTTTATTGATGTTGTCGACCTTTCGTTTTCTTGGAGGCATCACTTCTTTTTGTTTACTATAATTACGCACGTGTAATGGACTGTTTCTCTTTAATATGAAATGAAGTCGGGAAAAAGTCGATGATTTCCTCGGCAAACATCGTATATATCCGTGTTTATGCAAAGTGGTATCAGATAACAAGTAAAGTTAGGGATTATGGCACACACCCCAACCATCCACCCACCCACACATAAACACACACACACACACGTCTATCATTCCCATTAATAATTTTTAGCTCTGATATTTAGTTTATCATATGCACAATATAATCATTGTTATGTTGACAAATTAGTAATTATATGCGTATGAATGTGTATATGTGTGTGTAACCTATGTATAATTATCTCATAGATACAGAAAACAATGCAGTATTATTATCGCCATCTAAGTTTTTGAAATTACATATGTTGAGATGTAGAAAAGAATAAGTATTCCTAAATCAGCACAATAAATAAAATAAAAAAAAGAAAAAAAAAAGACAAACACACAAAACAAAAATACTATGTAACTGAAACTGGTGATAGAAACCATATATATATATATATATATATATACACATTCGTAAAAGATAAACTTAATACCTCAAAAAAAAAAAAAAAAAAAAAAAAAAAAATTAAATTAAATTAAAGATTAAAATTAAAAAGCTTATATTATTTTTACCTATTATCCAAAACAAAATAATTGACAAAATTAAATTATTCTCCTTTTTTTATTATTATTTATTAGTCATTAAAATATGTGTTCTGATTATTAATATTACATATTATTACGATTTATTATGTATGATTCTTAATTTATAGTGCATGTTTTCATTATTTTATGTTTTAATAGAAAATTCCAGTGTACACCGGAATGTTAGTAGACTGGCTGTCTGATGATTATGAAATGTTGAATTAGATAGGTAAAGTACAGAGAACAGTCGATTATTGCTGTCAATATAAACAAGCCGGTGCTCGTTTTGTTTTTATAAAATAAATTATTTCTTTAAAATGTATTAAAATTTGAATATGTCAAAAGTAGCAAAGAACAGAACAAAAAGCACATGGACTCCACTTAGCAATGAAGAAACAAACAACAAGGTATATAAGAACTGTATGCTATCCTTTAAAGTTATGCTATGTTAATCCTTGTATTTACGATGTATGTCTATTTCCGTACAACTTTATCTGCCTGTTGAATTAGTCTATAAATATAATTCCTATTTAAAGTATTTTTCAAATGTGTGTGTGTCACTGTGTGTGTGTGTGTGTGTGTGTGTGGACCTACAATCAGGTTCATTGACATTGTGATTTTTCTGGTTCCAAAGGTTGTAGATTTTAATCAACCTTTCCCTGTTGTTCTGTGTTATTCAGGTCTCTTCAGTCTTACTCATCAGTCGTCTTGAGTATTCACTTTTCATGTTACAATTATTTGTATTTATATATAAGTAAAGCAACAAGTTTCAGTTTACTGTTAAGTAATAAATATATAGGACAATTTATATCCAGTTTTCCAAAAATTATTTAAAAATTTACCAAAAGGAACAGTACTTTGAATACTCATGGACAACTCAATAAGACATCTCTGTGTGATTACATACTGCTAATAAATGTACAAATTGAAATGGAACATATTAATATTCTCAATGTAATACTGTTTGTGTTACAAAACATATTTCTCCTCCAGAAACCCCCATGATAATAAACTATAAAACAACCTAATAATAATATATTTTAAAAATACAGTATAACCCCTCATAATATCTCTCTAAAAAAAAAAAATGCCTTAAACAATAAAAATAATAATTTATAATACCTCCAGAAAATACTGATAATAAACATCACAGGTTCTCCCATTGTGTGTAGTTTGGAACACGTTCCTAAAACAGAATAATAATACCTGGTTTTTCAGAGAAATTGATATTCTTGAAATGGCGAACTGATGTAAAAAAAAACACTGACTAATGTTTCAAATTAGATGTTTATGAATGGTGATAGAATGTACATGGCTCTTCCAGCAGAGACAGGTGCATTTAAGGTTATAATAAAACCATTTTGCATCTTTAATTTCAAACCCTGCTCATTTGCAGTATGGACTGAAGAATTTCCTTTGTGTTTTAATAAGCTTTTATCAACCATTTGAATTGGTCTCAGTGGGCAGTGGAAAAATAGGTTTTTCATTTTTAATCTACTATGAAAGACTACGACTTTTATTTTGTATTGAAAAAATAACTAAATGCATTCTTGTTATATGTATTTTTATATTTATTTATTTATTATTATATTTGTTTGTTTATTTAAAACAATTTAAAAGAAGAGAAAAGAAAAAGCATGGATATGTTTGATAATTCTTGTTAAAAAAGTATACTTGCAATTATTATATATATACATATATTAAATAAAAAAATTTAAACACAATTATTTTCAAAATGATTATAGGTGTGAAGAATATTAGACTGATATATTTCAGATATTTTCCTGACAAGACTAATTTTATTTTGTTACTTATTCAAACAGATTTTTGAAGAAAGGCGAGTACTTATAGGAAAATGGGTAAGTACTATTAAATTTTAGAAATGTACAGCAATTTATCTAACTTATATTTAGCCAAATAAAAATGCAGCTGTATATATGTTGATAGAAAGAGGGAGATATTTGTATTAATTTTAAAAAACACTATGTGATTTGAATAAAAAATAATGGTAACAAGAAATTAGGAATAATTATCTATTAATAATGAAACATTTTCATTTTACTTTTAGTATGACAGATGGACAGATGATCAGAGGAAGAAAATATTAGATGATTTAGTCAGGAGAAGTAAGAAAAAGCAGTTGGAGTATGCCAGGGATCTTTTACACGACAAAGTTCCAGAAAAACATTTAGATTTCACTCGCACTCTGCCTAGAGTTATCTCTCTTTATATTTTCTCTTTCTTGGACCCACGAAGTTTATGTCGTTCTTCAAGGGTAAACAATTTTTTATTATTAATATTTATATTTTAATAGAAGTTAATCAGATGTGATGTAAACATAAATATGTGTGTTAGTAAAAGGATTAATGTTAAAAAAAATAATTATTTTATTTATAGATTCTATTTGCAAAGGGTATTTTAATTTTATTTAATAAATTGGTGTTAACTGTTTTATGTCTTGGCAACATATGATACACTTTTTTCCTTTCTATGTATTTATTTTATTGATGTTTACTACTTGTATTACTTCTGCAGGTTTGTTGGTATTGGAAATATTTGTCAGAACTTGATCAGTTGTGGATGCCAAAATGCTTGCGTCTTGGCTGGATTTTAACTTTCACACCAAGTCCATATGAAACTGGTGTATGGAAAAGAAATTATGTCGAAAACATTAGAAGTCTTCAAGTCTTGAGACCAAAGGTAACATTTCATCTTATGTAGATGGATAACATAGCTTTAAAACCATGCACTTAATTTTAATTTTACTATAAATGTTATAAATACTTGTTTAGTGAATGTTTTTATTCTTGTTATTAATGGTTTTTGCATTATTAAAATTTCAAACACAGAAAATGATGAGATACTATTTCAATTCATTCCACTTATAAAATTAGATAATAAAAAATATCCAGTTTAAGAACAAAAAATATTTATACATGAAGCTTTTGATACTTATAGAATTATTAAATTGACTTAGGTGATGAATTAGTATTGTATTTATTTTGAGGAGAAAAAAATAAAAACATAAACCAAATGTACATTTCTTTTTTTATGTTTCTTCAATAAAGATTGAACCATGGAAACCCAAGCTGGTATAGCATGCTTGTATTAAATATTTAGTGTTCACATGACATTATAAACACTCACAGATCACAAAACGGGAGTGCTGTACACTTTAAATATCTTTTAAAAATCTAGAAATTTATTGTGCACCTTTATATTATGTTCCAAAAGATATAGTTTTTCTTTATTTGTTTTTCACCTATTTTTCTTCAATCAAGTGAAATTTGAAAGTTATACTTTTTCTTTTTAACAAGCAAAAGGAAAGAAGCCAGAAAAATAACATTTAGTTATAATTTTAGTTTTTGAAATGTTTCCATATTCATTATATTAATTTTTCTGTGCTTTTATTACATACCACATAGATTACCTTCCTTCATGTTACACAGCATGTTTATGTACATGGTACAGAATAATTTCCACATGGACAAAGTAACCACAGATTTAATTTACTCTGCATTACTGTGACTTGTATCATTTAGACAACATGATCACTAGTTCTTCCGATTCCAAAAAACCAACAAAAAACTAATTTATTGCTCACACCAGAATTTCCAGGATTGTCAGTTTCATTTTATTGTGGTTAATGTAAATGTATATTCCAATAGGAATGATATTAAAAAATGTATCTTTACCAGTTTGTTTAAAACAGTTCCTCTTATTTTATAACAGTTCTCTTTTTGCTGATGCCCACTTTTCTGTGTCATTAGTTTAAGCTCATCTAAAAAACCACAGATTAATAGTTAATTATTATCTGTTATAATTATAAATAATTATTATCGGAACCTATGTTTATCAATATTTAAACTTATTCACAGTTTCTGCTAACTGTTTTAGGAACCAGTGCACATAGATTTGGCCAATTTGCATACAGACAAGAACAAGAAAGAGAAAAAACACAAGTCCAAGCAGACACACAGTCAGCCATGGAGAGGATCTGATCCAGTTCCTAAAGATATCTGGAGATACAATGTCTTACCTAATGAGGATGAAGTCAAGAAAATTAACAAATGGTCAGTAATTATACATTTTTCCTTAAACTTTCTGTGAATGCATTTGCAAGTTCAGTCAATTTAAAGTTACTTATTATAATTTTCAAATTTGATTTAATTAAAAGGTTTTTTTAATGTGATCCAAGACACTATTTATTTTATTTCATTTTATTTCTATTGTTTTTATCTTGATTATATTAATAATTATGTTTATTATTTGATATTCAGATTAAATCTGCGAAAATAAGCAATATTTGACTGAGAGTACAATGTTTTATGAGAAATAGGTGTTTTAATCATTACAACTTGCATAAACATTAAAGAGTTAGTCAATCAGTTTCTTCATTTCATTTCAGGAGAAAGATGAAAGCATATGGTACTGCTGTTGATTCTTTTTCAAAAAGTATGCAAAGAAGTAGAACACCAACAGCTCAAAGTTTAAACAGTTTTACTCGGCGATCACAGTCTTTATCTGTAAGCAGTGCTGAATATCAGTGTGTATCTCAAGTACTTCAAGTACAAAAAATATATATGGGGAATTTTCATGGAGTATATGTATGACATTTAAATCTGGATTTGAAATTATTTTAGACTTTTTTTTATTAAAATCTCTAGCTTTAGCAATTAAATCAATTATAAACCCTCAGATAGATAAAAATTCAGTGTAACAAGCTACAATCACTCATTACTATAATAACAATTGAAAGAAAATAAAAATAGTTAAGTGATAAGAATGGAATATACTAATAAGAGATCTTTTACAAAATATCATTCATTACTACCTTGCAAAATAACCAGAATTATATTCAAAACTGATATTCATTTTTAAATTATTGTGCATATTAATTTTTTTAAATTTAGTTCATTTATATATATATATATACACACACACACACACACATACATGCATATGTAGATAGATAGATAGATAATTTTTGTTTTTTATAGGAAAAGAAAATCAAACTTCTTAAAAGGCAAATGGAATTTTTTTTGATGTTGAAGCACATATTCATTTATTTTCATGACAGCGACTCCATGCATCTGTCAGTTCAGTCACATCACCTGATAGGCCTCAGTGGGCCATTAAAACAACAGAACTGATTGGGCGACAGAATGGTGGCACAACTGCTGTGGTTCGACCCAAACCTGTTAGCACACCAAAAACACCAAAATCTTTTCGTCCATTAACATCAACTAGATCTGACCGAGATCCACCAAGTATGTTATTATTTAAAATTAACCAAAATTAAAATAAAAGTTTAAAAATTCCTTTTTTTTTTTTTTGTTGATATTTAAAATTATTCTAATTAAGTTTTCTTATTTTTTAAAATATATTATGGAAAATATAATGAATGAGATATTGAATTTTTTTTTTTTTTTTACTGAAATAAAATATCTTTTTAACGCATTTTATCATTATTTTAGCTCCATCTGTGAGTTTAAAAAAAAACATAACCAGCTTTCAAGTTTGATTATATATATATTTATTTTCTATGCTTATTAAAAGCATCATGTGAGTGATAATTTTTCCTATTCATCTGATAATTTTAAAAGTTTTATTTGAACTTGTAGGTACAGATCTGTTTCCTGACAAGCCTTGGGTAGTGCCAGATCACGCCGAGTCAGATGAAGATTAAACCAATCTTACTTTAGAAGACTGAAGAATGAATGAAATTATTATTTATATTGTTAACAAACATGCCATTATAGAGAAAGGACAGAAAATAAATATAGATAATCAAACCAGACTAAATTGAGAATGTACTACTTAAAAAATTCTACATTATTATTATAAATATTTAAATGTTTTATATCTATTTTTATACAACAGAACATAATAAATGTCTGAACTAGTTGAAACAGGTTTCATGATCCTATTTTAAATTATATTTATGTAAACTAGATAATACTGGCATAGATTTTTTAATTGTGGTAACGTAGTATTAATACTGTTATTTATTTATTTTAATATTCCAGTAGACGTATGTACAGTCTGCATGCTATTTTATTTATTATTGTTTTATAAAAACTTACAATCACTTACACATGTCCTTTCTTTTTAATCTATTTTATGATTAATAGTTTCATTAAATACATCTGAAACTGCTATAAAACACACTAAAGTGTTTTAACCATTTTTTTAAATATTTTTTATGTCCATTTATGATAAATAAGCAAGAGTGAATTCAATGGCATTATTTTTATGTCACTTTTATAAGCTTTGTCTTGTCTTGTCACAAATCATATTCTTTTTGTTACTTTTATAACTTTTTATTATTATTGTTATTTTTTTGTTTTGGTCAGGAAAGATTTATTTATAAAATATTTATCTGTTTCAAAGATTACATAAATTATCATTCTTATCCTTTATGTAATGAATAGATCTAGATATTTGTATCTATACCAATAAATTCCTAATTAAACATTATCAACTTTTCAACTGAAGAAAATACCCATTTATTTGTATTTATATTTCTCAAATTTTTAGATTATTTTAATAAAAGTCAATATGTAGATGTAAATTGTTTTTATTACTTATATGAAAACATATTAAATATGGTAGTGATGATTTCTTTTTATTTATTTTTTTATTTTTTAAAGATAGAATAAATATTCATATAAAAAGCTGCATTGTGTTTTCTTAACTGTATGAATGTTTAATAAGGTTGGCTCTATGTGTTTCTTACTAATCCCTCTGGAAACCTGAACAAAAGCTATTTCTGTACTAATTTTTATATACTGAAATTGGTGGGAATTTCTGTAACACAACAGAAATTAAACTTACTGAAGTAATTATTTAGTTGTATATGAAAAAACTGCTTATTAAAGAATCCAGAAGTTCACTGAATGTTTTTTAGTAAAGAAATTTATTAAATTCCAAATTTACTGATGCCTAAAACACTTTAAAGTGTACATGCATTAACAGCCTAATAACAAAACTGTATAAATAAAACAGAAGACAACTGAAGAGAAGTAATTAAATTAAGGTATAAAATAAAGTGAACAATATAGCTTCATTATCTTTTTTATCTAATTCATAATAAAATTTATGACTTCCTAAATAATACTTTCTTTTGTTCATACGCTGTATCAAATGATTTTAAAAAATTGTGAAATAACACTTGTGTGAAAATATACCTTTATTATGAGTTTTACTTACTATTACAAAAATATGTATTATAGTGAAAAAAAGAAGAAAAAAGAATGCCTATCCTATATCCAAATTTCTTCTGAAGACCTCTTTTACAAACATACAGTGCATTTTAATTCTTGAAGTATTATGTCACATCACTTAATAACTAAAATATGTCATGATACCTTATAAATGAAATATATATAAAAAATACACAGCTAAATCTTTCTAAACTATTTAGAAATCTTCTTATATTTAGGCTTTATGAACCTTTGTACGGCCAACAAACTTGTCCATGAAATTATCTGCTCCAACCAATCTGTTCACCTCCACCATTCCATCCACTGGAAGCATTCTTAATCATAAAAATAAAAATGACTTAGACACTAACAGGCCTAATGTTTTACATTATTACATTATTAATATTTGCTTTTTCAGTCATTTTAAAATATTATTGTAATTATTATTTTTATATTTTCACAAATTAAGTAGTACTTACGTCTTTAAGATGGAACAGAAGTAAATAAGTCTTGGAATGCAAATTTGATACTGATTGGTTAGAATTCCATGCATTATTTGCTGTACTACATAGTCAGTTTCCAGTGCAGGTAATAATGATGGATACCTATCAAGAAAAGATTAAATTTATAATATATTAAGTGGGTTCTAAAAATCTGTACTAATGTTACACTGAAATTGTTAACAATTTTACCCACACTTTTATTATTTATGTCAAAAAAGTAATTTACTGTTTTTATATTGTTTCTGAAAATTGTTTTAAGTTTCTAATTACACAAATTTGTAGTAAAGGTTAATCCTTACTTCATCTCACAACCTTCAAACATGCCAGTGTTTGTGAATGATGGACACACAAGTGTAGTGTGGACACCATCCTTTCCAGAAAAGGCAATTTCATAGTTGAGAACTTCTGTGAAGCCAACAACACCAAACTTTGAGGCACAGTAGTCTGTCAGTTTGTTGGTACCAATTAATCCAACAGAGCTGGCCATATTGACGATGTGGCCATGGTTTTGCCTTAGCATTGATGGTAGAAAGCATTTCACAGTCTGAAAAGAAATTTAATAGAACTTCTTTTCTGTTTCTACTATTTTATTAATTTAAAAAAAAAGAAGATGTGAATAAAAATAATGTAATAGGTTTCACAAGGGTTTTGATAGCTGGTTTCTATTTGGATTTTTTTTTATTATTAATTTTAATATGAATTAAATTTCTTTTTATTTAGTTATATTTAAAAAAAAAAAAAAGACTAAAAAACAAACATAACTAGTAAATTATGCAGTTAAAAAAGATATAGTTTATGTGCATGGACTCAGAAAGAAGTGTCACAAATTAATTTATTAAATACTGCAACAGGAAAGATCCCATGAGCTGTATAATTACCTACTGAACATCTCTGTGCTTTATTATGTACTTAATATATTCTAAGTATAGAAATGCTTAAAAAATTAATAAACATTGTTAAAAAGAGAATTAACCAATGAAATACTATTAATAATAAAAATTCTTTGTGTTGCAGTTATACTATATTATGGAATATTATTTGGAAACTGTATACAAATTATGTTAAATGCACTTATAAGAATGACATTTTATTTCAACACTTTTTAATTTCATTGATTATTGGGGAAACCATTGCCACAGTAAAATGGATCTTAGTAAGGCAAGCTATTTTAAATCCACTTCCACACAAAATGAACTAGCACCTACCAAGAGCATCTGTCTATTTGATTTAACAGGTCATGATGAACTGGATTCCATGACATCCATAAACCAACTAATATAACATTTGAATCTTTATCTGCTTTTGTTCACCATCTCAAATTTGCAGTCATGCATTTTCTTTTTGTGTAGCAAAGTACAATTACAAACTATTTGGAGCCAGACAGATTAAGATGACCTGGTCAGAAAAACCAGCAGAATACAAAGGGGTTATGCCTGGATAGGCTGTTTTTTATTTTTAATGAGGGGTACAAAGCACTGTTTATTTGGACATTTTTTATTACAGGTGAAATAATCTAATTGAAATAAAAAATAAAAAATAAAAAATTCTGTAAGTTCCTATAAATTCACTGTTATAAAACTTTTAATTTATTTACAAATCACAAATTAATTTTAAAAAGTAAATCAGAATTTTTAAAAACTCCTTTTACAATGTAAGGATGAACCCATCTCTTCTCTTGTACATTTTATTTAAATTTAAAATGTCTGCAGATGGACTACCCAAGTGACAGATGAACAGTGTATTGTTGGTTCAGACTGTGCTGATGACATATTATTGGATCCACAGACCTACCTATTTCTGACAGGTGTCATGTTACTGTGTCAAACCAAATTAATCTGTACTGACCTTTCTATTTGTTTGAGTCTCACTGAAGGGTGGAATGAAATGTTAGAGCATAACATCCCCATTCACAAAGTTCCCCAAATATTAATATTAGCAAAAATACAAAACATATTCCATTTCTTTCTTTTTTGTACATTTAATAAATATAATAGTAAAAGTATACCATGCAGTAAATTAAAAACAGAAATTAAGTAAAGATTATAGAGTGGTAAAATTAAAAAAAATAATAACAAAACAGTTGTGGTAATAAGAATATTTGAACTAAAATATCTTTATAATTAAATTTGTTCAACAATATATCATTTTTTAAATAAAGTTTCAAATAAATAAGTAAATTGAATGAATTTATGATTAATAGAAAAATTCTCATTTCTAATTAACTGAACTTACTCAGTACCCTGAATACTAATTAAATATTTTGAATTTCTGTTTACGAATTAAGATAATTTTATTTTGTCACTGTGTGTGTTTGTGTGTGTGTGTGTGTGTGTGTGTGTGTGTGTGTGTGTGTGTTTAAAATAAAACAAATGTTTAAAAAATATAATAATATAAATTTCTTTAAAGGAAATAACTTACCCAGAAGTGGGCCAACAAATTGACATTAATTGTCCGTTCAATAAGATCATCTGGACATTCAATGAGTGGTTTTCCAGTCACAATGCCAGCATTGTTCACTAGAATAGAGACATCCCCCACTTGTTGCCTTACTAATTTACCAACTCTATAAACTTCTGATCTCATGCTGCAATACATTTGAGAGACGTTTGTTTTGTTTTAACAGTGATTTTTTTTAAAGTTTATTTGATTTGTTATTTATTTCTTTATTTTATAAATAGACAGACTGACAGATAGATAGATATGAAGGATTATAATGTTTTAAGATGTTCATACTGGCTATATCAAACATTCAACTACAGAAAAAGGACATAACAATAATTTATTTATTAGTCTTAACTTAAGTTATAATTAATAAACTGAACAAACCAATTGATCTGTTTTTCTACGATCATACAAATTTAATTTTAACTGAATTTATAAAAACCACTGTGAGTTCATCAAAAGTCATAATGAAATAAAAAAATTAAAATGTAGAAAATCTCACCTGACATCACAGACGTACGGGTAACACTTTCCTCTAAATCTGCAAATTATTGAAGCTGTTTCATCGTTGGCAGACTTATCAATATCCCAAAGGACTACCTGCGATCCACGTTTTGCAAACTCGATTGCAAGTTTCCTTCCAATGCCATTCCCAGATCCCGTTATAAGCACGATATCTTTCTCTATACTCTTTTCTACTGATGAAATAAAAAATCGTATAAAAATCAAACCGTATGCACATAAGATTGTTCTGAAACTTTGAATTATTTCAGATATTATATTTATAAAACCATGCCATCTTCCTTCTGTTGTGGACATAATGCTTGATGTTAGCCCGTCGTTGATTAATTGTCGTCTGCATCAGACAAGTTAAAAATGGCATGTTTGATCTCTATTGTCATGCCGTAAACCGAACTAAGAACCTTAAAACGAAAGGCGTTTATATATTTTCATATTATAATTATTATTATTATATGTAATGTTGTATATAAAATCGTATATTCTCATTAATAATTACCCTCAAGTTTAAATGATATAATCATATAGAATATGCATTTAAAACAAATGTGAATATCGCATTATGCAGTTTATACTAATTTTATATATCATTTCAGAATATTAGTAACATGAATGTCATTAATTATGATACCAAAATACCATAACTGCTTGCGTGTAATAATTATGTAAAACTAACAGCAATGAGTGTTAATTTCAAAACGTTTGTCACATTGTCAGAAATATTGTTAAACTTTCGTATTTGAATAGACATCTAATTTACAGTTAATAGTTTTAAAATGACAATAAAATTAATCAAAGATAATCAAAGAAATTAAATATATATGCTCAAAACATGCAGAAGTTGCATCGCAAATAGTATATGATATCGGTTAGGAAAATAGTTTTCTCCTCTTCCGCTTCCTTTTTGTCCAAAACAACATGACGGACACGTACGTTTCTGTTAAATTGCTGAATTAATCCTTAAGCATCCTATTCATAATTAATTATTTTTTAGTTAAATTTCCTAAAAGTGTCAGAAAATTATATATTTTATCTTGTATATTATCAATTTTTTTTATATGGTATACGCACAAAAGATGAATTTGTTATTAAATAATGAGCTATTTTCGTTAAATTTGTTTCCTGACCTTTTTTGCTAGTGATAGTTTTTTTTTTTTTTTTTTTTTTTTTAAATAAATAACCATGTTTTATAAATATCTTCTGACATTGATGAAGTAAAATAAGCATAGGAATTTTAAATTTTTTGGTGTGAAATAATCATTGGTTTTGTTTGATAGACGTTTGAATGTTACAACAACAACATCGTGATTGTCACATGTCTGCGTTTTGATGCTCCGAAATGTATTTAGAAGGAACTTTCTGTATATTTGCCTCTAGTTGTTTGAATATATAAATTATAAAACATGGTTTGACGAAGAATGGATAGTACCAACTGTGGTTGGAAAACAATTAAGGATATATTTTGCATTTGCGTCAAGTATTGAAATTATGAAAGATTTTTTCCAATTTTTGTAATTTCTCTTTTGTATATAGCAAAAAGCCACAGGTGCCAGAGAGCCTTCTGAAAAAGAGGAAACATAATGCAAAGATTAGAGAGAGTAAGGCCAGGGCTGTTTTGAAGCAAGCAAAGGTATTGGTAAACGTTTTATGCCATAAAATTTCTATTTCATAAAATATAGATGTGTTACAGAAAATGTTAACATCGTCAATCTTCTTGTTCCATTATAAAGAGCATTAACAGATAGCAAAATGACACCAAGATAATCAAAATATATTAATAAGTAAGTTACGGACATTTTAATTGTTAAAAATGGACAGAGTTCAATGATATTCTCTAGGTTATGTGACCTAGTTTCAAGACTCATAATGTGAGTTGCCAAAAATCTATTTGGTCAGAACTTGTTAATGAATGGTAAGCAGAGGTCTCGCTGCATACTGTAAGAGATGGTGGACCTGCCATCACTTATGCTTGCGATGCCTTTGCCCACCAGTCCTCTGCAATGGCAGCAATAGCTGTCATCCGTTTTAGTCTGGCTGTCAGGCCATTGTTTTGCACTTTCAGAGTTCGCACTTTGTGTCTTGTCCCTAAACAAAATAGATGTAATTTGGAGCAATGACTATTATATTTACAAAAGGATGCAATCCAGTTCCTCTGAAGTTTGCTGCAATTTGTGATGCTTGTGTAATCAAGGCTACTGTAGCAGGTGCTATTTTTAAAGCAAAACACGAAGTTAGTTTATTTCTGATCATATTCATATTATAATGTATATACTTTAGATATCCGAACACAGGAGAAAACTATGCATCCCAAAAGTTTTTCCACTTAAGTTTGTTAGGCTGCTGGTACCTTAATTAATAACTTCTTTTTAATTTTTACAAATATAATCGATAGCAGAGATTGGCATTGGTCTTCACTAAAAATTTCATCAAGAAAGCTTGATTATTAACAAAGATAGAGGGGAAAATGTTAAAATATTACTATTTTTGGTCACAAACCTCTGACTTACATAGCGTTTAACCGGACAAAAAATTGCTTTTCAGGGGGTTTAAAATGGCTGCTACTTCCTTAATTTTTTACATATTCACTTGATCTTGGTATAATTTTAAAGTGGTTTACAAGCTCTACCCAACTGTCTTATTTATTTTCAGATTAGTGGGTTTTGAAAAATTTGTCCACATACCTAATATATAAACATCTTTTTAAAATAGTTTTCATCCTTAAAAAAAGATAGGTATTCAGTCTACTCAGTATAAAAATAATTATTATTAACAGCGCATTGCCAACTCACCATGACATTCTCATAAATATTCATTATCAGACTGCATTGTGATATTGTACGTTCAGAGCAATGAAATGGATCTCTCATTTGACACACACATGCAAATACAAGCATGTATGTAATATATATACAGAAGGTTACAAAACAATGTATATATATGTGTGTGATGTGTGCATGTATATGTATATTATTTTGTATAAATTCATGTAAAGAATATAATTTACAAAACCAGACAAAACTCACTGGCAACAGACACTTTGATTTTATTTAATTGCAAATAAAATAAACTTGTAATAGTTACTGCATTTATGCAGTTATTTACAGGAGCATTTTTGACTAAAATGTAATTTGAACATTGTTCAAAGTACTTGTATCCTGACATTTTTTTCAATACTATCCCTTCATTTAACAAATGATAGTGATCAGTAAATGCTCAACATATTATCTAAAATTTTATTTTTCTTATGTAAGTTCTATAAGATCTGTTGGAAAAGATAATGGTTTAATAGAGAATGATAAGCTATTTTTATTGAAGTTCATTTGGCACAGCACTCTATTGGAATGACAACATTCAGTTCAGAACCTACCTTTGCAGTTATAAAAATATATATATTTTTTATCAATTTGTAGTTATTGATATAGATATATAATTTTGAACAAAAAAAACCCATGTGTCTTTTGATCTGTTGAACAAAATTTTACAGATAGCCCTCTGCACATTTGGCATACTTGTAACAGACACTATTGGTAAAATTGACATCAGCAAAATTCTGGTTTGTAATATACCTGTGAAATAAGGTATTTGAGTTTTATGGATTTGTTGTGTGATGTAGAAATTTGATTATCAGTTTAAATAAGGATTACTTTTAATTGATGAATAATTTGCTTCCAGGCTTTGAAGACAAAAAGACGTGTCATATTCAAACGGGCAGAAAAATATGCTAAGGAATACCGCGTCAAAGAGAGGGAACTTATTCGAATGCATCGCATGGCCAGGAAAGTTGGAAACTTTTATGTTCCTGATGAACCGAAATTGGCTTTTGTTATCAGAATTAGAGGGTGAGAATACATTTATTATTTAGACACAGTACATAATCTGATAAAAATGGGTGCTTTATCTCAGACACACACACACACACAAAATTTAAATATTTCCAGATGGCTTCAGAATTTAGGTAGACTTGTCAAGATTAAGAGGTTAAATAATTCTTCTATCGTCATCAAACTTCAGAGAAACAAACCTTTTTTTCTTTAATATGTGAAAACACCTGGTAATTGTATTTAATGTTACTGGTGATTATAAAACCTCTTGTAGTGATGAAAATAAAATATGACAGTCAATTTTACCACTGAGCAGATTATGCGGACCATGTTTTAATTTCTGAACAAGAGTATGTCACAGAAAACCAAATGTTTTTAGACTGTTGTTGGGCAATAGTTGCCAGGTTGAAGTAACAACTAAAATGTCCTATAAAATTGAAATTTAATAATACATTACCCTCTCTTCCAAAATGACTATTGATATGCAGACCTTCTAAATGTTCATGTAATCAGCTAACTACTGACCTGATACTGTTGTAAATTGGTTTTTATATTATGCAGATGGTAATACATGGATGCACTCACGCATTCACACACGCATGCACTCACACACACAAACATGCACGTAAGTGACATCAGGCCAAACAGGTTTTAATTCTGTACATATTGACCAAATTGTCAGTACAGTAACAATTGGTGAGTGTCCTAAATGAGGGTAATTAGATGGCTTTTTTTATTTATTGTTTTACATATTTTAGAATCCTGTGATAGTTGAGTCAGGTGTGATTAACTTCTTGTAGTGATGACAACAAAAATGACAGTGAATTTTATTACTTATTCACCTGTGATGACCGTTTTAATTTCTGAACAAGACACTGCATCCAGAATTAAAAGGATATTTTTCACTCATTTTAGGTCTGTAAATACATTTTCATTGTTTTGACATCAATGCTCGGTGGCTGTTTATTTAAAAATAAAAAATAATATAAAAAAACGCTACTTTTTGTAAACACAATACAATAAAATAATGTTGATTGACATTCTGAAAAAGAATTGTATACACGAGAACAGGTATTATAGCACAAGTCTATGGTCCATACTTGGTATATTTTTCTGATGTGGTTATGGTTTCTTAATAAATAACACCTTATGCTTGATGTAACAAAATGGTCATTTTCATTTCTGAAATTGGTTGAGACAGTTTTAGTTTTTGTAAACAGTATTGTTGTAAAAGGTATACTTGATATTCTTTTATTACTTTTTTACATTTTTAAAAAAAAATGTGGACCGAGTATTTTCACAGTACAGTTAAGTCAGAATTAACAGCTGTAATGTTTTAGTTGGAGTTCTTTTATAAACTTCATCCAGGCAGACTGGCATGTTTGATTATCACTTACATTCTGAGATCTCCATTCCTGTAGTTGTATTGTCTCTTTAGAATTTCATTCCCTCGGTAGTAATATTTGTTATTTATATAAAATTAAAATGTTTCAAAATAAATTCATCTTGTTATAAATAAAAATATATATTGCACTGCATATATGAGGCCTGTTCTTAAATATTATCTGTCAAAATATTTTACTTTTATGGTATGAATTCTGAGTTTAAATAATTGTAAATATATTACTGTTATTAAACTATTTGTTCATTCAACAAAAGCTATTTAACAAAAGAAAAACAAATGTCACTTGGAACTATACCAGATACATTTACACTGTTCTTATTGCAGTAGCTATACTTAATTCATGAGGTTTTCAGTTCAGTAAGAATTCTTGTGATGATGAAAACAAAAATGACAGTCAATTTTTTACTTCTTATTCATCTGTGAAGACTGTGTTTTAATTTCTGAACAAGAGTATAGGTTTCCACAGATTGGTGTGATTGGATTTATTTAACTTCTTTTTTAAGAGATACTGTTTCACCAAGAGGTGTAAATATCTGCCATTAGTACTTGCTATGATCATCTGGTTTTTCATTAATAGCAATTAATGTAAAGGTACTGCATTTATGATTTTATCTTTAGCAATATATCATTTTGTGGCTGTGAAATCCAAAATGAAATGATCTTAGTTTTTATTCCTGCCTTGTACATGGTCAGAAATATGAGTACAAAAATGTTTTACAACTACTACATGTGTTTAACCAGTTGGATTAGCTGTTATTTAAAATGTATTCTGACTAAACAAAATTAAGAATTTGTGAAATAAAAAATAAACTTGTAACAGTATAATTCAAACAAATACATAATCAGACATGTTGAACATCTGCCTGTGAGGACAGTCATAACAAATGGTTTTGCCTATTACTAATGCTTTTTATGATGAATAAACAGACTTTCGTTCTACTGTATGAATCTGAAGAAAGCTAAAATTTCTGAAAAAGATATATTATCAGCTGTTTTTACATTATAAAAACAATGAAATTTTATTTGGCTTGGTCCGCATTATTATAGATTATAAAGTCATTTAAGTAAAATTTTACTTTATAAAAATAATTCATACATTGTATTTCTTTATTGTCATTAATTTGAACTGTTGATAGAAAATTTCTATATGGTACAGTTAACCAGGATATTTTTTTCTTTTAGGGTACAGATGTTAATGTTGCTTTGCAAGTAACACTCTGTGCTGTGCCTTTTCCAGTGTCACAGTTCAATTTTTCAACTTGCTACATTATAATACACAATCACCTTTTGAAGTCCTGTTTAATTGCAGGCTCTTTTCATATTGATTGTGACATTTGATGTTTATTTAACCTAATTAGTTAGTGATATCACTGATAAATTTTCAGTATCTAACAAAAGTTTTGTTTCTGTTGAACTTGGATTTGCAGTAATAGTAATTATGGAAATATCTGTAAATACTAATCTGCTAATATTAATTAATGTGCACAGTGTATTCTAATATTTCTAATTCAGAATTATATAAACAACATTTTCAAAACGGTGCATTGTTGTACAAAAAATAATTGCTGTGGCTGTATCTAGTGTTGCTGCTTGCTGAAGTGGTGGAAATTGTTGATTTTTACAGTATAAATGGAGTTCATCCCCGACCCAGAAAGGTGATGCAACTTTTCCGTCTGAGACAGATCAACAATGGTGTGTTCATGAAGCTGAACAAGGCCACATTGCAGATGTTGAAAATTGCTGAACCGTACATAACTTGGGGGTGAGTACACAGGAAAATGTTATAAGCTTCATTTATGTTAACACAGGTGAATTCATAAGAAGCATTTTTAATATGAATTTAAGAAACATGAGAATAATTTTGGATTTGACTATTTAAAATAAGATACGAAGAAACATAATCCTCACAGGAGTGACTGACTCTCTGAAAATTTAGCAATTGATGAACGGTATTATAATTCATAAAAAATTACTTCAACATTTTAGATGAGCAATTTTTGTTACTCAGTAAATGACTTAACTTTATTGTTGCAATGATTATTATAATGTAGAATTCCCAACTTGAAGAGTGTGAGAGAGCTCATCTACAAGAGAGGCTATGGAAAAGTAAACCACCAGCGAATCCCTCTCACAGATAACGCCATCATTGAAAAAAGGCTTGGTAAGTTGTCACTACAAAACACTGACAACAGATGCATTGAAAATCGACAAAACAGTTTCCTAGAAAAAGAATAATCTAACACAGCATCAAAATATTTATTTATGATATTTCTAATTGGAATAAATGTTGAATAGGTTGATTTAGTTATTAATAAACTGACAAATTTCACAGAAATGCTCTTCTTAAAAATGTTTCTAGGAATTATTTTTGTTAAATTAATGAAGATGAAAATCTGAGCTAGTGTGTGTGTTGGCAGAGTGATTATTTAATTTTAATGCTTGTTATGATGAATAAAGACTTTCGTTCTACTGCATATCTCTGAAGAAAGTTAACATTTCTGAACAAGCTACATTGTCAACCATGTTCACACATTAGAAAAAAGATTGAAGATTTGTATTTCCATAAATTGTGAAAATAACTAATATAAAATAAAATATTTTCCTTAACAAAATTTAATTAAATCTTCTTCCAGGCAAGTTTAACATCATTTGTATGGAAGATTTGATACACGAGATTTTCACTGTTGGTCCACATTTCAAAGAAGCATCAAACTTCCTGTGGTACTTTAAACTGAACACACCCAATGGTGGCTGGAGAAGAAAGTACAATCATTTTAATGATGGTGGAGACTGTGGTTTCCGAGATGATAAAATTAATGCTCTCCTCAAGAGAATGATTTAGATGCAACACATCTGGACAACTATTAAATTTAAGGGGAAAAAAGATGCGTTTGTTTTCCTTTTGAGTTGATACTTTTTTCTTGAAATCTTTAAAATAGATAGGGAAAAGATGGGTATGAAAACTATGATAGTGGACTGAAAGTCCAGATATAATCATGTTCTGCAGTATGTAAAAGTTGAAAGACGTATTGTTCCATATACGGGAAGGAAGTACTTGTTGCTAATGGAAAGTGGCAGGTTTACTTTGAGCATTGTTCATAGTTACCAAACAGGAACAAATAATAGGAAATTTGCAATCTTCACAACGCATGATAATATTGTTTCATTGGCATCGGAAATAAATAACTGTTTTTTAAAGAAGCAAGTCAGTGTTAATAAATTTAATATATTAGGCATGTAAAACAAGCTTAAATTCAAATTGAGCATTTCCTCCATTAAATATTTTTAAATGTGCACAAATGAATAAAAAGCAACTAATGTAAAGTAACTTTATTACAAAACGGGGCTGTACATAAAGTTAATGCAAGTATTTTTAAAAAAATACTTTTTGTACTCAAATTGGAAGACAAATGTATTCTTATGATCTATATTAAACACAGATCTTTACTATCAATTTTCAATTCATTAATTAGGTAATAAACAAAAAATATATTAAAATAAAAGAATTAGTAAAACTGCTAAATTAATTTGTACCAAAAATATTGCACTTAGAGATTTACAATTTTTTTTTTTTTTTTTTTTTAAGCTACACAAGTAGGATACATGAAAACTATATTTTTGAATCGGAAACAGAATGTAGTAAACTAATTGGTAACAAAACTAACCAGCTGAATTAAAAATATATTGCTATTTAGTCATTTTGAGAAATAATGCAGAAATATCATAAATTTTCCGCGGGCCAATTTTTTATTATTTTTAAAGGTAGCAGTTGTCAGTATTAAATCTAACTGGGAAATGTATATTTGTTACAAAGATACACAGGTAAATAAGTGTATATTAAGTTACTTCAAAATTGCTTTAAAGGTTTAAGTTGAAATATAAAATCAAAATATTTGCGCTGGATGTATAAAAACCATACATTAAAAGCATGTATTAAAAATGTGTTAGTCTGTTAATGAAATTAAAATAGTTATATTTTTTTCTGATCTGTATATAGGTTAACATTTCAGCTTTACATGCAATGAAGTATAATTATTCTGGTTTTATTAAGCATATGATATACATTTTTCTAGTTTCAAAATGTTTGTAAAGAAATTTTGTGTAACTTCATAATATTCATGTTACCAAGTGACAAAAAAAAAAAATAATAATAATAATTATAACATTTGGAAACAAAATATTTCTATTTAACCAAAACCGAAATATGATTTAAATTTTGCTGTCAGAACTAAATTTATATGTGGGAATTCCAAGATGTTACTTAAAGAATATCACAAACAGCAAATACAAAGATTTTGTTTTTGTTGTGAACTATGCTTGATGGATGTCTGCTGTTAGGGTTTATCTCAAGACTTCATCCAGAATGATACGAGATGCAAATGCCACTGAGAATGCCAGAATGACTGTAGTTATAGCATTGTAGCTGATGGTGAAACCATAAACCTAAAATAAAAAATGTAGAATTATTCTTCACAAACATTTTCAGTAAACCAGAAAGAATAAAGAATGAAAATTGCAATTTCACATACATTTTAAAACATTTGGAAAATAATATTCAAATACTATAAATTATTTACCTGCATTTGTAGTGGCTGCTGGTTTAAAAAGAACAAAACTGACAGTCTCTCCTCCATTGGACAGATACACTGCAATTTAAAAAAAATCTATATATTTAAAAAAAGAAAGTATTTTACTGTTTATTAGAAATTTTTATTCTCATATGAAAACTAATTAATTTTATCTTCTTTCACATTTCATATAGATTTAAAAAAAAAACAACATACAAAACAATAGACTGTTAGACAGAATCTGACCTTCAGTAACCTTTGACCTTCTGCATTGACCTCTGCATAGGCAGAGCTGATAATGAGCAGTAGAAGAAGAGGAATGATGAATTCCAGAATTCCTGTCAGTGTGGCATCATGACTTGTCCAGTAGATGATGTAATCTGCACACCATATGAGAATAAACATGATCCAGCTAAACAACCAGCGCTGTAGATATCTACATGTTATAGACAGCCGTGACTGAAACAGTGTCACAACATAATCTGATAATAATGAGTATTTCACCTCAAACACACACACACACACACGTGTATAAAATGCACGTTATTTGAGAATAAACAAAACGGTTTTATAGCATAAATAAATTTATATAAGAAAGAATATGAATACACACTTACAAACTCAGTGATACTTACAACTGGATGTCACCTGGGGGAAAAAATTCAACAAAATAGAGATATATGATTACATAACACTAGTATAGTTATATTAAAAACATACATAGATTTTCCAGTATGAAAACAACAAATCATCATTGGTCAGAAAAAATGGTTCTTTCCATGCATTATCATCTGTTTCCTGGGCAACATTGTCTGTCATCTATAACACAATAAAAACAATGTGTTATTATAACAATAAATATAAAAGTGATAATAACAATAATAACATTAACAATAAGTTATACTAATAAATACAACTGATAATAATTATAATTGAAAATGATTACATCAACAACCAAACAATAACAGTATCGGTGATACAATAACAACAGATAGTGACAGTGACAATAACAACAGATAGTGATAGTGACAATAACAACAGATAGTTACAGTGACAACAACAGATGGTGACAGTGAAAATAACAGATAGTGACAGTGACAGAAATGATGATAATAATCACCTCCACACTTTGATTAGGCTGCTGGGTTTCAGGATATTTTACTTCTGTCAAGTCTCTCTCATCAGCTGACCTCTCTGTCTTCCTGTCTGCTAGTTTCTGTGGTGACAAGACTTTTGATGGTGTTTGTAGGTTTATATTTCCAGTTATAGATTCCAGAAAAATATTCTGTGAGGTCACATGAACATTTTCTTCATCTTCTGAGATACTGTCATCCCAGACATACCATTCAGTATATGGTTCTATATCTATGTAATTTAAAAAACATTTGAGAGAGAGAGACGGTCCTTTGTGTGTGTTGTGGCTGTGTTGTGTGTGTGTGTGTGTGTGTGAGAGAGAGAGAGAGAGAGAGAGAGAGAGGATACTAACATATTTAAAAATTAAAAATTAAAAATTATCTGTTATTTATTTTAATATCACTTTATTGATGATAATTCTTAACACCTATCAGTTTCTAAAGATGTTTTTGATCTTTTCTTTTTTTCCATCATCATCATCGTTGTTGTTGTCAGATAATTATTAATAATATTAGTGCTGATTTTTAGTTATTATCATGTTTATTGTTGTGCTCTTTTACCATTGGTTGTAGAAATGGTTTCCTCAGACTTGGTCTCTGTACAAAGAACATTTTCCATCCAGAGTCTTTCAAACACATGTGCATCCACTGCAAGTTCTCTCATAAATCTTCTAATACCTGTTTATAAAATGGTATATATTACCTGAATACTCTTAAACATTTGCATATTACATTAAAAATTTTAACACTGACCATATCAAAAGTCTATAAGAGTTATAAAACCTATAATGTGCTTTTCATTAACATTTATAAAAAAAACATGACAACCAAATGTTCTTACCAACTGTGTGTGTCCTACAGACTGACAGAAGAATGAAAACAACAAGAAGATTCCAGATGATACAGAAGAAAGCGTACACTGCTCGAGAGATATACATGATTTTACACACTACTGGCAGCAGCTGTATGTTGGTGCACGACTTGTCACTGAACAGGATTACTGTGCCATAAAGGTTGACAGCAATTACCACAAAACTCAAAATCATCACAATCAGAGCAATGCTTATCTTCATAAATGTTTTAGAATGCATCCGAACACTTTCAGCAAAATTCTTGTTGCTAAACAACCGGCCAGCCAGTCGGTGGGCATAAATGCCAAAGACAACCCAAGTAAAACCAATCAGAATTGACACTGATCCAATTAAAACTGTTGTTCGTGAAAACTCACTTTTGATGTCATAAATTTTGAACCAGAAACCAGACATGCCAAAAGTTAGAGCAGACCCTGCTGTTAGGACATGCAGGAATGTTGCAAATATTGGTTTTTCAGTCAGTGACAGTTTTATTCCAAGTGACCGAGCAAGCAGGAACCACATCCAGCCAGGCAACTTCTGTGAAAGGAGAATGTTTCTACGTCGAAAACCATCATCCATGGATGGGAAAGTGAGAAGATGTGAAATGTAGGGAGAACCAGAGTGAGATTCATAAAACCTGTCAGGTGAGCCTCGGGTACAGGTAGAAAAATTAGAAAAATCCCGCTGCATTCTGCAATTAAGAAATCCAGAATATTTGAAATAAATATATATTAAAAAGTTATGATTAATGAATAAAATAATTATTATAATATGAATAATGATAATTATTAACAAATATGTCAAATATGTCCTGTTTGACAGGAGATATTTTAAACACTTTTTAAATTACTTAATATAAGGATAATGAAAACTGATGAACAGAAGAAAGATTATTATAAACAAAAACAGGATAAATGAATTAAATTGTAGTGATAAATTAGAAAAAAAATAAAATAAAATAAAAAAGGAAGGACGGAAAAAAGATAACGAAAGAGAGTAAAATGAACATTTTCATACCCTGGTATAGGCACAAATGGACAACCCACAGGTCTTCCTTGTGGAAGTGGGCGTTTTCTCCTGTCCGTCATTCTGTCATTCTGAACGTTATCACCGAACTCTTGAACTGAATATATTCCTTTCGTTGAATAATAATTTCTCCTAACTGTATCTGCACGTTCAGGACAGTCTGCAATGCTGTCGTCGTCTGTTATCATCACGACGACGCGATCTGTTCTTATCGTGGTTCAGATACTGTCAGAATGAGGAAAACCAAGATTTATCTCCCGTAATGCGACTGAAACTGTATTTCGTTAGTCGCTTGATAATGACAGCAGTTGTAAACAAATGAGAAATTGGTTTACTAATCAGTCGTGATTTATTAAGTCACCACAATATTAATCCCTTTCAAACTGCAGCTCAGTTAAATTTTAAACCACCATAAGAGTATTTACAACAAAAAATAATAATAAATAGAATTATGCTCCCTTAGTTCATTTCGGATGAGTCCATTACTCACCTTCGAGGTGGATACGAATATTTTTATTTTTTTACATCCAGATAAATTGGATTTATTTTATTACAATGGTTTTGTATAATGTCTGGTATTTGATATATCAGTTGTGTTTTTTTTCTTGTTTTTTTATTTTTATTTTTATTTTTTATAAAATTTATTTTAATATTTATATTGTTCAGTTATTCACAGTCTTTTGTATAAATTAATAATACAGAAAGCTGTAAACCCCCCTCTATTGATAATTATAATTTTGTAAAAACTGCTGACCGATGAACTTCTGGCAACATAGAAGTAGACTGTAGCCATTTCATTGTCTTTTTAAGAATGACTTTTAAAATTGCTTTATTCAGATGTGCGTCTTTTTATGGGTAAATACAGCGTCGCATCTATTGATTATGACATGACAATTGTTGAAATAGCTGACAGACTGCAACTCAGCCCAAGGTTAAAGGGCACTTAGAGTAATATATGTAAAAACTGATCAGTTCATATCAGATTACCTACTAGTATTAAACATAATATCTCTTTATTTATTTGTATTAATAAAAGATTTTTAAAATAAATATTTTCATAAAAATAGATATGAAAAATTGTTTGCCATTTTTAGCTAACTAAAATATTAATAACTATTGAACAGATCCTACAGGTGGTGTCATTATTATTATTATTATTATTATTATTATTATATTCTTCGTATGTTACACTGAAAAGTTTGGTTTGTAATAGTTTTCTTCTAACTGTTATTTCCATGTTATAATTTTGTATTACATTGTATGATTTTTGTATTACAGTTTTAAATAGTAATTCTGTTTATTTATGTTTTATTTCAGCAGATGTAGACACCCTCTATTACAGATTATGCAGTGCAATGATGGTAAGCATACAGATATTTCAAAAATATATTTGTTGTCCATCTAAACTTAAAATTTAATCTCTCTCTCTCTCTCTCTCTCTCTCTCTCTCTCTCTCTCTCTCTCTCTCTCTCTCTCTCTCTCTCTCTCTCTCTCTCTCTCTCTCTGCATGTATAGCCAAAACAAGAAAGAAAAAGAGAGCATTAAAAAAACAAAAGTGTTTATTTTTTTCGTTATTTCACTAAAGAAAGATAAAGTGTTTATAACAAAGTGTCTGAACACTGACAGACAGGTATGTATTATATTTGCAATGATTACTTTTTTTTTTTTTTTTTACAATTTCAGCTCATGCAAAATAACAATAACAACAAGCACAACAATAATAACTTATTATTGGCTATGTCTGTGTTGCTAAGCAAATAAAACAGCTACACTTTAAAAACTTGTTTAAATCATAGGTTACTGTAAGTTCTTGTTTTTTGCTTTTGTGTTTTAATGTAGTTATTTTTCTTAAATTTTATATTTAAAAAAAATATATATTTCTTTTTCTTCTTCTTCTTATTACTACCATAACGTTATTATTATTATTATTATTTTGTTAATACTAAATTGTGAAACTATTTCAGGGTTCTGCACCTCAGTTCCTCACAAAAGAAAGGATTATGCATTTGAGGTTCGTTAAAAATAATAATAAAAAATTCTGTACTAATTTTCATGCAGATGTATTTTGGGGGGATTCATTATATATACATACTTCACTTCCACACAAACAGAAACAAAAAACCCAATTAAAAGAGAAACATAAATGTCATTATTTCAGAGTATGCAAGTTTAAGAATTTCTCTATGGTCTGTATTTCTTTCTTTGGTCCTTTATTTATTTCTTTATTTATATTTTGTTTTTAATCAGATGGCTAATTCCAGTGTTCGTTATGGTGAAGGTTGTACACAGGAAGTTGGTCTGGTAAAGTATTCCTAGTTTTTAACCATTTTCAATTTAGATGTTCTTTGTTCCTTTATTTTTATGTCTAGGTTTGTGTGGTATGCATTTGCACATGTGATTTTGTTCTTATTTGTGAGAGGTGCAGATTTGCGTTTTATTTTGCTTATTTTTCTATACACGCCTGTGTATCTATTCTATAATGTATTTATAATGTTTATTTAGGTACAGCATGCTGTTTGTAATGTATACCTTTCTCTCTGATTGCATGTGTACATCTGTGTATATGTTTTAAAAATAACTTTGTGTTTTAATGTATTTAAATTGGGATTATCATTGTAATAATGTATAAATATTTCAAAAAAAATAATATTCCAGGACTGTAAAAACCTTGGTGCTAAGAATGTCTGTGTGATGACGGACAGTAAACTGGTCAAAATGACCCCTGTCCTGACTGTCCTTGAGTCGCTGGACAAACACAAAATTTCATATAAACTCTATGATAAAGTCAGATGTGAACCCACTGACAAAAGGTGCTTATTTCTTTAATTTAACTTTAACTTCTTTTTTTCAGTTTATTTTTATTTATCCATTGATTCATTATTTTATTTCATTTCCTGTGGTTTATTTTATTTTATTTTATTTATTCCTCCATGTACTTTTTATTTTTGGCTTTTTGTTTTGTTTGTTTTCTTAGTGTGTTTTTTTTTTAGTTTTGGGGTTTCTTTGTTGTTTTTTCTATATTTGTAATATTATTTCATTCATTCATTTTTTTTTTTTTTTTTAAATTTAAATTAATTTTAGACTGAATTTATTTATTTTATTAATTGGAATATTTTATATTTTCTGAATAGACTGTATTTTGTTTTCTTATGTTCTTTTTATGAAAAATTATTTGAATTCAGTCATTCTGGTCAATAACATATTGCATTTTTTGTTAAGAAAATTGATTTAATTGCGTTTTGAAAAAAATAATTTATGTATATTATTTGTTTGAAAGTAAAAAGAAGAGTTATCACAGAACATTTATTATTATTAAGTTATAGGAAATTGCAATATCATCACATGATTCTTTCAAAGAAAACAAATGTACCTGAAATTGTCAGATGCAGTGTGAATCCTGAAGGTTTAAAATGTAACTTTACAGATACATTTAGAGATAAGGCTCATAAGCATAACATTTCTGCAAATGTATATTGGTCTATTAATGAATTTGTTTCTTTAGACAACTGTTATTAATAAAATATATCAACAAATTGAAATGTATTGAGAATCATGTACTACTGTTTCTTTTGAAATCATTTTGTACATTAAAATTATGAAAAACGTATCTTAATAAACTGAATAAACTATTGCAGGTGGTTTTCTTTTCAGTTAGATAGAAATGCCATCTTCTGAATATCAGTGTAAATCTGTTTTTTTTTAAATAACTTTTTATTTGTAATGTTTCATGTTGAAATGTAAATAGGAGGTTTGTAATTTTATTGATAAACCAATAACATAAATGATTTTAATTGTGAAGGGTAATTTTTCAGTTTTATGGAAGCAATCAACTTTGCCAAAGATGGAAACTTTGATGTATATTTGGCAGTGGGAGGTGGCTCTGTGATAGACACTTGCAAAGCTGCCAATCTCTATGCTTCAAATCCATCAGCTGACCTCTTTGACTATGTAAATGCACCAATAGGAAAAGGTTTACCGGTGACACACACTCTGAAACCATTAATTGCTGGTTTGTAACTTAATTTTAAATTTGTTTTTTATATATTATTAAAATGATCAATAATATATATCTTTAGTTTGTACTTTATCATACACAAGAAACCAATTAGCATAGCCTTGTGCAATTGTATCAGGACAGGAAAATTATTGTTAATACACACTCTTGTGTTACCCGTTTGAATATTAAAAATCAAAACAACAATTGTAATAACAAACAATAAAAAGACAATATCCACAAGAGCACTAATTAGAGGAATACAATCACATATTATTTATGTAGTTAGTAATTTGTGCTTACTTATTGTTTAAAACTTTTATTGTTGCTTTTATTTATTTTTGTCAGTGACAACGACAGCAGGAACAGGAAGTGAGACAACAGGTACAGCAGTTTTTGATCTGCTTGAAATGAGAGCAAAAACAGGTAAATACTTGTATTTATTATAACCTTAAATACTTCTTCCTTACTTAGTTATAGTTCCAGCTAGTGTTTATTATTGCAAAAAAGAATATAAGAATTACTAATACCACTATCACAGTAAAAATCACTACCAATTCTACTATTAATACCACTAATATAGTTACCACTGGTACCTCTACAACAGCTGTGACAATATTACCATTTTTATTATTTATATACCAACAGGTATAATTATTATTATTCCTACTACTGATACTGCAGTTAAATTACTAATAATTCAAATGCTATTATTACTATTACTGTTGTAACAAATATATTAATTTATATTATTACTACTACTATATTATACTACTACTACCTCTTATACAATTACTTCTGCTATTATTCCATTATTGTTATATTATATTTATTATTATTATTACTGTTGTAGTATATGTTTCAGGTATATCTAATCGGGCTATTCGCCCCACTCTAGGAATAGTAGATCCTCTCCACTTAAAAACAATGCCAGAACGTGTGGCAGCCTACAGTGGAATAGATGTCCTCTGGTAAAATACATTTACAATAATCATTTAAATAAAATATCTACTTTTGGTAAATTTGTATTATTTTGTTTATTACAAATACGTGTGTGTGTGTGTGTGTGTGTGTGTGTAAAACTTTCAAATGATACTGTAAATCCTGTAAACACAGAGTTTAATCATTACACCTCTTTAAAAAATGTCTAACATTGTTGATGTAGCATTGTGATTTTAAGAAAGAAATATTGGGAACTCTTATACTATTACTATTATTATTTCAGCAGCAGCTACAGTATATATATATTGTTATTATTTCTACTACTTATACATTTTTTTAACCAACCACTATTCTATTACTAATCTACTGCTACTGTTATTATTTTGTTACTAACATTGGTTTTGTTACTAATCTGACAGTCATGCACTGGAGTCATTCACAGCAATGCCTTTTTTTGAACGCTCACCTCGTCCAGAGAATCCAAACCTCCGCCCAGCGTACCAGGGTTCAAATCCTGTCAGTGACATTTGGTCAAAGCATGCTCTCAGGATGACTGCAAAGTATCTTAAAAGGTTATTTCATTTCTCAGTATTTATTTTAAATGTTGAAGAAATATTATGTACAGAAATTTATATATACTTGTTCTATATATCTTGTAAAAAAAAACCCTGCATGTATGAGTTTGGTATTGTGAGAAAGCAAAGTCGTAAAGAGCAGTCATGCTTAAATGATCTCAAGTTACACTCGGAAAGGCTGTCTTACCTTCTGACTGGATTTTTATATTTACAGTTTTTTCAGTAAAAACACACACATCTACACAAACAGACAAGCAGATAAACAATGTACAAGAATTTACATATTCAGTCAGTCACTCAGACTATTTTAAAATATATATTATAAATATAATAAGTTAATAAATTATAAATTTCAGAGCAGTGTACAATGCTGATGACCTCACAGCTAGACAAGGGATGCACTTTGCTGCATCGTATGCTGGTATTGGATTTGGCAATGCTGGAACACATCTATGGTAAATCTCAGGATTTCTAATTATATTAATGAAATCTTATTAACATTTATAGTACATACTGTAATAATGTTTATATCTATGTTTTTGTTATGTATATTGTAATACTGTTTATATCTGGTGTAACATAAAAAAAATGTTTTTCTTATGTATATTGTAATACTGCTTATATCTGGTATAAAATAAAAAATGTTTTTATTATGTATATTGTAATACTGCTTATATCTGGTGTAACATAAAAACAATATTTTTATTATGTATATTGTAATACTGCTTATATCTGGTATAACATAAAAAATGTTTTATTATGTATATTGTAATACAGCTTATATCTGGTGTAACATAAAAACAATATTTTTATTATGTATATTGTAATACTGCTTATATCTGGTATAACATAAAAAATGTTTTATTATGTATATTGTAATACAGCTTATATCTGGTGTAACATAAAAACAATGATTTTATTATGTATATTGTAATACTGCTATTAACATACTGTAATAGTGTTTATATCTCCTGTAACATAAAAAAATGTTTTTGTTATGTATATTATAATACTGCTTATAGTTGGTGTAACATAAAAACAATGATTTTATTATGTATATTATAATACTGCTTATATCTGGTGTAACATAAAAAAAATGTTTTTGTTATGTATATTATAATACTGCTTATATTTGGTGTAACATAAAAACAATGATTTTATTATGTATATTATAATACTGCTTATATCTGGTGTAACATAAAAACAATGTTTTTATTGTGTATATACTGAAATAATGTTTTTACTATGTTTCAGCCATGGCATGTGTTACCCTATTTCTGGTCTGAACAGAAAATATTTTTCACGTGACTACAACAGTGACCACCCACTTATTGTGAGAAACTTTTTAACATTGATTAGATTCACTTATTCCACTTCTGTATTTATGTTAATAAATTTCAAATAGTTTATAACTAATTTATAATACTGTGTATGTATGTACATATTTATCTGTCTATCTATCTATATAAATGACTATAGAATTTAGATATTTTAGTCATGTTAATATTTTTACTAATACTAATTCCTACTGATTTTACTGTTACTAATAACATTATTATTGTTATTAGAGATTATCAATGTTTATGCTGATTATTTTTTTTTTTTTCATTATCATCATCAGTATATGTGCTGTATTAAGATTATTATTATTTTATAACTGTGTTTGTTGTTATTGTTATATTTACTAAACATATTGTTTCAGCCTCATGGACTATCAGTAGTTATTACTGCACCAGCTGTTTTCACTTTCACTTCAGATGCCTGTCCACAGCGCCATCTGGAGGCAGCAGAATGTTTAGGTACATGATGATAATTTAATAAAAATAACAATAATAATAATAATCATTATCATTATTAACAATATAATAAAATCATCATTGAACCAACACCATTACCATTATCATTGATTTCTAAAACATTTATTTTCTTTATTTTTATATAATAATAATAATAATAATAAAAAACAATTAAATTTCTATTTATTTTTTTAATTTTATTATTATTATTTGTTTTTATCAGGTGTTGATGTTAGAAATGTAAAGAAAGAAGATGCAGGGAAAGTATTGTCTGAGGCGATTAGAAAAATGATGCTGGACATAGAGGTACCAGATGGACTGTCTGAACTTGGCTATACGTCTGAGGATATTCCAGATCTTGTTAAGGGGACTCTGCCACAGGTAACAAATAATATCAGTTTAAAGTATTATAAAATGTTTCTTTACATAATGTCACTATACAGTTATAGTCTGCTGTTTTCTGACATGTATATCATTAAGTAAACTACAGATAATGTGGAAGATTTGTTTTATATGCACCATAAACAAGAAAGCAGTTTGAAAACTGAGTAATATGGCAGTACCTGAGAGTATACTGAAAAATGAGTTTGTTTAAAATTTGTATTTCTTTTCCAGCATCGTGTGACAAAATTGTGTCCTCAACCTTTTGATGGTGATGACCTTGGCAGATTATTGGAAAATTCCATGCATGTCTACTAAAAATGGCCTTTCATATTAATCGGTTAAGAAATTTATTAATCTGTTCTTATGCCATTCTTATCAGTATTATTACATTAAAAAAAAGTCAAACTATAACTATTATATTAAAACTGAAAAACCACATTTTGATATTAGTTTCGTGCCATTTGTATTTTATTTTTAATTTTATTATATTAATTTAAAAATTAATTATCATGCTGATTTACCTAATGTTTTGAAATATGAAAATGAAATGTTTACTTTATAAAAAACACAGATAAAACAAAGATTAAAAAGCACATCCTTTTCCAAGTTAACCATAACAGAATAAATTTTTTTATTGGAATTATTGTTTTTACTTGTAGCTGGAAAAAAAAATACACACATATATACACCACACAAAAATACAAAAACATTCTGTATAATTAATTCTGCAGTTGTAAATAAATCAGTAAGTTATATTTTATTTATTTATTATTAAAACTATTATGAGAGAGGGGAAAAATGTGTGTGTGTGTATATGTGTGGATGGGTTTGTGTCTGTATATTTGTGTATGCATTTGTGGGTGTGGTTATTAAATCAATGAGAGATCTATGCTAATGAATGAATGCAAAATAAAAGAAAGAAATATTGATAATAATAATAATAATAAAAAACAAAAACAACTTAATAATTTATATCTCGTTTCAGATAAAACAGCTTAATGCAATAGAGTTGTATCACTGATTTAGAACTGCTGGTATCCTGTCACATCAATCAAATTACCTAACGAGATTGTTTTACATAATCATACCCTGTCGATACATTTCATAATAATCAGTAAAATAAGAAGCTCACTTCTTTTGGCAACCACATACAAAAATTAGTTAGATGTAACAACATATACATAAAGGTGCACACACACACACACACACACAGGTTTATTCTCATTTATTTTATTATTACTTTATTATTATTTAATGAAATACAACTAATTTATTTTGGCTGAAATTCATCAAGCTGAATGCAGTAATTCCCTGACTTTCAGAGAAATTTTAGAGAAATTAAGAGAACATTTATTTATTCATTTACATTTACATATCATTAGTAAAGGTCACTGGTAACAAATATTCTCTTATATACGTAATCAACACATGCACTTCAGGAAGACCCTTCTCCTCCCTCAGTGTTTTTATTTAGAACTGCTGTATCATTAGTGTCAATAAAAACAATACAAAAATAAAACTTGTTATCTCGCTATCTCGGTATTGCAGGATTATAAACAGCAATATGTTGCATTAAACTGAAAAACTAATCAGTATGGATATTCTAAAGTATTAGTGATTCTAATTTGAGAAGTTAATCTATAGATTCCTTTTTATTAAATTTCTTAAATAATTTAAAAGAAAATTAGTTTATTCTGTGAACTAGATCAAATGTTTACCGCCAAATATGATATTACCCATTCAGCAGTCCACGGATGTGTAAACATACTTCCCAGAATGCTGGAAAATGCATCTCCTGCATTCTACATTTAAAATAATTTTGGGGGTAGGACATGTTGTACGTAAGTAATACAATGTCTGTTTTTAAGATTAACTCCATACTATAGATATTTCATTAATTGAAACTGTTCAGTAAGTCATGTTTAAACAAGTCTTGTGATTTGATTCATTGCCACTAGTTTTATGATTTTACTGAACAATAAAAACAAGCTAATGAATATAAAAATTCTTCAAAAATTTAAACACACATACACAATATATATATATATATATATACACTTACACATAAACAAACATAATTAATATTATAATACAAAAGTAATTGTGATTAGTCCAGAGATCCCAAACAGTCATTTTTCATAAAAAAATTGAATGGCCTACATTGACTAAGATTAAAGATATATAAATGTACTGGTTACCATAAATCACTTCCAAACCATAGTATGTACATGTGTACAATTGATCGAAGTGAATGAGGCTGGTAAAAAAACGTTTTATTGGTAAAATGTACTTTGTTTCACAACCAAGAAATCGGGCAAAATCTGAGCTTGACTCGCCAGCTCTTGTGATAGATATTGTCAATAATACTAAGCTTGTTATGTTGAAACATAAACAGATGATTAGATTTCAAATAAATTATTTTCAGCTTTGTATGTACAAACAACTTTATTTTCTTTTAACATGCTGGTTCTCTAAAGAAATGAGTAATGAAAACATATCATATGTAACTAGTTTTAACAGATACTCCCAGAGTGGTTTTATAGTAATATACCTATATAGAAACCCATTTTAAATTATTATTATTATTGTCATTGCTGTTGTGGTTATTGTTATTATTGTTGCTGTTATTATTATTATTATTATTATTATTATTATTATTATTATTATTATTCACTATTGTAGTTTTGTTTATATTTCTAATTTTTAATTTTCTTTTTTTTTAATTTATTTATTTTGTTTATGATATTGAGTTTTTAATTTTTATTCTTTTTAAATTTTTTTAATTCTTCGTTTTGTTTAGCTTGGTACTGGTCCAGATTACTTAGTTAAGTGATAAAATATGTTTAGAATGTCAGTTATTATTATTTCGATTTTCTTCATTTTACCGTTCCAGAGTTTGTGTTAATAATCTATTCTATACCAATTTCTCAGTTACGCAGATAAACAGGTCTAGCTGGAATAAATAATGTAAATGAAGTAAATATAAAAGGCAAAATTAAAAAAAAAAAAAAAAAAAAAAAACGACAGCATCAAAATATAGTAAAAAGTATAGTAATTTTAAAAACAAAAATATATTAAAATATTTTATACATACGTATGTGTGTATAAAACAGATAATTTGTAAAACATACACACATCAAATCTCCATGTAGCAATAGATATAAAATAATTCTTATGTTAAAAAATGAACTTGTAATAGAGATTACAGGACCATAACAAGGTAATTCTTTAACAGGCTACGAAAGCATTAAGTTTTACTTCTGTCTCAAGAAAACAATTTCGGTAAAAATCTCCGGTTTACGATACTCCAATGGCAACGATCCCGAAAACATAGCAGTTTTAAACCACAAAAAAAAAAAAAAAAAAATGTGGTCCATTGTCACCATATCACCAGAAAAAGCTGGAGATAACTGGAATGATTTTCATTCCAGTACCGAGATGAAAGGATCAGTAATTCTGGAAAGAGGTTGGTATATTTTAAAGCTCCAGGTTCACGGATCTGATGGAGTGGAACTGGACACAGTCAGTCTAGATATTGATGACAGCAGTCTCGCGCAGAACATGCTGCAGTGTAAACTTCACTGTACGAGTGATATATCCCATCTGAACTCTTCGCCTCAAATTAATGTCGACAAAAAAGCTAAACTTAGTCAGAAAAGTTACCCATCTAAATGTGCCGGAGAGGACAACGTCAAAATACCAGTATACCTCGCCAGAGTGAAAGAATACAAGCTAATGGCTACACTACCAATGTAGAAAGTTTTTGTAAACAGAAGACAAGCGAATAATACTCACTGTGTTGCCTTGCCTTCTCTCTACTGGAGTTTTACCCATCTCTTTTACACTTTTCAGAAGATGCGAATCCAAATATCTGACTCTCAGTCCGGATATCCATCAAGAGTTGTTGCGCACGCGCTAACCTGTACCTGTTACTGTTGACGCTACGAGTTAATGAAGAAACACTTTTAGCAAATTACATTTTGTTAAAATTAGATAAGTAACAGAGATTGTGTCAAGTATAAACAATTCGTTATCAGCTTTCTCCACCTGTGTCTTTGATCACGAATACCACCACCACTACTGCTAGAAGAATAACAAATGAAATAAGAATAATAACAATAAACGAAAGTGAACTCTGGCTAACAAAACTCACACGTACAAAAAAAAGAACACGGGACACGTCATGCATCAGACTAAACATGAACTCTGACACAGAAATATAAGTAAATTCGGACAGGACTAGAGCTAATACACATTCAGACTCTCTCTCTCTGTATATATGTATGTGTGTACTATGTGTGTGTGTGTGTGTATGTATGTATGTATGTATGCATGTATGTAATCATACTGGACGTGTGATCACCTTTAGAAAAAAATAAAATTAACGACTTGAAACTAGAAAAAACTTCAGCGTTAATTAATCACGAAACGTGTCAGTGAATATGAAATATCAGTCACTATTTTAAACATTTTACTGAAGCGTACATAATGACCTATATCTGTAGTTATTTTAATATCTCACGGAAAATATTTCTTGTCGTAATCTCTCTCTCTCCATATATATGTATGTGTGTGTACTCTCTCTCTCTCTCCTCATATATATGTATGTGTGTGCGCGCATATATATGCATATACCACACATATTCTCATAACGGCAGCTGTTTAGTGTATATAATTATCTGTTAACAAGTACACAAAAGCCAAACAATTTTCTCTGTCTCTCCAGAAAATCAAAACGCGATAGTGATTAAATAGATGTCGTTTATACTAACTACAGAACACACTTTTAAGTAGATAGAAAGTAAAGTAAATAATGGAAAATACTTCACAGGATACCTTTTGTCACTTGTAAATTCGTATTGTGTTAAATAATATTTTAATTGCTAGCGACAAAACTTGCAACTTGCTAGGTTGATAAAACATTCAACTTCAACTCGGCATGTACTTAGGATAGTCACAAGCCGCACTAATATAAAACGTTTCAGTCGGAAGGTATATTTAAACAGCTTAGTGCAAGGTAACTACTTTTCATTCGACAAAGAAGTTAAACATCACCTGTCTTTGTTGTTTTCGTCTAGCACGACATCTACATCTATTATATAGGCCAGCTGACTTTTCTCTGTGACAGGAGCAGTCGCAAAAATACAAGATTAAAAAACGGTGACAAAGAAGACACGAGAGTCACTACTTTAACAAATAGCTGAAGGCTATATGGTGTGACGGAGAAAGCCATTAAGAATTTAAAAATACAACATACAAATATGTTTATAACAATAGTTTTACTCAGAACAGTTATTTTTCTGTTGTTATGTAAATCTTGTTTAGGTAAAACGCATTCCTTTCAAGCGGCTGTTGTTCGAGGAAATCACTTAATACATTTTCGTGCAAATTCTTCTGTGAAAAAGGTGGTGTATCTGAAAGACGATGACAGTATTACTTTCTTCTTCTGCCTCAGGAAGCAGACATCTGTGACTGTTTCCAGTTTACGATATTCGAACGGTAATCGTCCTGATGTCTGTTTAGTTTTACTCAACGACATCGAAGTGGGATACGTTGTGACCAACACATCAATGACGAAAGTAGATGCCTGGAACGTTTTCTTCTCCAGTGAAAAGGTTGGATCTACGGTTTTGGAAAACGGATGGCATTCTTTAAAAATACTCGTTCGCGGATCTGATGGGGTTGAGATAGATGAAGTCACAGTTGATATTGAAGACGTGAATCTAACACCTGATATGCTGCAGTGTAAAATCCACTGTCTTAACAGCGTCCCTTTCAGGAAATCCAAACCAGAAATGAATGTTTTTAGGGAAGCTATACTGACACAGAGAAGTTACCCGACCAAATGTGCGGAAGAAGACAACGTCAAAGTACCAATCTATCTTGACGAAGTGGAGGAATATAGATTAACAGCTACATTACCAATGTACAAGACTTTCTCAAACAGAAGGGAAGAAAACACGTCATACTGCTCTTTCCTGTCCCCGTTGTACTGGAAGTTTTCAGACGTCAACGTAACATACCAAAGAGATATCAAACATTCGAAATCGGCCATTCTGAAAACATTCAAACATAATACTAAAGGAAGCTTGAGTACTTATCGTATTAAAATTTCATTTACTTTAAAAGGACGGTCTAAGGGACACGTGGATGCTGACATTGGTTCTATCCTGACTCTTACAATTAAACCACTGGGGACAACGTCTGTTTTCCTGGGCTCATTCAAAGGTCGAGAGAAGAGTTTGTCACATCTGGATGGAGGAGCACTGATTCCAGGAAAACGACAATACAGCTGGAATATTCCTGACTTCACATGGTCTGAGGTAAATGAAAATATTATCACTATTTCAATAAACACACTTGCTGTCGTCCCTCTATATATTGAAGAAATCAAATTAGAGAGACGTCCCATGAGACCAAACAGAGTGATTCCAATTTTCAAAAGTGATAGCATAATAATAGAAGGCATCGATATAGATTTTTGGTGGAGATCCCCAGAATCCATGATGGTCTGGATAGAAAACAACAGCAGTGTGTTTTACAACGTGGATTTCTTTAGAATCTCTTTCCCTGTCCCTTGGGCAGACGGGTTTGCTGAAGTGTTTGTTCTCTATCAAGATGGAAATGTACGTCTTTTGCCCCTTCCACCTTCCGGTATAGACTGGATTCCATTTGGAACATCAGTTATAGTTGGAACATCTGACCCAGATCTAATTAGACCTTCTGCTCCCATTGATCGAGTGGACATTAATACCATTAAGCGCGAGATAAAAATTCATTATGCAAATGGCGAAAAAGCAAAAATGACCCTGATGTCCAAACTAGACAAAACTGAACTAGTTATTTCTGATCTTGTGTTTCACGTTTCCAACAGAAATCGATTTCCCTTTGCTACCCTGCGGTCAATGTACATTGAAGATGGCAATACAGACTGCGACAGCATCACGGTGGACGATTCTGCGATATTCAGTGTGATGAATAAATGGAATTATAAACAAGGAAAATCATTTACATTTTTTAGAAGATGCGAGTCCAAACATCTCACTCTCAGTCCAGATATCCGCCTTGATCTAACGCGCACGCGCCAACCATTTCCGTTTATTCTGAACCAGTGGTGGCATGATATGGAATATCAGAATAATATATAATTGTATGTTTTGGAGTAAAAGTGTTGGGAATGTCTCACTTCTCTCTCGCAATATGTAAAGTTCTTTTCTCTTGTAGAAATTACAAAAGAAAAAAACCGATGTACCATAGACGAACAATTCAGCATGTTGAACGATGGTTACGAAAGAACACAATAACGAAAGATTATTAAAATATTATATTTTAATTAATGTTTCCTTGAATATAAATATTATCAAACGCTACAAAAAGAAGAAGAAAAAAAGGTGTTTGTTTTACTTATGGTAAAATGGCAATTTTATGGGTGTCCCTAAAATTTGCATTATGTCCCAATTGTCTCCACTTCCTGTCATTTAGAAAAACATGAAAAAAAAAAAAAACCAAAGAAGAAAAAAGATTGAAAATGAAGATGGTTGTTTACATACTTATACATAAACTATATAAAGTGTATACATGTATACTTACGTATATACACATTCAAGCAATACTTATTTTGTTTGAACATTTTTAATTCGCGTGAACCTCTGTTGCATCAGGATGTTAATATTTGTATGAAATCTTGAAACTACCGTTATGTGTATAAAGCATAAAAATTATATATTACGATACACATTATTCAATAGACAAAAACTGTGAAGTTATCCGATTATTTGGATTATTTTTATAAGTATAGCTTTGTATCTCTTATTTAAATACCTTTTTTTTTTTTGTAAACGTCATTATAGTTATTTTTGTTTTATTTTTAAAATAATTTCTGTATCCTTTAAACCATTTTATTGATGTAGTAATCAGGTGAAAGACTGATTGAAATGAGGTAGATTCAATCACCTTTCACTGTTTCTATACTTTTCTCTTTTTTTTGTTTTACGTTTACCTTTTAACGGCGTGAGCTTTTCAATTACACAGTAGCTGTTGGACCAACTTTGTTCTGATGTTCGTAGTAAAGGATTTATGGCCAATGTCATTTTAAATCACAGTAAAATAAATCTAAATATGTAAAATACAAAACGAAATATATGTACCCACTCTGGGTTCACCAATCTTGTCTCTACATCAAAGTCAAGCAAAATGTGACTGTGAAGATTTCTGGAATGTTAAATTGAAGGTAACTACAAAGATATGCTCTCTCGAACAAAACATTTGAGACCTGGTTCACCACATCTGAGACCTGGTCCGCATCACCTGTCCACAATTAATGTTCTCTAAAAACAACATGGAGGGCATTATGATAGCATGCTGTCTAATTAGAAAAAATAAATAAATAATAATAATAATATTCAAAAACAAATAAAAGGTAATACGTAAAATAGAAATGGTATCAATAAGAATAGGTAAACAGATTACAACAGTTTTCATTAACCATTTGAATTAGGACCTGTTAAACTTTTATCTGAATTATTAACTATAGACAGTATTAGACAATTTGTTGAGTAGAATAGTTTCTTATTTTCAGACACTACACATTTGGTCAAACGTTTATGGAGTAACAAACAGTTTTAAGAAGAGTCAATATAAACAGGACTGAACCAGTATTCTAAATATTAAAAGTGAACAAGTTTTATTTTCACTATCTACACTAAAGATATATTTTTTTTATTTTTGCTAAGGAGACTGTGAACAAGCAATACCAATTTTAAGTTCCTCGCAGAGCCAGATTAGCTGCAAGCTTGTACACAGCACAGTGTGTAAAAGTGAAAGCTCAGGTTTGTACTGAAGACAATGATTTGAACCATTCTTAACCTGTTTTATGTGACATTATTTAATATTTTATTTATTTCTCTGGGTTATTATTCAGGACTGAAAAAGAGTTGCTTGATTTTTGTTTTGTTATATCAGAAGGAATTCACGTAAGCTGACATAATATTATTGTGTTTTTATCATATTAGACAAGTACACAAACTGACTGATAGTTGTGATACACTGGCCCTGTCATGTAATACTGTCGCTATTAAATGTAACAGATCGGTCCTGTGATGTAACACTGTCCATGTTACCAGTATCAGAGAGGTCCTTCGATGTAATATTATCCATGTTACATGTAACAGACATGTCCTGTGATATAACACTGTCCATGTTACCTGTAACAGGTTGGTCCTGTGATGTAACATTATTCATGGTACATGTACCTGACATATCCTGTGATGTAACACTGTCAATGTTACATGTAACAGACTGTGATGTAACACTACTAGTTGTGAGCTGCTTACTTCTGTGAAAATATCTGTGTCTGAATGATGCCTTGCTGTAGTGATCTTTATCATAGTTAGCCCCATTTATTGTATCCTTAAATATAAAAATATTCTGTTGTAAAAAATAACAAGCAACAAACACACATTAAATGTTACAGACAAAACAAATTATATTAAAATTACTATATATAATGTTTGTCTTCTTTTTTATCCAGTCACTATCTTAATGCATGAATTAAATATTATTAAGTTGTAACATTATAATAAATTGGTTCAATCTAACTTTGTTGACATTACATTAAAGTAACAAGACATTTCACATGTAAAACGCTGTTAGTGTTCAGGTTTATAACATTTTCAAATTACATCTGCTGTTTAAAATGTTCTAACGCTTCTCCCAGATGACCTTTGATCACTTTTTGCTCAACAACATTCTATACTATTCCAAACAACATGTTACTTTCTTCTGATCAACAACTTTGTTAAAAATTATTTTATTTACTTATTTATTTATAGTTTTTGATTAGGAGAAAAACAGCAATAAAAGGTGATTGTGCTGGGCATCAGCTGATAAAAGTGAACATAACAAAAAATAGAAATTATAATAATAATGTTTCCTTACTGAGTAATGTTTTACTTTCTCCATGGTAACAAGTCTCCTAGCAACCTTCACATTCATGATTTGTTCACTGTTGGCAACAAGCTTGAAACACGGATGTTTTGGGATATTTGATTCAGAATAACTAAAATCATGAAAACAATTATTAAAATTTAAAGTTTTACCAAAACAAAAATATTCATTTGTTTATAACACTGTTTAATAACCACTGATTACCAGACTGAACTGACCATTATAAGCAATCGCTAAAGCAAGTTCATTTACACTCATAATAGCTGTTTTATCATTGTCAAATATTTTATTATTAGCAAAATTAGTGTTTAGCATTAAATATAATATCTGAAGCAACTGGTAACTTAATCAAAAATCAAAACAATTACTTGAAAATATAAAATAAAAACCATCTGACTAGTTTTGTTAGTACAAAAACATATTAACAGAAAGAAAAAAGAAAACAATATCATGGTAATGTACAACAAATTTTTTCTTATGTACTTTAATGAAAGAACAAAAAAGCCTCACAACTCTAATTGGGAAAGATACAACACATATTTAGACATTTACCATAGGTAAAAAAAAAAAAAAAAATATATATATATATATATATATACATGGCTGTAACTCATTTTTGAAATGAGGCAAAAACAGATGTCTTTGAAGTCTGTTATGTCTTTCACTGCAATGATGCCATAGACGTCACTGGATATTGTTTCTATTGGAATAGAGATTTATAACTTATATTTATAACAAAATCTTTGTATTAGACTTTTATTTTTTAAATTTGCCTCCACATAGTTACAGACATGTTGCATGTTCAAACATTGTTACCAGAAAATATGCAAATGTTTGTTATGAGGAGTTTATACATACTCTTGTCTAATGACTGGAAACCAAAACACAATTCTTCCATGAAGTTGAAGATATTTGGCAGCAAAATTTAACAGATCTTTAAAAATGTCTGACAGTTCATATTGGCTCTTCTGTGCAATGTGTCCTGCATGTCTAAACAAATTTTTTTGACAGAATGAAATCACTGGTCGTGAAATTATTGTAAATTGCATGAGTGAAATTCAGAGTTTTTGTTTTACTAAATAAAAAAAAATTAAATCACACACAAACACCCAGTCTACATGCCCACGTATCTAAAATGATTTAATACACACACACTTTGCTACATTACAAACATCTGTACATATGCATAAATATATACATGCAAACACTTGCAGATTACACTAATAAAACAAAGAAGATAATGTCTGTTCACTTTATTTTAATGCAAGCAGACTTGCATCCATTTTATTACTTCATAACCAATTTAATTTACATTAATAGTCATTTCAAGATTGATATGATCCCTATATTTTTAATTTATACTTCACACGTAATACCAGCTATTCATTTGTATGTGTTATCTGTTATCTGTTTGTATATTTAACTTATCTATTTCTGTATGCAAATTATCAATAGGTACATTCAAGTTATTCATTTGTAAGTACAAATTATTTGTTTGTACATTCATATTAACCATTTGAACACTAAGAAAAATAATAAATGAAAGGATGAAACCAACACATAAATTAAATTAAAAAAAAATGAAAATAAAAACTTACAACTCATGTTCAGTAATGTAATTTTCTGCCACTGGAGCAATTTTCTGTGTTGCCTCCCGTATGCCATATGGTGCTGAAAAATGTTAAATCATTGGACTTCTATTAAAGGTGTAATTTTTTTACACTATTACTCAATTTATTTCTGATTATTATACAAGCATGCACATAAACAAATTACGAATGTATTATTTAATACAAAGTTCTGATAATGTTGATTTATATAGTATTACTGGATTTAAATCTGCTAAATTATAGGTCAATTTTTAAAAATATTTAGCGGTGAAAATTCTTTGCTTTTTTTTTTTCTTTCTTTCTTTCCATCTATTGGTTATCTATCTATCCGTCTATATATCTTTTTTTTCTAATCACAACTGATCTAACCTAATGAGTCAATGAAATTATCAAAAAATTACTTACGATCAGTAATGATGACATCAAAAACAGACTGCTGCCTCCACATGCTGTGTTTTGAAGCATCTGCAACCAGTGCATCAATGTACTGACTCTCAAAGCCATACTGTTTCAAATTAGATCTGATACTTTCATCTGCTGCACGCCTTTTCTGATTGTGCCGACTAGGTTTTGCTGAAACAAATAATAAAACATAATGTTTAATTTGACAATATAAAATGTTCTTTTTTTCTTTTTTAATAAATACTAGTGCTACAACTAAAATAATTAATTTTAGTTTTGTTTAAAAATGATTTAATCTGAAAATGACAAATTTGGTTTTTCTGTGTCAAATTTCAAAAATAATAAATATTGTTTTGGGTTTCATTTGATTTTTTTTCTATATTAATATAAATCATTGATTCTCATTTGTTAACTATTTCATTTTGTTGTCAGTTATTAGTATTATAGAAAATCAATGTTTTTTTATTTTTATAATTAAAAAAAGAGCTATTTATGGAACATACACAGTGTATTTTTAAATATATATATGCAAAGTATACACACCACATACACTAGTTAAAAAAAAATGTTTGAAACACATACGGAATTTAAAATTAAAATAATTTAATATAATAAAAAACACTCATTAATACCTTTAGCATGTAACAGCAGATAATCAATATCAGTTCCCATCACATATGACCCAAAGTGAGCACATGCAACCAAGAGACTGCCTTAAAAATAGATGAGGGAAAATATTTATGCATGTATGTACACTATAATATAATAATAAAGATACATATAAATTAGTAAAATAATTTTTGCTTTGAAATTGGTAATGTTAAATGAAAAATATTTATGAAAGAAAGTCTATGGGTTATGGAAATATTAGCATCAACAGATAACCATACAGAATAACTGGCTGTTCCACTGGCTTTTGTTTTCATTTGATACCACAACTCTTTCCAATCCGTGGATCCTTAGGTCTATCCGGAAATTGGGATTCCTTTTGTTTCATAATCCTGCATCATGCCACCTCATTCCTAAAGTTTGATTCTCTCACTCCTTTTATTATCTGTGACCTTTTTACCATTTGTTAATGATTCAATTAACATCATTCTTTCAACATAGGAATACTTTTCTAATTTATTTTTCTTTTGACATGTCTCTTAGAACATGTGTAATGAGGATTATAGGTTTGCGCATTGAAAATAGCTTTTTTATTTGAAATAATACTGGAAATTAGACACTGCATACACCATATATGTTGCCTTATGTGTATTACAGACTTATAAGTTACAGTAAACAAATATATTGTCTCACCTGTACCAACAAAGGGATCAAATACCAAACAACTTTTATCAACTTTTCCCATGTTTGCCATGATTAGAGAAAGCCCTGCATCCATACTAGTGTTTCCTGTAACAGAAAAAAAATACAAAATTTAAAAATTTAAATCAATTAAAAAAATAAAAATAATAAAATAAACAATTAAATGTAAAGATTTTTATTAGACATTTATTCAGTTGCACAGAATCCAGCTAAAAAAAAAAAACAATAAAAATTAATAAAATAGGTAATCCACACGTGTGTACCCTGTCATGTTCTAATGGTATTTGAGCTGAACTGGATGGCAATTTCAGTGTGGGTTGCGAATGCAGTGTATATGGTGGTGGACATATTTCTGACATTTTTTTTTCTGAGGACTTTCCTGGCTTGGATTTTACAATGACAAAATTAATGTGCTTTCCACGTTTCCAAAATGTATAAATAAAACAAACAAAAAATGACTTAAAATAGAATTTATAATAAAATTAGAATAATGTATATAAAATATCTTAATCTTGAAACTATTATCATGAAATACTTTATAAACTGCTATTATTTCACTGATTGTCAAACATCTCACCTAGGAAATGTCTCTTTTGTAAATGATAGTCTTGAATTCTGTCTCTCTGTCCATTTGTTATCTGCAACAATAAAACCAACCATTTGAAATGTATTTATTACCAGTGACATCATCATGTCCAACTCACCAACAGTTCTAGCTTTTATACAACCTCTTCAAACACAAAAGGCATTTTCTGTTGTTTTGAAGATGACTAAGTTTAAAAAAGTATTTCTGGTATTATTAAAATTAATCTGAAGTATGGGAACTTTACTTTTACTTTTTGAGTCTACATTATGTTATAGTAAAATCACCATAATTTAATTTTTTTTCTTTCTTATTTCTGTACTGACATGCAAACATGATAAATTTAGGGCTGTACTTTTGTAAACTATAATTATATACATAAACAAGATTATCCTGAAAATAAGAAAAGAGATAAAACAAAGATGAAACCTACCCATCTACCAAAATATATGTTGTATGGATGACTAGGTGGGTATGTTTCAACAGGACCATAATACTCCTGAAGTACAAAGGTGTGGTCAGGTGATGAAAGTTTTACCTTTCCATATCTTGTTAGATCATCTAGTGGTAAACTCTAAATAATTACAACAAACAATAAAAAATAATAATCTTAGATTCATGGTAATAATTATGAAAATTATGTTATAAAAAAGTATCTATCCACAAAAGTACAATGAAATAAAAACACAGTTAATCTATTACTATTTCTTTACACATTTAAATTAAGTGTTGTTTACTGCAAACAAAAACTACATAAATGTACTGTATAATAAAGGCTGAATCAAGAAGAAATAGTTATTATTAAAATTATTTTTGTCATATATGTTTGTCGATCTAAACTCACCTCTATCTTTTGAATTTTTTCTTCATTCAGAATCTTTTTGTTGAAACTTCCAACATTAATTTTGAATGTGAATTCTTTATGCAGAAATGGAGCCTGGAAAATAAATTCATTATTTTGATTAATTTCCACACAGAGCAAAAGTTTTTCCATCATCTTATCATGAGAAGCTTTAATAAAGTAATTTTCAAGATGTTCTTACAATCACAGATGCTGGTATATTTTGAATGTTTCTGCACAGTTCAGTGTAACTCTTCCCTTCTGCCCACAATTCATACACAGACCTAAAGGAAAAAAAAAAAATTAATACAAATTCAAGTAAAATATTATTTTGCATAAAAACAAACAAACAAATAAAATAGAATAAAAAAGTTTAGGCTGCTGAACAATCACAGTCATACAAGCTATTTCTCAAATGACATCTGCAACCTGAACTATCTCTTTCATGTAACAACTGACATCACTGTGTTGATAATAAGGTTATAATTTAAAATCTTACCTAATCAACACAGACCGGGTCATAATTTTTCTTGCATCATCCTCTGAAGCCAAATCAACAACCAAAAATGGATTCTGAAAGGATAAAAGGAGAAAAAGGTTTTTTAAAAAAAGCTTTAAATAAAATTGTTAACAGCACAAGAGATTAGCATATATAAGAAATACATCACACCTCATGCTAGTTAAGTACCATTAAGTACAGCTTCTTCATTACTAATGAAAAAAAAAAAAAACATTTTTAATAGATTTGATGTTGTTCCTATCTCTATTTGAATGTTTTCAATTGGAAGAAAGGCATTAAGTTGATTAACAACTTATTTTGGTTTTAAAATGCTAAATAATGAGTTTGAAATGTATGGGGGTATGTGTGTGAAAAATAAACATTACAGGGTGAATCTGTCATACCTCTTTACAGTACTCCTCTTCATTAATACCAAGCTGAATGTTAAACAGAGAGGCTATTGATTTCAATTCCTAAATTAAAAATATTGAATTTTATTATTATAGTTTTTACATTGGTCATGTAATTTTGAGAATCAAACTTTAAGAAGTTAATTTGATATTATAAATCTAAATTCTGATCAGTTTTGAAATTAAATTACTTTATTATTCCACCCCCCCCATGATTTCAAGCAGAATGATTATTTATTTATCAAAACTGTGAACTTCTCATAAAAATATTTTATTGTTATGGACAACACTTGACGTTTTTTGCTGGTATTTTTTAAAATCACGATACAAATAAGTTTAAGTTCAACAGCGTTTTACATTTTGAATTTTCATTTTATACGTTACAATAATTTGAATAAAGATAAAAGTTATAAACTAAAGTATATTTTTTAATCAGTATCACTTGACTGCAGCTGAATAACTTTGTAATATTAAAAAATATTCCTCACCGGGAGTTTAAAATCCAAATGTTCACCGGCAAAATGAAACAAAAATTTTCGCCAATTTGCTGTTTTCATGGGCGCCGCCATATTAGTTTTTTTTTTTTTTGTTGTTTTTTTGCTATCGCTACTTGAATTTTCCTCCTTTTATCGTGTACCAATGCAGAGTGATACACTAGAGAATGATACGCCATTTCTATTTGAAACAAACAGACAACAAATAACCAGTGAATCTGTTATTACGAAGCGAAAGTGAAAATCGGCGTTTTAAATTTTACTAGATTTCTTTAATAATGGAGAAACCTGGATTGGAATTACTGTACTCACACATAACAAGTCAGATTAAATGGCCACAAGATGCATTAGTATGTGTTTTACATTGGAATGTCATTAGCAGTGGCTTCAAATGCATAGGAGTTGGACATAGGGTAAAACATTATATATTACCGAGCATTATTAATTTTCAGTATTTGTTTAGCAAAAATAATGCAAGTGATTACTAAAACAGTTAACTTTAACCATTTTTAATGATAAACTGTTGATGGTGTCTCTTTCAAAGTTTAATATGTATTTTATACAAAATATATAAAAACTAAAAAGGAAAACACGGTTAGTACAAAATTAAATTAGTTAAGAATTCATACGTGCAATACTACTAATAGATAATGGCAACAATAAATAAAAAATAATAATAATAATAATACAAATAAATAAAGTTATTTATAGTGTGTCCATGTGTTCATTTTTGTCATTTATTACTTCACTGCCATGTTAGTTTTCTTTTATGTCAAAACAATGAATTTTTTTAATGATGATGTTTAGCAAATATGGCAGTTACTGAGTTAGGTAGGACCAGGCCAATTATCCATTATCAGAAAAGCTGCTTTAAAACCTTTAAAATCTGTTATAATTATATATATATTTATTTTATACAAATACACATATACACACATACACATTGGTACCTTGACTTACAAGTTTTCTGAGTTACGTTCAATCACCCAGTTAATTTTTTGCATTGAACTGCGAGCCAAAATCCGAGTTATGAGCTAGTTGGCCCAAAGAACGACTCAACATCTGCTCAGCATCCCACATCTCAATTGTTTACTTGACGTGGTTACCTCATTATGGGAACACCTCTGCTCACATTTTGTGCAGTTTTTTGCCAAATGCTGCTAAGAAAATGAGTGCAAAGGACAGCTGAGAAGAAGCATGAAATCATATAAGAACATGAGTGAGGTGTGCATGTAGTCGACTTGGCTAGGCAATATGAGCATTGTACATACTGAAGCAGAAGCAGTCGATAAAGGGTATAACTCCAGCAAAAGGCATTAAAATAATTTCTAAGCTGCAGGAAAAGATGGAAAAATCCTAACCCTGTACATTTTACAAAACCTGTTTATTTCTTTACATTCTCTTTTATTTCGTTTTTTTTTTTTTACAATATTTATCATTTATAAATACATTATTTTCATTAATATTTTGATTCAAAATTAGCTTTTTGAAATTAGTCTGATATAAAATAATAATACAGGTTGAAGATTCCTTATCTGAAAGTCTGAAATCCAAAGTTTTTCCAAGCAGCAGAAGTAATAACATCTTACAGTTTTTGGACTTTTTTGCATATACAAACTGTATTGCAGGCTATGTTTTATGCTGTTAATATGAAAAATAAATCCTATTCTCATGCTATCTCCTTTTATTCCAAAATTCAAAATATTCTGAAATACAAAACACTTCAGGACCCAAGCATTTTGGATAAAGAATTCTCTGTAATATTTAAATAAATAAATGGAATATACAGTTCAGTTCTTTTTTTTTAGCCCACAGACACTGAGAAGAAAACAGAACAATTACCACCAGGGTGGAACCAGAATAATGATGTCTATGTCCTGAAATATACATCAGCAGAGAAAGATGAACATTTTACTTTTAAAGCTGTGCTAGTTGATGACACTTTGATAGTGAATTTTATGGTATTTTAACTATTACTTAAACCAGTCACACATGTATACAAATACATAAATATTCTTTCTATTTATAAGAAATAGAAATAGCTGTTATGGAAATTTTTAAAAACCCATTTAACAGTATTAACAGAGGTCAGTTTTCAAAATGCTAAGTAATAGGAATTTTTTAGCTTACAAATATTTATGCAATTTTTGTTTTTGTAAATAAAAAATTATTTATTTTAAAATGTTTACAGAGAGACAAGGATGAGAAGCTGGCCAGTATGCCAGTAAGGGTAAAAGATTACATTGGCGAGAGTCTAAAAGAATTTGACAAGTAAGTGATTAAAATTTATATATAATGATCTTGATAAATTTAATTTATATTCGTTATTGGTTCTGTATTCATTCATTTCTTTTTTTTTCAGGAATTGTTAAATAACTTATGTTTATTTTTCTGACTGTATCTGAAATTATTAACACCTTTCTAAAATAATAAATACGATTAAAGATAACTAGTAATGATTGAAAACAGAACTTGTATCATTATTAATATGAAAATAACTCTAGAATGTTCAATACATTCAGTTAAAAAGTCTATGTTATTTCCTTCACTAGCAAAATAATATGTCTCTTGCATATACTTCTTCCTTTCTTCTCTTTTTAATCCATCCTTCAGAATGGCAAATGTTATTATTTCTTTATATCAATTTTAATTTTTTTTATTTATTTTTTGTTATTCTACACTGCTGAATACTTTTATTCATTTTATTCAAGCATAATAATATCCAACAACATATTATGTTATGTTAAAATTATTTTCAACTATAATTTTATCATGCCATAAAAATATTATCATTAAAGCATATTTATAACAAATATTCTTTATACTTCAGAGCTTTCAAAAATCTGTCAGAATTGTCAAAACGTTTCAAAGCAGAGATTATGAATGAATTCAGTTCTCCATCAACTTCCAGCACTTCAGCTCAGAAGTCAGAGAGACCAAGGCAAGCCCAAGGAGAAAGTTACCCTGGGGAGTGGGGACATGGCCATGGTCAAAGGCCAGAATGGTAGGCAAACAATGTTGCTGTATATAGTCAAAATAAATTAAACAAGCTGTTATAAAATTCAGCATTTCAGAAAGGTTCAAGCAGTTATCTCCCTTGATTAAAAAATTGCTACAGAGTAGTCATTTTAAACTATGTTAGATGGTTTAGAAAAAGAGGTCTGAAAAGGTTATTAATATAGGCCACTTTGGGAGCAATTAATTGTAATCAAAAGCAGTTTATATTTTGTTTTTAAAAGAAGCAAAGAAAATTTAAAGAATAAATAAAAATAAACATTATTTATCTATAATTATTAAATATTATTGATTAATAACAGTTATTATATTTTAAAAATTAATTTTAGCATTTCAGGGTTTTGTTTCTGACTTATTATTTGGATCATACTAATATAGTGAAGGATGTCACTATAAAATATTTACAGAAAAAATATTTGTTGAGGCTGTATACTCTTTCTTTAAAATTGTGTCCAATTTTGAAATTTTCTGGTGATTTATAATTATTATTATTATTTTTTGTTGTTGTTCAAACCTAGTCAGTTAAAGATATGTAACTTTTTTTGACTTTTTGAATGACTTAATGAATTATTTTATAATAATAAAACAGTGTCTGCATTTTCTCTTATAAATTTTCTTTGGTTACTTGCCTATAGTTATATCCAGTGATTATTCCAGTGGTTATTGATCTATATTGTAGGAATGACAGAAACAACCCCTTCTCAGTTGGCAGAGCTGACCTGGACCCTCTGGCACAAGGGGGTGGAGGAATGCTGATGGATCCTAGAGGAATTCGAGGACCAAGATTTGGTGTTGGTCCTTTTCCAGTCAGATTACCACCGTAAACAGATTTCAGTGATAACAAACAAAATTACATAACTGATTGTACATGTATTTCTTCACAGTTATGATGTTAATAATCCAAATAATGCCTTATATCTGATTCAGTCATAACTTCAAAAGATGTAATAAATATTTCAAGTTAGTAATATTCATAAAAAAGAAAGGAACCATCATTCCTATTTTTCCAGAACATTAAGATTTATAATTTTTACTAACTATATTTTTTTTACAGAAGAAAATATATCATTCTTAGAGACTGTTTTGTGATTGTAATAATTATAACAATTCTGATATTTCACCAGTTTTCCACCCAAGTTTATATTCAGTTTGAAACATGTTATCAATAAATTAGCCATACATATTTCTCCATAAAATTTTTTGTGTATAATTATTTTGTATATTGTATGTGTTGTGCTATTTGATTCTATAATTATTTTGCGTATTGTATGGGTTGTGCTATTTGTTTTGATAATTATTTTGTATATTGTATGTATTGTGCTAATTTGTCAGTATTGCAGTAAAGCATATCTAGTAAGAGTAACCCATAGAATGAAAATTCAATTTCCTTTACAAACATTTATCAAACAAAGCATGAACCAAACTGTTATATAGGCATTTGGTGAGAATGTAGCTCCTGACATCATTTTATCATAACACTAGGATCAGATGTGAAAATACACTTGTAACAGCTAGGTCTGCATTGTTGAATGCAACAGATGGGCACCTATATTTTGAATTCATTTAGAGCTGGACTTTCTACATCTTTATCAAAACAAAACTGATTCAACATTTCCTGAATTGCAGATTTTGGCAAGAAAAAGGGGAATAACATAGTCCCTCATAAGGCATACTAAATTTATGTTTATTTCAACAATTGTTATTTTGAAATTTGATTGAGATTGAAGCACAAACGGTGCGTTACCTGATCAATTCAAGTAACATGTCAACGAGGGCCGATTGAACAGAAAATATTTTATTTTGATCTGCAGTTTTCTTCATACATAATTTTATTTGCAAATAAGCACATAAATGATAATTGAGAACATGTATTCATGTCCATTTAATGAGTTTTGCTGCCAAGAATTAGAGTGGCATCCTAACATTTTCTTTTTATTAACACTTAGTTGTTTATTCAAGTCAGTGTATAAATTTTAATAAGATTTTTCATTATTCAGTTAAATACTGTTATTTAAACATTTATTCATTACAGTAGTTGGATAATTTCTTGATCACTATTACTTCACAAATATCTTCACTAATGCACTAATGCATTTTCCATTAACACATTAACAAATAGCCACTAAACTGCAACCTTTAAAATGCAGTTACCGTGGTTTTGGTAGGTAAATTTTGAAAAATTTGGTATCATTGTGATGTTGTCCTCATACTATTTTGGCTTTACATTTTCTGCGTTACCGAGTATAAAAAAAATAAAAATAAAAATGTGTCCATTGTCATTACCAATGGTCATTCATTTAAATACACCTGTGTAAACATACCACAACCTTTCCCAGCTCTTTACACTTCTTTATTCTGCATTACATTTCCAATTAGATATAAAAAAAATTTCATAATTAGGTACGTTATTTTGCCAATTATGTATTTATTTTTTACCTTTTTCTTTTTTGTTGCATAAAATAATTTGTAAAATTTATGTCTGTGTATTTTTGGTATCATATTAATTTGTTTGTTTCTTTTTGTTTTTTTCAAATGGATATTTGAAATGTCACTTTTAACTGATACTAGATTATAAATTATTACATTCTAGGGGTGCTGTTCCACCAGGGGCCAGGTTTGATCCATTTGGCCCAGTGCCAGGACCAGGTACTAGGTGAGAGAATTTAAAAATAATAACTTTGTTCTGAAATAAAATTTTACAGTTTATCTTAAAATATATTTAAATAAAATTAAAGCAATACTGAATTAATAATGTCATATATTTTACTAACATTACATTTGTTTTGTATTACCTTTAAAGACATAAACTGGTTACTATTGTTTAACATTGTTTCCTTAGCTAAATATGTTTGTTTAATTTCAGACCTGATCCAGATCATATGAGGCCTCCTGACTTCAGTGATGACATGCAGATGTGAGATGAAAACTTTTTAATGAAAAGACGTTCAATTAATTTTTTTATATCGCAAATAATTAAATAACAAAAAAATTACAAAATAAAAACACAAAGAAAACCAAATACATTTCACTACAGAAAAACAATTTTTAATAATTACATCTTGTATGTTATCTATTTTACTATTGGTACATGCCCCAATAGAAATACAAACAAACAAACAAAAAAAATCAGAACATAAACAACTTTAAAACAAATTTGTAGAAATGTTGCAGAATACTCTTTTCCAAGAATATGTCTTTTAATATAATTCTTTCAATTAGTTTTAAATAATTGATGGCAAATTTACACATGAACAGCTGAATAAGCCTGACATTTGTAAAGTACTACATTCAGCATCCATTCTGAAATTAACCTGAGTTGTACATCATCTTCTCTTTCATGTATCTTGTGAATTCTTAGTAAAATGTGTTTACTAACAGTCATTTACATTCTTATTTTCTGTTTGGATCTAAGACAACACTTTATTTATCCATAAGATGTAACTTATTAATTATTGTTTTGTTGTTTGTCATTTAAAAATGGAGGTCATGTCAAATATGCATACAGTATTTTTGCTATTGTCATGTTTATTAGTAAACTCTGACATAGTGTAAATACAACATATTGCTTAAAAAAATGTTTATGGTACACATTAATCTGAAATTTTGACTTCTGACTTTGAACTTGATCAAGTTAACTACAGGGTAGTCTTGTTTAAAATATACTAAACTGTGTTTCAGTAATGTTTGTAGATAATAAGTGATGCATTTTCCATTATCAATAAAAAAAGTTTTTATTTCATTTGTTTTAAAAAAAATAATAAATATTATTAGGATACTGTAAACAATGTTAATATGAAACATCCTTCTCAAAAGATAAATGCAGCAATTTGAACATGATATGAATTGACATATCAACTTTATTATTATTATTATTATACCCAGCTTTTGTGTTAATACAATATGTTCTGTAAATTAAGTCAATTGCTCTGCCTGTAGTAATAATAAGTTATTTATACTGTCAATTAAAGAACATAAATTTGATTGTCATCTTAGGCATTGTAAGTGTCACTTCAGTGAAATAAAAGTTTAGAATGAAAGGAATATTTTACATAATGATGCCACTAACACATGTGTACACACATAAATGCATATATGTATATACGTTTAGAATTGTTTAAAGAAAGGAAATGGGCTGGGTTTTTTTTTTATTATCAACAAGAAATTTGGGATCTCATTTTCCCATAATTTATTACAGGAAGGCAATTTGCTAAATGTGTACAAAATATCTAGTTAGCCCAAGTTCAGGAATTACTTTTCATGCCCATTTTATTGATCTGATCTGACAGAAGAAAGGTATTTTTTATGTTCAATTACATAGTTACGTACATGCATATAAATTCTCTACTTTTTTTTTTATGCATGAGTGATTTATTAAATATTCTTAACTTTTCACCATCTTTGTTTTATTCAAGTTAAATTTAAAAAAATCTGAATTAACTAAAAAATTAAATTTCTGTTGGGATGTGTAGTTATTTAATAAGAATATTGTTCATTATCTAATTAATAATTTGTGTTGAACTGTTATATTGTAGATTTTGGTAATTTATCTTATTTTGTTCATACCCGATATTAATAATTATCTGGATCAACAGATTGTTTTTGGTCCATTCTGGATATTGATAAGTAAATACTCTTAATGAATTTTTTCCCCTCTAAAATGCTGTTTACATATGGTGGTAAACAACACTGTATGGGACAGATTGTTACTAAATGCAAAGGAAAAATAAAACAATTCAGACAGACAAGTAGCATTTTGCCAGACTGAAATGAACTACCATTGTTTTTTTTTTTTTTAAACTGTGTTATTCGAAAAACATTTTCCAGCTGTTATAAATTAAAAAGAGTGTTATGTAATTTTTTAATGAAGCGTTCGAATAAGAGCTATCGAGTAGCCTATATTTCTTTTAATGAAATAAAGAAAATACAGCTTCTGAGCTTGCTGTAGCTAGTTAAACTACCGTATTTTTCGGACTGCAAAATTATACCTGTGAGTAACCCGCAACTTCTGTTTTACAGGACCACAGTTCACTTGTATCCACTATGCAGTCCCAAAAAACTTACTAGTTTTCAGTCATCAGTCTGGTTCAGTACAACATAAGAGACATGTAGCAAGTGTTACTAAACTTAATATACATGTATGTATTTGCAAGTAATATATCTAAAAGTAAAATAACACATGTTTATGTGTGACTTCAAAATTATTTGCGAAGGTATTTATTTCTTGGTTCTCACAATTTGAATTTATGTCAGAAAGAGAAAAAGCAAAACGCCACATGTTCGACTGGCAGATTTCAAAAACCGCGCATTTGTACAGTTGATTGTTCCCATACATCTGCCAGAAAACAATGAACGTGCTAATCACAACGAGCTGTGGTGATGCATTTCTGCGACAGGTTCGCTCTCAGAGAAAGCAATGTTAAAATCGTATTTTTCATCAACACAAATGTGACAAAACTACCGATGCTGACGACGCATGCGCAATTTTGTGGATATGGGGAAATGTCACTAAGTAATTTTATAATGATGGTCATTTATGTGAAGAACAGTGAAATTCATCGATTGCATTAATTCACCTTCAAACATAATTAAACAGTCTTAAAAAGAAAGAAAAATAGTGGATTGTATTCCCTAAAACACACACACCAAAAAAAAAAAAAAAAAAAAAAAACACACAAAAAAATAAAAATAAAAACTAAAAAAAAAAAACTAGATAACTCAGCCTTTTGTGGCCTGGTGAATATCCTGTTAAAAGGATTAGATAAATATTTATTTGAAACACATTTTATTTCAAAGTTAACAAAAACAGTTTATAATTTATAAAATGTCAGAAACTGTGTATTATTAAAACTGCTTATTACTGTTATATTTGTTTGGGATATATTTTAATACTGTATCTTTATATAAATGCTGAATGCATATTTGCGTTACCACAGCTATATAAGATGACAAAGGTATTAACTAAGGGTAAACACAATCGTATTGATTTATGCTATTTAATGGCCAGACTTGTAGCTCGCCTGAAAAATGTATCAAGTTTTTGGACTCCTTATTGGAGTTAAATAATCAGTGTTAAAAGTAAGAAATAAAAATGATAAATTAATGGCAGTGAGTGTATAGTCACAGTCTTTTATTTTTATTTTATTTATTTATTTACTTACTATTAGTATTATTTTATTATTATATTATTAATTTATTTAAATTAGTTTTTATTCTATTTAAATTCAGTAAACAACAACTGTGGTAAATTATGCTGACACTATGATATCGTTTTAAACCTACGATTTAAGTACCGAATTTCAGTTAATTATTTTTCTAAATAATAATGAATTCTAAAAATGGCTATATCTTGTCAAGATTCTCATAGGGTTTATTTCTACTTCAAAAACGTCATTGCGTACAGTAAAAATACATAGTCATTTCGTCTTCAAGCATGCAATATCTTTCTTATTTTCTTTTTTTTTTAAATAATTTTTCAAAAATTATAATTATTATTATTATTTTTTTTTTTTATTACTACCACAGCGGCCACCACTTCTGCTGTTACTACTACTACCACTACTGATCAGATAATTAATATTATAATATTATTACATCTTGCCTCTGTATGGAAACGCCGCCTTGACATATTAACAGGTTACTGATGATATAACCTGCATAGGACGATGGAAACTTCAGACAATGTACAGCTGAATACTTTTATGTTGAAATACATTAATTTAATGTTACTCATTTCATCCACAATTAACATTATAATTTAACACGTCTGTAGTATCGATTTAAAAAAGTATTTGCTACATCCATTTAATTAGTCAGTTAGTAGTAAATCACTATAGTTTTGTCAGTTCATTATCATCTTTTCTCAGTTCATTATTTTTCTGAATACTAACTGATTCAACGCTGCCTGTTATGGGCGGGTGCCAGTATTAGCCGCGTTTGTAGCGTGGGTAGATTCAGTTAAAATCATAATTTATATAATATATAGAATTGTTAACGAGCCCTTCATCCTTCATGATATTTCTTCTCATTGTTAATTATTTCTTATTTGTATTTACGAAAATTAATGAACGCATTAGTGTTTTAAATAAGAATATAGAGATAAAGACAGTGTAACAATAGTAAAAAATTAACTGTTCTCATATATAAGGACAAATAGCAGTTCATTTAGATCTCTCAGTAACGAATTAATAATGATGATGAAGACAGCTGAAACATTAGAAATATGAATATACAGATTTTTCTTTTTATTGGATTTTTACCGAACAATAAGTATTTTTTTCAAAATTATATTTTTGGGAACTTAAAAATGAATAAGACTGATGCAAGTTGGTGCAAGTGTTTGAAAGTATATTTTATTTATTTAATAAATATAATATTTTCTCTTTGTCGAAGACTTTTTAAAAAAATTTGCCGTTTTTATTTGTTGTTATTTTGTTTGTTTCTATTATTAATGTATAACTGAAAAAAATATTTACATCTTTAAATTATATTTATGCTGTGAGAAGTTATGCTATCAAGCGTCAAACTGAAAATATCTTTACGATATGCTGTATAATATTTCTAATTTCATTTTTTTGTTCTTCTCCGGAACATGCAAATCATTTCTCTTCATTTATCTGCTAGACTGCTCTTAGCCGATTTTCTCCATGAACAGGGTAGTTTTGATGAATCGATCATTAAAAATTATTCACTTTATCTTAATCAGCACTACATTTTCATTTTATTAGAGACAGCCCATTAGCGAGAGGAAACGGCTCTCCAACACTGTGTTAGAGTACAGACATTAGTTATTAATAATCCCACAACAACAGAATAGAGAAAGGGATGGGAAAAGACAAAAAAAAGAAAGAAAAGAAAAGAGAAGTTCTGTCGTCTGGAATATTCACATGTTCGTCTGTTTCAACGTAATTAAAGTGTGTTCACGTTTGGTGATCAGTTTGGCTGACGAAGTGTTATAATGTTATCTGAAACTATCTGTCCTTCTATGTTACTTGGAAATAATTTTATTTCTTCAGTTTAATGAAGTGCAGGCATTAAAAATGAAAAGACGTTATAAATGTCATAATTCAATTTAATCACTCGCTCCAAGTTGTTGCAACTTACCTCTTTGTACCAACTTTCCTTGACGCTAAAAACAATATTCTTTAGAAATGAATATAAAGTGTTCATGCTATATCTAATAAATGATTATAACGTGTTCATGCTCTATATAATAAATGATTATAAAGTGTTTACATCTAATAAATGATTATAAATTAAATGATGCGTCTTCTCACGCATGCCATACATTTCTCCAAAGTTGTTTATAGACACAATTTAAAGCTTGCATTTATGAGAAAACAATAAATGTAAATTAGTTAATATATTTTCTTTCCTAACACATTTCAGACTAGGCGAAGAAGATATTAAGTAAAAAGTATGCTTAATTAGAACAATCACGACTTATTGATGATCATGAAATAACATTTTTAATGACTAGGGTCTACATGAGAGAGAGAGAGAGAGAGAGAGAGAGAGAGAGAGAGAGAGAGAGCAAAATAATCTATCAAGCGTTATAAATTAGAAAAAAACGAGACAAACGTCTGCACGTATTACTTTTAATAACATTTTCAAATAATCATTAATACTATAGTTACAAAGCAAACATATTGATCAGTATGAACATTGATGTTCATTTAGTTTTATTTCATTTTTGTTACATGTTAATAAACTGTGCTTTAAATTTATTGCTCCATAAACATAAATAGAATTTTTTTATTTTAATTTCTTAAATACTCAGCATTCCCTTACCTAAAGATTACGCAAATAAACAATAAAAGAAAACAAATAATAATGAGAGAGAGATAGAGAGAGAGAGAGAGAGTAGATATATCTATGAATAAGTTTTAATTTCTAATCATTTTTATATTATAAGCGACAGAGCTACATTGATAAGAACTGAAAGAGAAGAAGAAGAAAATAGATTTACATAATATCTTCCAAAATTATTTGTAGAATTTTTAATGGAATCTTTGCCGCTTTGTGTTTAACTCTCAGCTTTCTCAGAATATCTGTGAATGTAATCATAACAAAAACAAAAGCAGTTATAATTAATTTGACGCTGAAAGAAATATATATCCTGAAGAAAACAATCTGCACTCGTGACAGTGATCACAGACGTTACTGTGTGACCGACCAAGAGAAAGTTAATCATTTGAAATGAAAGTAGTGTCACAAAATAATCTTACTTTTTTTGTAACTGATTTTTGAATACTTGATGAACATTTCCTAGTTTATTGTTTATTTTAATATATGTTTTGTGTTTTTGATATGTGCATTGAAAAATGCATACACGTGATATACTGCAATTTTCTCTGACTGCCTCATATACGCGCTGAAACAATAAATAAAATATATTCTCACAACGATACATTTAAAAAGAAAAAATAGTTCAAAGATATCAATCAAAATGATCTGTTGTAAAATCTCATACAACAACTTTTACTAATGCGAACTTGTTGGGTGCAGATAACAATCTAAATATTTCTTCTGAATTTCCAAACCAAATCACTCAAACATAACAATACAACAAGGTTAGTCAATAAACTAGCAACAAGTGTGTACGTAACTGAAGAAATAAATAGCTGAAGGTAATAACAAAACTAAGTAACAAATTATTTTAATTAAATCTCAAGGTAAGAAGTGCAATTATTATTATTACAGGTTGTAAACATTACAATAATCATGAATGCTAATTAAATCCGAGATGAACTGTGCCAGAAATAAATACTAATTATAATTTAGTAATTGCAACTGAAGGCATTTTTCTTCGTTTTGTACGCGTGGAATATTGTGAAATTGTATGGGGAAAAAACTAACTCTCTCTCTCTCTCTCTCTCTCTCTCTCTCTCTCTCTCTCTCTCTCTCTCTCTCTCTCTCTCTCTCTCTCTCTCTCTCGCTCTCTCTCTCTCAATATATATATTATTATTTATTTATTTACTTATTTATTTGATTATTATTCACGCAATCTATTTTTCAAGAATTTTTGAAATCCATTTCTCGATCCAAAGAATTATTAGTTAGCATTTGTATATTCTTTGTATACGCAGTCTAAACACTGATGTGAAAAGGATGAAGACATTAACTTGTTAAAAATTGTAATCATTAATTATCGTTTTTTTTGACTGCCGATTCTGGGGATAGTTTCTGCAGGAATATAATCGAAGTAGTCCGCCAAATGAAATTCCTGTGCATCATTTGCGCATGTCTGAAAACGTAGGCCAGGGTCGGCGCCAAAGGGAAAAATGTAAATTAGATGTAGATTGCACATTTCATCCCGAGACGTCGCCCTGAAATAGTTACAAATATATGTATTAAATTAATAATAATAATAATTTTTTTATTAATGAAAACAAATTTTTATTTTATTTCTAAACACCAAATTAATAAACTGTAATTAATGAATCACTTCAAGTAATGATTATTGTTTATTTATAAAAATCCAACAACAATGGTTTAAATGAATATAAAGCAATAGTTCGAGTGTATGTTACAATTAATTGCATAGACACGTTCACCTTTGATAAAATAATAATATACAAAGATAGTCCATAACTCCTGATTTCTTGAAACGTACCCAAAATATACACGGGAGGGTTCATTGTTGTGATAGAAACAACGTGATGTCTGCAAAAATAAAAACAACAAATAAACCAACAAACTAAATAAATAAATCAAAACAAATATATAAATATGTCTGAACTGAACTGAACCGAAAACAAAGTGCTAATCAGCCAAGTTGTTGTCAATAACTGTCTGTCTGTCTGTCTGTCTCTTTGTAGTGCGGTCTTAAGACAGATGTCCTGGGACCAAAAGTGTTTAGAGGTCCATGCAGTCCATGTAAATTGATGCTTGGTGTGAATAATATTTCTTGTTTGTGAATATACTGGCCTCAGTGCATTTGTTTGCCGGGTTCTATAATGCTGTGAAGACGGTCCTTTGTGTGTGTTGTGGCTGTGTGTGTGTGTGTGTGTGAGAGAGAGAGAGAGAGAGAGAGAGAGAGAGAGAGAGAGAGAGAGAGAGAGAGAGAGAGAGCATGGTGAAACTCCTTGTTAAAATATTGAATAACAAACTCTTACTGATATTTAGAAAAAACTGTTTCGGGGACAAAAACACTGAAAACATTAACAATAACACTTCCTACAGTATTTATTGATTAATGAAGTCATTTTCAGAAAATCTCTTTTGTTTCATTGCTGATGAAATTAAATGAAATTAATCAGATATATAAAAATCAGTTCATTAATTAATAAGTACTGTCTCTCAAAATAAATATCAGTATCTGTGTCTGTGTTTGTATATCTGGGTCTGTATATATGTGTATATAGGGACATAGTGGAAACATAGAACCGAGTCCGAAAAAGCTATAGAAAGAAATACCCAGTGGAAAGAAATAGATAGACAGACAAATAGACAAATGTTTAGATAGACAGAAAGACAGATAGTAAAAGATAGATAGACAGGCTGAGAGAGAGACACTGGAAACAGAGACAGAAAGAGAAGACAGTTTCAAACAAAGCTACACTTACAAGAACGTCACCATCATGTAGTAATACAACACGTCTTGTGGGAATCAAATCCTGGAAGTAAAATGTAAATATCGGTTTATATATATAATTTAAAAATAACCTAGTAATTATATTACACACACGCACACACACACATACACACACACACACAATTATTTGGATGTAATATGTGTGTATAGGGTGGATGGGGGGTGTGTTAAGTGGAAAATGGTATCCAAATAACTGTAATATATTAAATTTTACTTCTGGATCTTGAGGGTTCCTTGCAGCTATACGTTTCCAGTTTCCATCACGAAATCTGTAACCACTGACCCAGAACCCTAAATAGAAATATATATATAACAATATTACCTCAGTGCTGTTACGGAACACCTCTTAGGTTTTCTACCGGTGATTCTAATAGATTACAAATGTTCGAAATAACATTGTTACCAATGACTCAATAAAAGAATATGAGACTCTATAGAAAAATAATACTTCGTCCAAACAGACGATCGTAACTGGTCATTTACACGTTTCATTATAGTTAAAAAATGAATATCTAATTCGACGTAGCTATGAGTAACTTACTCAGAGTTATACAGCTAACTGAAGACAACGTTAATTTAAATAATGTGCTTTTCAAGAATTGAAGTAAGATTTTAATTTAAAATAATTTGAAAAAATACAGGCATTATGAATAAAATTTTAAATCTGTTAGAATCATGGTCTTACCAAGACTGTGGGTATGAGTTCTGTATCCAATCAGAAGAGCCGTCTTAGAACTTCCCCACAGACACCCGCTTTCAGAAACAAAATCTGCAATGAAAATAACAATGAAATTTATTTTTTATTAGCACAAGATATTTTTCTCATAAATTTAAACTAAGAGAAGAAATTGGATGGGCAACAATTTCATTTGTACAGCTATATAAGTACGGCTATTGATGCTACTACAATAGCTATTGCTACTATAATACTGTTACTATTACTTTTACTACTAGTGCTATGCTATTATTATTATTACTTCATATAACAATACTATTAATAATAAAATAAAATAAAATAACAAAAGATAAAAAGAACAAGAATTCCTCTAAATTCTTCTTGATTATTTTCCCAACTATAACAAAAATAAGAAAACCCAATAAAACGGAAGGAAAAATAGAAAAAAAGGCAAGAAAGGAAAAAAAGGAAATATTATTCTCAGATTTTCATTAATGGCACGTTTGTCGTGCTTTGTTCTGAAAGTTGTCTATAAGGGAAGCCACAAGTGAGAAAGTTTACATTTCTGAAACGTCTCTTGCTTCATACGTGTTACTTTGTAATTGGTCACAAGTTTATTTACGTCAAACGTTCTTTAATTCGTTGTCGACAGTCAGCCGATCTCGGAAATAGTTACAATTGACACATGACTAACATTTACTTAGAAGTGTTATCGCATTAAAAGCTAGAAGTAAATGTCATGAACGTAGCAATTTCAGAAACAGAACGGAGGTTAAGAATAATTAAATTAAGAATATTTATCAAGGAAAAAGATGACGAAGAAGAAAAAGAATAAGCAGAAAAAAGCACCAACCCACCAACAAACAAACAAAAAAAAAAATAAAATAAAATAAAATAATCAAATACTGATGAAAGAAACAATAAGAAACAGGTAAAAGTATAAGAAAGGATAAAGGAAAATGAGAAGCATTCATTCATCCAATAAACAGTAACATATAGCATTATTTATATTATAATGACGTTCCAAAGAAATTATTGTTTTAATTTTTTAAAGTAGTCTATGGAAGAAATATCATATTTGAACCAATTTCTAAAGACAGAAGGAGAGAGAAACAAAAATAAAGAGAGAGAAAATAATGATAAATATGTAAATAAATAAAATTAAGATTAGAATCAAAAACTTAATAAATGTACTGAATAACATCTTACTGCTACTAAGTTACTATTGTACTACAATTACAACGACTATGTTACTATTATTATTCCTCTAAATTCTTCTAGATTATTTTTCCAATCAAAAAAAAAAAAAAAAGAAAAAAAAGAAAGAAAAAATGCTGGTAAACAGAAGGAAAAACAGGATATTGAAATTAATAGAAAAAGAAGCAGAAGAAGCAAATATGATACTTAAACAGATAAAAAGAGATAAATATATGATAAATAAATAAATAAATAAATAAAATTAAGATTAGAATAAAGAAATGAACAAATGTAATGATTAACCTCTTGGTATTACACAGCTACTAAATTACTACAAATACTACATTAAAAGCATACTTAATATAATTTATGTTCTAAAACACACAAAACTTTAATTAACTTAAAACAGGTAAATTTGAGTGAAAACTCGATGCGACTTATATCTGATTCAAGAAAAAAGAAATCTGACTTACGATTTGTCATTGCTGGAATGTATCCAGTATTTCCAAGCACCATTAAACCCACTTCATACGTAGGCCTAAAAAATCAAAATGACAATAGGAAAGTGTACCTCTAACGCTATATATATTCAGATTTGCTTTCCTTGATATTCCTCTCTTATCTACTATGTTCATGTTTACACACATAGACACAGCGGCTATATTTGTGGTGAGCCATACGTAATTTTACTGATTTTTAAACGCTTGATTTATTCACTGGTTGTTGATCTGGCTTATAAAAACTACATCAATGGAAAATCTGAAACCTTATCTTTGGGTTTATTGCACGAATATTATCTCGTATTATAAACAAAAATATTTAATCTCAATCAGAAGTGCCTTGGACTAACCGCCATCTCGTTATGAATTTACGATCGTGAAAATGGTAGAAAGTGGTAGAAAACCTTGATGAAAATCTTGACTATTTCCGAGCAAAGATCCCTTTTAGAAGATATATTCGGAAACAGAAATATTTCATCTTTTAAAGAACAGTAGAACTGAAGCAGTTGTGCGACCACCCGCAATACCCGAGAGACGTGACCAGATCGTGTTTTCTGTACAACAGCTTATTAAGTAATTGTCACTGAAGTCGAATCACTCTCGAGTCAGAAAGCTCTGACAAAGCCGAATCTCCACAACAGTCTCCTTTAATCTGTTTGATAATTTTTTGTTTATTTATTTCTGATGCCCGAAAAAGCGAAAAATCTACGGTCAGTCTCTCAAATGTTGCTGTGATCTAAAAATATTGTTTATTCAATAGTATATTACTTTTTATTTTGTTTTTCTGCTGTTGTAGCAATGCCTTGGAAATAGTATTGGAAATGTCGATGAAATATGTGTGTTTATTTAATGTTAGTGGGAAAAATAAAGCGTGTTATGTTTGAAATTTGGTTCATAAATTCCACTCCTGCATTCAAACAGGTTCTCAAAGATATTTTCAAAAGTCACTTCTTAAATCTTATCCAAATGAAATACAGCTTGTGTTCCATTTACATTCACATCACAACATTTTTAACTTTTCAAAGTAATATTATTAGCTTGTAATTCACTATACAATCCGTTTCTGTAAATGTGTTCCTAATATACTCTCATTGTAAAGTGCTTGGAGCCCCGTTGATGAGGTAAAGGTACTCAACAAATCATCTTTATTATTGTTATATAGCTTTACTAGCACTACGACTGTAACTCAAAGCTGAAGAAAACTGCAGCTTGTTAAAAGAAAAAGATGAACCACCTGAATATTAACATTTCAGATTTTCTTATTTATCCCTTGTAAACGTTTTTCTTTTATCAAAATCTTTTTATTCTGATTAATTTTATATAAAAACTGTGTGTAGTACAAATTGAAGTGAAGTTATGAATTTTCAAATATTTTCTTTTCTTTTTATATAGCGCAAATGAATGATTGTACCAACTTTGGTTTCATATATCTATGTAAATATACTTTGCAGAGTTATGAAAAAGATAGAATGCAAAATATAGGATAAAATATTATGAAATAAGCTTTGACAGACATTCTCGCTTCAGAATAGCCCCTAAATAAATAAATTAATATATATATATATATACATACATACATACATACATTCATACGTACATACATTGGTTTCTTGACTTACGAGTTTAATTCATTCCGTGACCGAGCTCGTATCTCAATTTGCTCGTATATAAATCAATTTCCCAACTGAAATTAACTGAAATACCGTTAATCCGTTCCAGCCTCCCCCAAAACCACCCCATGTTTTTGTAACATGTTTTTAAATAAAAAAATGTATTTATAAATGACAAATATTGTATAAATAAAATAGAATGTGAAGAAATAAATTGATTTTGTGAAGTGTATTTATCCTGGAGATTAGACAAATTCTTTTAACGCCTTTGGCTGGAGTTTATAGCGTTTATCGACTCCTTCTGTTTCAGTATAGTACTACGCTCGTACTGTCTAGCCAAGTCGACTTCATGCACACCTCGCTCATGTTTTTCTATGAATTCAAGCTTTAATTCAATGGACATCTTCCGCTTCTTCTTAATGAAGTCCTTTGCACTCACTTTGTTAGGATCCATTGCCAGAAAAAAGAAATTTGGCAAAATACTCACAGAAAGCAAGCACAACACAACTGAGATGCTTCCGCGGCGAGGTGACCACGTGAAGCAAATGACTGAGACGCGAGATGCTGGCCGGATGTTATGTTGTTCGTTGCGCCAACTAGCGGCGGCGTAGCTGAAGATCGCTCGTAACTAGGATTTTGGCTCGCACCTCAAAACAAAAAATAGACCGGTCGACTGCTCGTAACTCGGAAAACTCGTAAGTTGGTGCACTCGTAAGTTACACACACACACACACACACACACACACACACACACACACACACACATACATAAAACTTAAACATACATATCATTATATATTCCTGATTTATCCGAGTTGATAAAAAAAAGCAAAATCTTTTGCTATAAATACCTTTTATTTGTTAGCTCCATTTCCACTTTGAAATAGCGTTGAAAACGAATTTCGTCTGTAATAATAATAATAATAATAATAATAATAATCATAAGTTGAAAAAGGAACAGAAAAAAGACGACGAAAGAGAACAACAAACCACATTATCAATAACAACGGTTGATTTTGAACAATTAGACCAGCAATGGAACATCTGTTTGATAAGACATATTTGACTTATTAATCAATTTTATTTAACATGCTGATGTGAATGTGAATTCTGAACATGCTTGTTATAAACAAACTATTTGATGTTATCATTAGCTTCATCTTACACGTTATTATACATGTTTGTTCATTTACTTAGCGATACATATTCATTCATGATGCGTTTATTCATAATTCGTTCATTTGAACGCATTTAGCGATTACACGGCGAATCTGAAAATATTAAGCATAAACTAAATTCCTTCAAGGTTAATTTGTAATATCTAAAATGGCAAAGTGACAATTAAACAGATACAGATATAATAATATTAATAATAATAATAATAATAATAATAATAATAATAATAATAAATAAATAAATAAATAAATAAAAAAATGTTTTTAAATTCCTCATTGTTTCTTATATAAGAAATCTGCTATTTCGTGGGAGGAGTTTGTAGATTAACATCAAGGAATGGTTAATATTAAACACAAAAGTAAACACCACGAATTTAAAACACTGGTCAAGGGTCAAGAGCCGCAAGAAAAAATACCGTACTTGTTACACTAGACTGATCTCGCAGCGCGCAGGGCCTAAAGCAAGTCTTAGGGTATAACCCGCTGCTCTAGACAGGCCCATTTACATTTGTAGTTAGAATATTTCAAGTAGAAACTGAAATCAATTACTTCGCCATCCTTCGTGCATATGCTGTGTTTAATATAAACTGTGTCACTTTCTCTGTAGCTATACGTTAATGTCGTTTTAAAAAATATGTAATATTATCATTCCATATCATTGAGTTATATGATGATAATGTGTTTGATCTGATTATGATGACTAAAATGCCGTTTAGATGGTAACTAAACCATTAGTGTTTAGTCCTGAACCATTCAAACTGAACTGAAAGTTTAATTTGCTTAATATTTAGCGGTCTTCAATTCACGATCACGAAAATCACAAACAAGTTGATGAACTGTCTGATGGACCAAGATGTACGAATAAGGTGCAATAAGAATTCTTATCAGAAATTGGCGCAATCAAATGAACTAAATAACATCCCGATAACACTTACAACATAAAAATATTTGATAAAATTGCAGCTGTTGCAAATAACAAATAATTAAATTTTTTCCCTTCTTTTTTCTCTAAATAGTCAAAAAAAAAAAAAAAAAAAAAAATGATAATAATAAAAATAAAAATAAAAATAAAAATAAAAATAAAAATAAAAATAAAAATAAAAAAAAAAAAAATAAATTAAAAATAAAAATAAAAATAAACAAATAGAAATTAAAATAAATTAAAAATAAATTAAAAACAAAATTAAAAAAATTGTTAATAATATACACGCTAAATAAAATTTTTCTTCTAAATTATGCTTCTTTCATTTTAGACGATGAGATCCATCCTTTTTATGAATTCCCGAATCTGGCCTTTTTTGACAATTTAGTCCTTTATGTTCGAAAAATATGATAAAATGCAGGAAATGCATTATGGGAAGTAAATAGACAAGGAAAACAATGAGTTAGGATCTATCAGAATGGATGCGCGGACTAGTTTATTCTTCGGCAGAGTATGGGGTAACGTGGGTGTGTATGTGTGTGGGTGTGTGTGTGTGTGTTCAAATTTGAGAAAAAAAATTGAATAAATAACAATAATACGGCATATTAAGATAATCTATTTCAAGGAACTAGAACTTTCTCAGTGACTTACTCGTCGGTCAGTAACACAATAGTTATGACATAATCGGCGTTTTAGGTATTTTATTTCAGAATCACCTGTTAGAAACTCCAGTCGACAAATTAAGAACGATTTGTAATTTTAAGGCCATCATTTATATTTTATTTTTTCGATAGTTTCAAGAATTTTCGTTTGTTTGTTTGTCTTCTAAATAATATATATCTAAAAAACTGATATGAAACTGCACTGAAAAATTAATACAAAAGTAAACAAATAAATTAATAAATATATAAATAAATAAATAAATAAATAAATAAATAAATAAATAAATAATAATAATAATAATAATAATAATAATAATAATAACAATAATAATAAAAGCAATAGCAATAGCAATAATAATATAATAACAATAATAACAATAATAATAACAATAATAATAATTATAATTATTGTTATTATTATTAAGAACAAGAAGAAGAAGAAGGAAATAAAGAAATTAAAGAATTAAATACACAACATTCTTTTTAAATTTATGATTGTTTTTTGTGTGTGTTTTAATATGTTTATATACGTATGCATTGTATGTATGTTTGTATAAACACATACACACATACAAACATACACACATGTATGTGTATTTGTACGCATATATTTATACACGTTTGTGTCAGATATAGTGATAAGACGGAAAACCTACACAGCGTATCCTGTCTCATGAGGAGTGTGGGTGAATGTTCACCCTTCTTCTTGATAACATTAAGACAGTAAGATGAAAGTCTGTTCCATACTAATAAACGACGAGTATGTAGATATAGATGAACAGTGTAACATTTTGGACAAAGTTCCCTTGGTTCAGTAAAGTCGAGTAAAGCACCTCTTTTGACTATAAACAGTGCCCGGATCATTCAAATGGCAAACATACCATGTTGTAAAAAACATGTATGTATATATTTGTTTTGTCGTCATTTACTTTTAAAGTCTGCGAAACATTGATTTAACTATAGCCTTCCTAACTTAATTAACTACTTCAACACTTTGTTAGATGAAAGCCTTGCACGTCATTGCTGTACAAGTTAAAAACTATGTAAACCGCTTAACATTATTTAGAGGTTTGTAATCGCAGCGAAGTTTTATTACGCAGTGCCATTTTTATTACTGCGTCGATTATTAAGCTAAATCCAGTTTTCCATTATGAACCTGAATGTTTTTCCTAATGTTGTCTGCGACAAAGCAGTTTATTATTATTATTATTATTATTATTATTATTATTAAAAGTTAAAAGAAATAATAATACTAAATAAATAAATAAATAAATAAAGTTCATACTATTGAGATTTTGCGATCCATATTGACATGTGAATTTATTAATGAGGTTCACACACTTTATTGTTCTCGGAAGCGCACGAAATCCCAGCTTTAAAATCGCTTTAACAGTGAAGCAAGCATCTTTAGATTATTAGTTACAGTGAAAATTTTCCTTAGGGACAACATCTTAGTACACAGGGAAATAATAAACTTTATAATAATATATTTTCTACTTCGAGTAGCAAACGCATTTTCAACACTTGCATTGTTAAATTTTCTGTGTTCGTGTGTGCGTGACGGCACGTGAATATGAATGCATGCATAAGTGTTTGAGAGACAGAGAGATTGTGTATATGGCATACTTCGTTACAAAATGCAGGTGCAGTCTTAGATCAGTGGAACGCTTGCTGTCATCTGGTTACTGTGAAGAAATGAATGGCCTAACTGAATCGACCCTGTGGCGCTGTTGAAATGCCAGGCTGTATAATTCAGATAATTAGTCAGCTAACTGAATTCCGTTTTCGAGGCTTATAAGCACGCCGCTGAATTCTCTTGTTTATCACCGAAATGTTAATGAAAAATCTGGTTCTCGCGTGCTTGACGATGTAGTGGGTATGTAGTGTTCTGTTTGCAGAAAATGACCTTGATCTTAATCTTGGCTAGATCTAACAGATGACGAGTGATGTTGACCCATGACACGTGACATCTACTAGATTTCAGACGAAAGCGTGTCAAATATTACCAAAATATCATAACCTATCTAATATTATCGTTAAAAAACAGAAGAAAAATTAAAGACTTGAAAAAAACAACAACCAAAAACAAACAATTAAACAAAGAAAGAAAGAAAGTGAAAATAACCTATATAACTACAGATTCTAGCAGTAAACAATAAAATGAAATGTTATGTAAAACAAAATATTCGTTAAGTTATTCGCACTAAATGCGTTGCAAATCAGTAAACTCCAGATTCCATAATTAGTGGGTGGAGTTAGTAACTAGTTTAACTGTGGTTAGTTCTATTTTTAGAGTTATTTGAACATTTTTTTGCATTCCATTGTAAGATGGTATGATGACAGTGGTGATGGTAATGTAAATACTGTGTAATAAATATTAAAGTCACCTGGGCTCTGTGCTCGGGTGTGGGCTTGCAGGACAAGAAACCGTCCACCAGACTTTCCTCCTACAGGAATGGCCGAGTCTGAAAATAGGGAAAATAAGAAACAGCACATAAAACAATTGCATTCATTTAACAGCATTCACTGATTTGTTCATCACCCTCTCTCTCTCTCTCTCTCTCTCTCTCTCTCTCTCTCTCTCTCTCTCTCTCTCTCTCTCTCTCTCTCTGCTCATATATATATATATATATATATATATATATATATATATATATATATAGAGAGAGAGAGAGAGAGAGAGAGAGAGAGAGAGAGCAACATCAGACTACTTTCCAATTTTCTGACACACTGGTTTTATTCATGAATAAAACTAATTACTGTATTTGTTTATAGAGATGTTTATAATTCTTAGTGACCAAAAAATATTGTGCTCTTAACAAAATGCATATATATATATATTAAAAACGTATACGCATTTTGTTAAGAACAAAATTTGTTTTGGTCACTAAGATTAAAGTACTGACTAATATCGATGTTACTAGGAATTATAAGCACTTTACAAACCAGATTATTTTAAACATCTCCATAACAAATACAGTAATTAGTTTTATTCATGAATAAAACCAGTGTGACAGAAAATAGGAAAGTAGTCTGATGTTGCTATTTCTTAAAATAAAGTGTGGATAAAAACTCCGTTTTGTTCATTCTAAAGATAGTTACATCTTCATATTTTCACGTAACTGACTAGGCTTCGATAATTTGTAAGTTAATTTCCAATATTATAAATAAAGAAACATTAATTTTATTTCCACAGTACTAAAATTAGAGATTGACATGACAATTTAAAGAAAACTTAAGTGAGCACTTGATAGTTCTGACGTGTGTGTGTGTGTGTGTGTGTGTGCGTGCGTCGTGGATAGCTGCAGTAGTAGTAGTAATTAATATACTGTTACAGACAAGTAATTCATGTCACTTTTTTTTCTTGAAGAAATTGTTTGGTTTTCAATAACACGACGCTTCTTTTGTTCTGAATAAAATCGCTATACTTTCATTAACACAGGTATAGAGCTGCAACACATTCAGACACACACACTCTCTCTCTCTCTCTCTCTCTCTCTCTCTCTCTCTCTCTCTCTCTCTCTCTCTCTCTCTCTCTCTCTCTCTCTCTCTCTCTCTCTGTACGGCTATCTCATGCTCTCTTTCTTTCATGTATAAAGTGTTTTTATTTTTCAGTAAACAGTCGTACTGTTATAAGCTGCATACAATTATAATTTAGAGGTATATTATATAATATGAATATACATTTTGTTATGAATATATGTTTTGTTATGAATATATATTTTGTTATGAATATGTTTTGTTATGAATATACGTTTTGTTATGAATATATGTTTTGTTATGAATACACGTTTTTTTAAAGAATTTATGTTTTGTAATGAATATATATTTTGTTATGAATATACGTTCTGTTATTAATATATGTTTTCAATATACGTTTTATTATGAATATATGTTTTGTTATGAATGTAGTGATGTTTCTGTTCTTTCTATATAGAATGTCTTGAGATAACATAATTTTTCTCTCACTCAGAAAACACCTAATTAAAGCGCCATTAATGGATATTTCACTTCTTAATACTAAAACATCAGTTAATGCACAGTTATTCTGTTAATAAAATAAAACCAGAGCCCGAGGCTAGCTACTGATTTTCTTTCAACATTTCTAGCTGATTCTAGAAGGAGAGAATTTTAAATGCGTTGAGCTGAAACGAAACTAATTAGTGTATAAGAATAATAACATTCAGTGTCCTCTAGAATTTTCTGCTGACTTGATTGTCCTTTTTTTTTCACTTTACCGGTTAATTTGTTAACAAGGAATTCTTGTTCAGTTTATTTTAGCACCAGAACTGATACTACAAAGATGACATACAACTCACTAAAACAGCGACAGCAACATCTAATTTACTACCGCTGCTACAACTGCTTCAGCTTTTACTACTGCTGGTGGTATCGCTACTTCTACCGTTGCGTCTATTATAACTGCAGGTGCTGCTGAACACCTATTATGTAGCACGCGACCTACACTGAGAATACCCCGCATTATCTGTACTAAGTTTAACGTTCAGCTAATATCTAATTAACAAATATCAAGCGCAGTTTGTGATAGTTGCAAATTACTAATATTAATGAGTACTAGTCAGAGTAGTAATAGTGGTACTACTACTAGTTGTAATTATAAAGAAGGAGCAGTAGCATTAATGTTGTTGTTATTGTGGTCATTATTATCATTATTATTTTCTAAAAGTTTACTTACCATCAGGAAGAATCCAGTTTCCTGAATTTTGTCCCCAAACATAGATAGGTCGAATCGCTCCTCTGCATCCTGGTAGTTCACTGCCACACGACCTAAAGCGTGAATAACATATTTGTTTATTTCCTTACAGAAACGTAAATAAAAAAATAAAGAAATAAAGCAATAAAATAAAAATGTATGTTAGATAAATGTGTGTACTTTATGTGTGTTTATGTAAGTTTGTGTGTGTGTGTGTGTGTGTGCATGTGTGCCTGTCTATTTAAATATATGTATATATATATCTAAGTTAGAATTTATGCAAATGTGTGTGTTGTTAATAATTATACTTACTGAAAATTGTTATCACAAAGTCGTTTTAGTTTGAATCCAATATATTTATTAACATATTCAGGATTAGAAATACTCTCTCTCTCTCTCTCTCTCTCTCTCTCTCTCTCTCTCTCTCTCTCTCTCTCTCTCTCTCTCTCTCTCTCTGATCGTACAGCGTGAGATATATATATATATATATATCTCACGCTGTACAAATACATATTGCGTACACAAAAACCTAAACAGACAGGTGTTAATTAATAATTACCATTGTGTTAGATGTAACGGAATATCATCACACACTTGTACACTCAAGTGTAACAGTGATTTTGAATCCACCTCAGGCTTGAAAGCAACTGAAATAAAGAAAATCAGTAGATACAGATGAAATTAGTATATGAAGAAAGGTAAAGAGAGAGAGAAGAGGCTAGTTAGGTTACAAAGATAGATAACTAGAAAGACAGACCGACCGACCGACAAACCGGCAGACAGATATATACACAGATAGATAGTTAGAGAGAAAGATATTTCTATATTTAGGCACACACACACACACACACCTAGACTGATTTTAGTCAATTCGGTAGTAGTTTTCGTTAGTAAACAATTGTCACGACTTGCGACAATTTAAATCTCGCGGCAGCCATTTTGAACCGGAGAAAAGTAGTTTAAAAACAGGTTAATATTATATAGCTAAGGACCTTTTTGCCGTGAAATGTTCCGAGTCGAACAAACTTTATTTTTGATTGATTTAAAAAGTCGCTTAAAGACAATTAGCCAAGTTTCTTGATTGTTTTTTTTCTTTTTCTATTTCATATTTTTTTCCTTATTTTTTTCTTATTTTGTTTTTGTTGATTTTTTGTTAATCATAGCCCACCTTGTATTATACATAAAACACCCAGCTGCTGCCGACGAGACAATAATAACAGATGTGGATTTATACTGAAGTAAATTTTATGTGATACTTGCCCTTCTTTAGACAGGTTAATTTCGAACTACGTTGAAACCTGACAGCATTCTATTTTCTGTTTGGCAAAAATCGCTAGCCATTTAATGACTTTCATATATTCGCTTATTTTTTTCTTTTGCACATTAATCAGTATAACCATTTAAATGGTGAAGTATAAATATATTTTTTAAATCCGTCTATACAGTGTTTACGCATCGTGTTTATTGCTATGGTTACCTGTTAGAAGAAAAAAAAAAATACGGTATCTTCAGTTACATCAACAAAAATAGTTAACAACATAAACCGAGCTGATTGCTATGGTTACCTATAAAAATAACAAAATGGCCAATGGTGAAGATTTGACTTCATTAAGAGGAATCTGTTTAGTCATCCACTGGACGCTCAAAATATTTAAAATTCCACAATCTAAAAATATATCAAAGGTTATCATCCTTATCGTCATCATCAGCAGCATTATCGTCATCATAATCGTCGTCTCATTGGTCACAGTACTTTCACACAAACTCACCTATGTATTCTTCCTTTCCCTCCTCCAGTCTCAGTGCCGTGCATCTGTGCTGTTCCTGAAAGTTTTTATATCTTTAACTTATAAATTACATTGCCTTTTATTATACAGTTTTTCTATCCAGACAATGCTTAAACCCGGGTCTATTTTTTCTAATTAAGAAAAATTTAGGTTGAGCAGATTAATAATAATAATAATAATAATAATAATAACAAAAACAATATTAAAACTAAACTAACATTAAATACTGACAGCTCTGAAGGGAGGGATGCAGTTGATGCTGTTCAAGAAGATACTAATATTTAAACAAGTTTTAACCTAATATTTTCAGTATAATACTGAACACACACTCTTTAATACAAGTCATATTAAATACAGAATAATTAAAGAAAATCAGCTTTCGACGGGCTGGTCTTATTTATATAATATGATCCTTTGATATCGAAAAAAGATGTATAAAAAAAAAATAATTGAAAAAATGTATAAAAAATATTTTACAAAATAAAGAAATTAAACATAAAGAAAAATAAAGAAATACAAATTTAAAAAAAAATAAAAAAAAATGAAAATATAACACTTACCTGTTGAGAATTGTTATAAAATATTTGCAAAGATTTTACAAATGTTCCTTGTGCGAGATCCAAGCACATAAGAACTCCCGTCCACAGAATGAGAACTTTTAGTAAACACATCAGTCAGTTGTAAGCAAATATTTATATATATCTAATTATTTAAATCCTCAAAATGACCCCAAATGCATCGAACAACGTTATGACAAGGTCTGCAAAAACCCCACCAAAAATAAACAATAAAAACAATGTAAAACAATAAATAATAATTTAAATTAAAAACCTTTGAGACAAAAAGAGAAAAGAAGAAAACATTTTCTTAGATTCGGTGGCGTTTATGATGTTTTTCAGCAGAAAGGTATCGACTAATCTCACCTCGCCTTGTCACGTCGTATTCTGAAACGTATCAACGCCGTCGTTCACTGAAATAATCCCGCCACGCTGTCAGTCAAATCTCCTGTCTGTGCATTGGTCAATAGTCTTTCTTTTATACATCTTTATAAACATAATGTACAGCAGTCAGCGCATGAGAGAGAGAGAGAGAGAGAGAGAGAGAGAGAGAGAGAGAGAGAGAGAGAGAGAGAGAGAGAGAGAGAGAGAGAGATATGTGACTATGAGTTTAATACAGACAGCAATTCATTAACAGAACAAACTACATAAAAATATATATATATAAAACATAACTAATTAAATCTTCAGGAATTATGTGTATTTCCTGAGTTTTTCAAGGTTTATATAAAATTCCTGCAACATGTGTGTGTGTATGTGTGTGTGTGTGTTTGTGTGTTTATAATATATATATATATATATTTATGTATGTATGTATGCACGGATACTGACCGTTCCTGTCATATACACTGATACACATGTGCGTGTTTGTGTGGGAGGTGTATATGTATATAATGTAATGTAATGTGAGTGTCTATATGTGTTTACAAGAGAGAGAGAGAGAGAGAGAGAGAGAGAGAGAGAGAGAGAGAGAGAGAGAGAGAGAGAGAGAGTCAAAGTCAACAACAGGTGACAGTTTAGTTTAGTTTTTGTTTATACGCTGTACTTGGGTCAACAGGTTCGCTAATAATTATTTGATTCTGGAATCTTTTGTACGATTACTGTATACCAACCTAAAACCCACTTCTGAGTCTTTAACAGAATAGAGATTTCTGTTTTTGTGAAACCGTAGTGATACTGAGATGTTCGATGATGATGATACAAAACTGGTTTGCAAAAGCCATTGAGGAAAAAAATATTTTTGGTTTAGAGATAGAGGTAGATTCGAATAACTTGCTGGAACAAAGTAATAATCAAAAATTATAATAATATGATGATGATATCGATGATCACAACAACAACAACGACAACAACGATAGTAGTAATAATATTGATACTGGTTTCGCTTTTGTGACTCAAACAGAACAGTATAAAGAAAGACCGTCATATTGTGATCATTCTTCAGCTAAAATACTACTACTACTACTACTACTACTACCAATAATAATAATAACAACAATAATAATAAACAAATAAACAAATAAACACTTAAATAAATAAATAAAAATAAAAAATAGAAATAAACTAAATACAATATAATTATAAGTAAGTAAACAAAAGAGAAACAAAGAGAACACAGGAATAAAGAAGACGTCGAACCAAAGACGAATTCATTACATTTGCTACTACTATAACAACAACAATCACCACTACTACTAATACTACTGTTATTACTACGCCACTACTACTATTACAACTATTTAATACGATATTTAAACAGAACCAAAGTTTGTTCAAATGTGCTTTACAATGAAAAAGTAATAGAATAAAAGGAAAAGACTGGAAATAACATACTAAAATGAATGTAAAAAATAAAAATAAAATAAAATAAATAAATAAATAAATGTGGAAACAAATTTACTACACAAATAATGGAATAGGTCTTAAAATATTATTTAAAATGACGAACAGACTAAATTGAACGATTAAAACTGCTGGAATTATCAGCATTTATATAATTAGAACGCAGTGTTGCTGGAGAGTTAGTTGTTTAACAGTTCTGTACAGTTCTACCTGCTCTTTCCACGCGTATCCTTCATTTACTCTGGGTACGACCGTTCAGCATTTTAAGATCGTACTTGTCAAATGTTAATATTAAATAAAACAATTATTAATTGATCAAGGTCATTCATTCATTCAGTCTCGAGTCTGTCTTACAAAATGCCATTCACTGACCAAATTTCATTATGTTCTTACTAATTTACTGTTTATATAGTTTATGAATAATCATCATTTGTTAGCTGATTCTACGTTTATTATCTTCTAATACTTTAATAACTCGGATATTCAAAACAGAGTTTCAATGAAAGTAATCATGTTTCTGTTTATTCTTTTATGTTTAATAATTAAAGAAGTAATATCATGATATGTTGGTTATATTATAATTTTCTTTATGAACATCACCATCACTCATTAATTAATTTATTGTTCATTCTATAGTAACTGATAATAATCATGTAATAAAGACAACATTACCAGTCCTTCATTTAGCTTTATTCTTAATTGCATTTTTTGGGGGGGTTTAACTTCAAAGTTTTTATCATTTTCTTATTAATTTGAAATCCGCTCAAAGCTAATGTTTACTGACTTTAACGTATTAAGAGATAATAAAAAACATAATTCCCTTTTTAAACTTCTTTTCTAATCTTCTATTTCTCTTTTAGTTTGAGAAATGTGAATCTTCCATTAAGAGTGGCTTTTTTTTTTATCCGAATGCGCATTTGTTGTAAAAGATTACGGGTGGGGGGAAATGTGAGTTTTGTTTCTTTTTAAATGTTCTTTTGATTAGAATGCACATTATTTAAAGATATTTCCTAGAACAAAATACTTCTTTTCCTTTTTTTTATAATTTGTTTTTCTATGTCTTTACTAATCTTCTTTCTTTCTGTGCACGTAGAAAACCTTTGCCAATCAAAAGAAGTATAATAATATATTTTCTTAATTAATGAATGTTATTTGACCTAACAAAACTGTTTTCCTCTTATTGTTCCATCTTTTTCGTATTTGACACTTTACGTTTCTTGCTCAGCAGAACTTTATCAAAGACGAGACAAAAAATGCTATTTCTCTCCTTCTCTTAACGAAAACCTTTAACGTTTGTTGTGGAATAAATTTTTAAAAATAGTTATTTCTTCGTGTCAAAATTATAATTGAACTAATTAAGAAATATGGAATAGTCCGTGCTGGATTCAGTACCTAACGTATACTGTTTTTTCATGGAAATTGATACAGTATATGTTGGTTCGCACAACATAATGAAGTAAAAAAATGGGCGATGATTACAGTTGATAACAAAAAAAGAAAGAAAAAGAAATGATCTGACATTGTTGTCAGTAACTCTACAGTTAGTAAAATAACTTATTACACAGTATGCTATGTATTCGGGTAAATAAATAAATAAAGAAGTTATTGGTATTAGGATAGGGAAACTGGGGACCGATGAGCCATTTTTAAGATATTTGGCCATTTCGTACAAACCTTGATGCTTATGGAGACATTACTGCTCTCAGTTACAATTATAGAGTCTTGAACAACATCGTTATGGGAGAAATTTATATAACAGAATGGCTCGTCGCGCACCAGAGTCAGGTACGACTGAACTACCCAACAGGGTCCTAAGGGCAATGATCTCAAACCGTGAAATTAATTAGAAACAATACACAAGTAAATCCTTTTTTTTTAAATTCCTGTGAGATGCACATAGTGCAATAAATTAAGGAGTGAATTAAATTTTCAACAAACTGATCTGAGTCTAGAGCATATCGTGCTATTTACTCAGTGTCATGGTTTCAATGTAGTTTCAAGCGTCCAAACCAATGCTGAATCTTATTCAAGATTGAACCCATCAAAACTGCCACTGAATTGTATGATTCCTTTCTGCCTTTTGATAGTTTGCAATAACCGGTTTAGCAAGGACACCCAAAATCAAAATTTGCCTCAACTGGGCGTATTGCTTCCTAGACAGGTTCCTATATAAATTAAACATGCTGTGCGAACCAAGAGATACTGTATCTGTTCCCACGAGCTAATACCAGTCTACTTTAGATACTGAGTCCAGCTGAGTGAATTAAATATAATTATTATGTAATTCTAAATCATTTCAATTATAATTTTTTTTTTCGTTTATCTTTTTAAGTGTAAACCTTTCACTAAATGGGGGGGAGGCATTAAATCAGAGAAAAGAACTTGATAAAGTTAGTTGATTAATATTTACATCCGAATAAAGCGTTTCTTTTATGTTTCATCTGTGTTTATATTTTCAAAAATCTTCCTTTCCGATATAGAAAAGGTTTACCGTAAAAAAAATAAAAAATGGAAGAAAGAAACCTTGTGACTTAAGGTGGAGGTAACATGATTACATAAAGTAGGCCTACCTAAAATATTACGGATTTTATAAATACAGATGTCCGACGTGGTCGATGACTAATAACAGTATATTTGACATCTCTGTTACGAAGAATATATATATATAATGATATAAATTGTTTAAAAAGAACAACAACAAAACCTAATTTCATTTGAAAATCCCTTCTAAGAAAAGGAAAAAGGTCAAGTAAAATCAAATTTGAAATTTTATTGATTTTCTCTTTTTCCTTTAAATGATTTAAATCCTGATATGATATTGTACATTGTTATCGTTAAGTCTGCTATAACTATGTTTAGTTATTCGCATAGTAATACAGAAATAGAACTTTAAATATATACACTGACTAAACATGTCTACCGATATTTGAATGAAAGCCAATATTTTTTAGGTACTCTCTCTCTCTCTCTCTCTCTCTCTCTCTCTCTCTCTCTCTCTCTCTCTCTCTCTCTCTCTCTCTCTCTCTCTCTCTCTCTCTCTCTCTCTCACATTACCCTATGAAAATGTGCTCAATTTCAGAAATTAACATGGAACCAATATACGCTAAAATAAATTGATTTATATGGTCCATAACAATTCTTTCGTGTTGAAAAATATCAGGTTAAATCTGAAAACGTATCTTGCGTGAAAAAGTAATTAAACATGTGTAAAACAAAATTTGCAGTGAATATAAACCAATGTGGTGTCGGCTAATCTTGCTACCTGTTCAATTAATTGTACTCACATAGTTTGTTATCGACAATGGTATGAACATAATATTTGTGTACTAGAAAAAAGTATAAAAACAGAATAATGGTTTACGGCAAACATAATGCTATTTAAAATCTAAAAAAAATAAAAAAAATTAATAAAATAATAATAATTATTATTTTTATTATCTCATCAAATGACTACTTTTAGACAAAGCTTTTCTCTGTTTTCAGAAATTTATATTTTTAAACATCTAGCAAATTTTTCGGCATTGTTTCCATAAACAGTCTTCATCTTCACTTTTCATCATAATCTAAGGTTTGTTGAGGAGGTTCTCATAGTCGAAATCCCAAATTGTAGAAGAGGAGGACGAGTGTTCCTCTGTCCAGACTACACTGTGTTGTAAAAGTGATTATTATAAACCTGGTCTCCAAGCACAGAAAATGACTGAAATTTCAAACATTACGCTTCGATCTTGATAGTGAAACTAATTCCTCTTATTTCATTAACAAAATTGAAACGGACCATGATGCCAGTTTTTTGCTTTGCTGAGAAAACGTGTTAATAAATCAATATGATTATCAAAATTTCTATGGCAACAACCTAAACTGATCAATCAGTGACGGGTGAAACAACCAGGAGAAAGAATAACATTTAAAAAGTAGAGATTACGCTAACAGCTATCACTTTTCAAGAATACTTATTATATATTTTTTACTTGATTTTATATTTGTTTTTGTTGTAATGATATAACAGAAAGCTTTCAATCATCATTCGAAGTTAATGAAATTATCTTATATGTACTTTTCCACAGACAAAAAGTCCAATACATCATTGATCATAAACGATAACGAATAGTTCGGCACCAGTATAAGTCACGTACTTACACAGCATGTTTCTAAATTTAATGAATAATGTATAATTTACAATTTGCTGTTTCATTTATTTTTTAAAACAGTCTTTGTTTTACCTGAGTAAAATTGAGACAAAGACACACACGCTTTCTACAATTAAAGAAAGGGACTAAAACTACGTCAGATATGATTATTATTATTATTATTATTATTATTATTATTATTATTTATTAATTAATTAACTAAAATTGTAACTGTAAACACCTTAAATGAATGTATGTGTATTAAATACATCTTAATTTCTTTACTTATGACAGTAATTAACAGTTGAATAATTGTAAGTTATTAAATAATAGTACATTCTAACTGCGTTTTCAACCAGTCATCTTCACATTTAAGCATTCTTCATTTGTCTCAGGCAAGATACCCATCTGACAGTATTAAAAATTGAAAAAATAAAAAATTATCTTTCTATGTATTTTGTAATTAAATAATTAAAATGTCTTGTTAAATATACATAGTCGGAAAGTGTATTAAGATGTGAAAGTTTACAGATGTATCTATATGTCTCTCATAAATCAGCAGATCGGTGTCAAAACAACAATGTACAAACGAAATTGGCATTAATCATTCACTGTTAATTACTTTACAAAAGTATTTCGTAAATACAACCAAAATCAGTTTGAATCTTTCAAATAAAAATTTGCTTATTTCTTAAAAAAGCAGTTTTTGTATTTTAACCAGACACTGCATCCAGAAGCAGATGTCCCAGGTGTTCTCTGGTGGTTAGGTGACATGTGTGGCCTTATTTCGCAGGCTTAATTTAATGTTTTTTTCGAAGGAGTGCAGTCATAACGATACCCTAGTCAAATATCAGGTATTTGCATTCCGTACAGCTGGCCCCCAGCTTGTAAAACATAATTATTATTATTTATTTATTTATTTAATTTTTTTACATTTCACATCGAACTAAATTTTGTATTCTTTTTTTTCCACGTGATATGTCTTTACAGCAAGTGGTTTAGGAGTGAAAATTTCAGTAAATATACGAAACTGTATTTAGTTTTTATCTTTGTATTTAAAACATTGACAATACATTTTATTTGTTTATTATTTTTTTCATCTATTAATCAAATTTGTGAACTGGATGTGGTATGGTCGCAGGTGTTAATTTACAATCGGTCGACGGAGGTATCGTCTGAATAAACTAACAGAAGTTATTTTTTATTTTATAGTTATATTTTTTTTTAACGATACCTTTCATTCAAATAAGCAGCGTTAGCACTATAGAGATTTTTGCTGCCTTTTTAAACCTGATCCGTACTCTATTTTAGAAGACACCTTTTCAGCCTGATGTAATTCGGTGATAAACAATTTTTCTCAGATTTAGGGTGTTATTCACTGAGAATTATATAGGATAAGCAAAGTAAAGTGAGTAAAATCGGATTAATTCTGGATATATCCTTTGATACATTGTTTGTATTAAAATATTTTAACGCTTTCTAAATAAATACTACAAATGCATCGTAAGGCAGTTTAATGACACAAAGAAAATAATTTTTGAGATAGAAGAGTGAGAGAGATAAAATTAGACACAAAAATGGATAGGTACTTAAACAGATAGGTGGGTGAATATAAAGATAGATAGATAGAGAGAAGCAGACAGACAGGAAGAAAGGTTGGTATTAATAAAGAAAAGACTTTTTTTTTTGCTTTCAATTTTTCTTTTAATACCTTTTTCTCCGGATTATATAATATATATTTCGATGTTTTCTAACTGAGGTTTGATGAAGGCAATTTTCTCGCGGCATGGTGTATGTTCAGAATCATTTATTCACGTGAACTTTGGAATTACTTTAAGATGTATGCATCTTTAACATTAATGGAAATAAATGCATGCTATTTTGAACACGAGCAGGAGAAGTAATAACCAGCATTTTCTACAAAATAAACAAATTATTTGTATTTCAGGTTCATTCAAAAATGTGTACGTGAAATTTGCATAAACGACAGATTTTTTCATAATTAAACATCGAACATATCGCTGTAAATATCTCATGATGAATCGTAACAGATGGAAATAAAAGTAAAAAATATGTATAAAGCTGTAGTTAATTTTAAAAGATTTTTCATAACCATGTATTAAAGACAGTGAGATTTATTATTCAAAGAGCAGATATCAACAAGCAGTGATATCAAAATTTAATGACGTTTTACGACATTAGGAACAAAAATCCTAAATGTCCTTGTTTGATGTACAATGTTAAATCTATGTTTTACTTTTGGACAGCTTAAAAAGTAATTTGGTTTCATGTTTGTTTTTGATTAACAAAAGGGCATAATTGGTTCGACTGCATAACTGATTCAAAATTTTAGAAATTAAGAAATTATTTGATCACTATGTTAGCCAACAGTACGGCGGTGGGTAGATCTCAGGAAAATTATTTGGTAACAAAGGAAAATGTGAACTCTCTCTTTACACGGTTAATTGCGGTACTTCCAGTGGATCCTAAATGTGAGAGTGATATCGATTCATTTGAAAACAAAACAAGTCTGAAAACACTATCACTTCGTTATGTTCCAGTCACTGTTCATTCTCCATCCTACTTCCTGTAGAGCTGGCGCGCTTTCTTTCACTCGCCAGTCAAGTTACTCTTTGTTGTGCTTAAAATAAGTAAAACTCGAGTTAATTGGGAAAAATAGGATTTTTAGTAAAGAAAGACCAGCTATTTGCAGTTCTACCTGTATTTTATTTTTAAATTATTTATTTATTTATTTATTTATTTATTTATTTAATTAATTTATTTTTTGCTCTTTGTGTTTATATATCATGGCGGGTTCTCCAGAAATGAGAAGCGTGAATATTTACAGTTAGAAAATAGAATAACTATTTGGTTATAGATAGCACGCTGTCCAAATCACTGAACACCACTGCAATGGTACTTTTTAGGGGGTGTATGGGATATCTGTGGGCCAGGTGGGGACATTTTTCACTAAAGAAGGCTACATGGACCCACTCAAAAAAGAAATTGGAAGCTACGACATTGTTGTTGCTGTTATTATTATTATTATTATTATTATTATTATTTATTTATTTATTTATATTTAAAAAAAAAAAATTTGTGACTGCCCCCTCCCATTTGCATCGTTCGTGTACTTGAATCTTTCAGACTTGTTTTCAGTTCTGGACCAGTCATTACCATCTGCAAGTTTATATATAGGTAGGTAGATAAACAGACACTGAAAGGACATACACTACAGTTTGTTACAATTCTAGTTTGTTCTTGAGAGACATTGTCATAACTAGATGAATTTGATAGAACATTGTGTAATAGAACACTTGGTCCACGAATGAAATTAAAATAATGGAGTATATCTACATTTCAAACTTAATATTCCGAATGGCTATTTTCATTTTCATAATTGTATAGTTTGCAGTTCTTTGTAACATATAGCTACTAACAGGATTAGTAAATATTTTTTAAGATTAAAGGTTCGTTGTTAAGTTGAGATTATTATTCCACTGCTTCAACCAATGATTTTCATCTTGCATTTATTGACTGAATTAGTGTTGTTGTATTATTATAATAATTATTATTCATAAATTCTTCATAAATATACAATTTTATTTATATTTTATGTTTTGATACATGATGAAAATTAATAAGTCTGATATCTAAATATTGTTATTTTATAAATGTTAAACATTTGTGATAATATATTAAATATTTAATTTTATATTCTGAATAAATAACCTTGAAAAGAATTGATTTAAGCATAACAAAAATTTTGACTCTATCTTGTTAGCAGCTATGAATTACAGAATCTGCATATAGCCTGTTGTGCTTAAAGAAAGGTGCAGGCTAAATGCTGGGCTCTTATCAAGGCTGAAGCCAGAGTATTTTGCATTAACTATTTGCATGTCATCTACTTGTTAAAAATTAAAAAAAAAAACATATTTGAAGAAATGCTGTAGTGCCAGCCCAACTTTTATATAAAATGCTAGATAAAATATCTGTATTACAAGTATTACTAATATTACAGCTTCAGTTGCTTCTGCTACTATTACTAAACTGTATATACATAGCTAGTATTGTAATGCTAAAAGACTTCTTAAAAATAAAATTTTGGTATTCACAAGTAATGACTTAAAATTATGAAATAATTCTTAAAAATACACATTTGGCAAATAAAAATAATAAAAATAAATATATAAAAAATAAAATTAAAAAATTCAGAAGATAAGTTCAGTTTTAATATTTATTATCAAATAAACATTCAAATATCAAAAAAGCAATAGAAAATTCTTCAGTCATGGAATTAACAGCCAAAGTTATTTACTGGCCTCTTCTGTTTTAAGTTAGTAATTTTATAGCATTCCTGTGTACAGATATAATAATAAAAAATGTATTATCTTGAATTCTTTTTGAAGACATTATTAATTACTTTATGATTATTATAAATAAGAAACTGTTTTGATGGTACCCTATGAATGGACAGTTGCCACAAAGATATGAAATGGCAGAAAAAAGTCCATTTTATTTTAATTATTTTTTTTCCCCTTTTACCAAATTTTCATCATAGTTAAAACTATTTTGTCCATTTGTTTATTTCTGTTGAATGTTACATATTAAAAATGCAGAAGAGAGAGAGAGAGAAAAAAATTAAAATTAAAATTAAATCAAATAAAAATATAACTATTGGATATAAACATCTGATATGTCCAGATGCACCATGAATACACAACCTTAGGAACGATATTTTGTTTACATTTCACCTGAATGTTTGTGTAATGGACCTTACCATCTTACCAATGTATCAAACTAGGTTTCTTAATGCTCCAAGCTCAAAACATTTTAGCAGACATTGTAAATATTACTCAAGGTCATCATTTGAAATATAAAATTCTTTGCTTTTAGTGAATAGTGTTCTGAATTCACAGATCATAGGCTCTCATTTTCTGTAATGATGGTGTGGGTGAGAGTGATATTTCAAACTTGTTATATTAACCTGAAGCTTTGATCAGCTAGAAATAAGAAATTGTTAAAAAAAATATTCTTTTTTAATATTGCATATAATTCAAAGTTGATTTAAAAAAAAAAAAAAATCTAGTAATGGCTAAATGTATAATTATGAAAACAAATTTGTACAGTTTGAAGGAGCCATGGAAACAGTTAAGTGTTTATAAGGTAGCAGTTATTATTTTAATTCCATTCACAGATTGAGTATTTACATTGCACAACATTCCATCAAATGGATCTGTAGTAATGACAACACCTTTCTTAAAATAAAAAAATAATCTAGAAACAATCCAAATATTATTTCTTATATTTCTTATTTTATTGCTTTGTACACAATTTACTTACAAGTGAAACTGAAAACAAAGTTAAAATCTTTTTTTATTTTTTCACATATAATACAGGATATATGATAAAAATTTCAGAAGAATAATAATTTAATACAAGGTGAAAAGGCTAAAAATCTTTATTTTAAAAAATCCCACGTTGACTAATTAATTATTATTTTTTAATTATTAAAAAGAAATATTCTGCCAGACAAACAACAAAATATAACATAAAACTTTATATTTTCTTTAGTGCTATAAATTTATAACAGACAAAATTATTATAAAATTATTATTTTAAATATTTACTCACTAAATACATTGTACTTCATTAAAATTTACACTCTATTGTATAATTAAAGTTTTTGTTTAAATATGATGGACATTGAGTTTGAAGTATGTGGCTGTAAAAATTTTGTTTTGTTTGTTGTTTTTTATTTTATGTTTATATTAACTTTAATATAATATAAGTTATTTCAGTACCACAAACAACCATTTTTAATTAGTGCGGTATAATGACATTCAATCAAATAGTATTAAACAACTGTTCATAAACAGGTTTACTGGTAAATACAGTAGAACAAAAATAATGCATAATCCAAAATAATTTATATTTCAGTATTTTAATACTGAATTTTGAATAATTTATGATATTAAACAAATTATGTGAAAATGATTTTACAAATTTAAGCATATGTCCACTAATAAGAGGAATGTCAATCTAAGGAGGTCAACGCTTAGTTTGTGAAAGTGAAAATGTAACACTTCTCCATTTAACTGCTAATCCACAAATTAACAGAATTCACATGCATCCACAGAAATAGTAACGAACAAGGAAATTTTTAAAACATAAACTGAAACAAAATGAGCTAAAAGATTTGAAAGATTATGTTGCTTTTTTGTTAAATATCACAGATCATATTTAAATTCCATGAAAAAGACTGAACCAAACTATAAAATTTGAACAAATATATGTGATTATGTTGTATCAACAGCTTTTTCTAAAAATAGATTTCTCTTTATAATTTATTTCTTTGGTGCAATGATCCCTTCTAGCTGAGTCTGAAAAAGAAAAGAAAAAATCATTAAAAACTAGCCATGATAGATAAAATATTAATAATGTTCCTAACTACTAATAAATGAAAATGTATAAAATACTTACAAATAAATTATTAATAAATATAGTTATTCAAAATACCAGGGAAGAAATAAAAATCTATAAAATAGATAAATACCTATATGGTAATAGCATAATGTTTAATAAACAAAATATTTTTTGAAGTAATATATATATATATATATATATGTACCACATATACATATATTGCAAGCAACAATATGCAAAATACACAAACATTCTCTTACCACTCTTGTATTTTCATAGAATCCAATAATTCCAAAACTTGTTTTTACAAAACTATATTAGGTATTTATATTTTATAAAATAATTTAATAGCAAATGATACATCCAGATTATAATTGCAATTGTAATTAATTGCTAACCTGACTATTTATGCAAATAATAGCAACACTGGTGATTTATTACAAAGTTTGGTTAATGTAAATAACACAATGCAAATATCTAATATCATTTATGTTAAACAATTTAAGCTTTTGTACCTATGACAGATTTGACTATTTTAGAAAAATAATAATAATAAATAATTAAATGAATTAATATGGACTATTATAAATACTAAAATGTGCAAATCCAATCTTTCAGAATTCATAACAAAAATTCATTTTCTTAATGTTTTGTGAAAACAAAAATAAAATAATAATAATAAATTAAAAGTATAAAAAAATGAAAGTTTTTACAAATTTGGTAACCATTCAGACAATTTGTAATAATGACATGATTGAAAATAATCCCTAAGTAAAATAAGTTCTGATTCTGTACTGAACTGTTGTATTTTGACAACAGCTATTAAATATCTGGTACATGACTAATACAACATATTTATGATATAGAGAGAAAAAGTTATATTCACGGAAACAAAACAAAAAAAGAGAAAAGTATAAATAATGATTAAATAAGAAGATCCAAAGTTATGCAAGGAGAGCAAATGATACCTATTTTTATTAACTGATATATTCTTATTCTTCTTCTTGAAAGTTATGTTCCTTCGCATACATTTAAAAATTATATAAATTTATAAAACCCTTTCAAAAAATTTAGGAGATAAAAAATACAGACTTTTTTAACACTGAGGATTTTGCTTTGTTTTCTTTTTTGTGTCTGGGATGTTTCTTTTATTTTAGTTTTGTGGAAGTGAATTATATTATATTTAAAAAAAAAAAAAAAAATTACATTATATTGTCTGTTTACCAGAACTTTAATTATAATAACAGCAATTTTCTATCTTGCTGTTATGTATTGTCCATCTTTTGATTTTTGGTGATCAGAATGATAGACACTGAAATACAATGACAAGCTTCAAACCAGTGTAATTTTAAAACATTTGAAATAATGTGACCAATAATGTTTTGCTGTAGTACACCATGCTTGCTTCATTCAGAAATAAAATGTGCTTGAAACCATACATGTGACAACTACTGATAGCAAGTTTTTAAAACATTGATAGGCCATGTCAAACAAAATCTATTTAACCAAATAATAATAATAATAATAATAATAATAATAATAATAATAATAGCAAAAAGAAGAAAGAAAAATAAATAAATCATAAGAACAAGAAAAATAAGAAAAAATCTATAAATTGTATATAATTGCTATCATTTACTGACTTTCCTAATTAATAGTCAATAAGAGAATTTTATACATGACTGCAATCTGTGAAAACTAATATTCTGAAGAATCACACAGAATGTAATTGCATCTTAGGTGAGAAGAAGCCAAAAAAACCACTAACAAGTCATAATTAAAAAAATGTTTGAATGTTAGATGCAAATTTCAGAACATGACAGTAAATAAGATTAATCTGCATGCTCATCTGATTTTTATAGTAAACCAAAAATACCCAGTTATCATGACTTGGTTCCATTATAACCTGACAATGAAAAATGCAGTGGAAGGGAAAGAAAAATGAAAGAGTTTAATTAAGAAACAAATAAAAAAAAAAAAAAAAAAATCATATTTATATAAACATTAATATGCATTTAAATATATTATCACATTAAACAAATATATCAATAAAAACACGTTAGACATCTAGGAATATAAACACAAACCGTATTTATCATCACTGAAGTAAGAAATATGTTTTTATAAGATTAAAAAATTAAATATTACTTATCATGAGACTAAAATAAAATAAAAATGTTCCTATTTTATGCATAATTCACAGCCATTCCCAGAAATTCTTTACACACACTTTGTTATCTTCTTTTCTTTTTTCAAGTATTTAATCATGGTCATTGCAGTTGTAAGATAATACTTTGCTGTAAAACATTGACATATATAATAATAACCTTTCACATCAGATCATGTACTGTACAAATAATTAGCCAAACAGCTGGGGTTTGACAATGACCTACACAATGCTAAGAGAGTGAAAACCAAGAACAGATAAATGAAAAAAAATAGATATTCCATGGTCTGTGAAAACATAATAATTAGTAACATTTACAAAACCTGGCAAAGTTCATCATGTATCTTTAGAAGGAAGGAAGGGAAAAAAGAAAATACATCAAATTAAAAACTGCAGTAATAACAAAAACACACACACACACACACACACACACACACACACACACACACACACACACATGGTGGCTGGAAAAAAGGCACAAAATGTATGGATTTGCAGAGTATTGAATGTATGCACAGGGTAATTTTAAAGCTTATGGATTAGGCTAAATTAAAGACAGAGGCTTCATATTTGCAGGGGTGGTGACTTGTTACACTTTTTAATAGTCTCAGTTAGGCAGGATTAGTTCTAGCTTACTGATTAGGATAGATTTGAACTAAGGGCTTATAAATGATATACAAAATGTCCCAGGTTAAAATGTGTTTCACTATATATTCTCCAGCTTGCTCTAGTATCAGAAGTATGTTTAATATGGAAATTATTCATAGCAATAAGGGTGGTAACAAAATCTGTTTTGAGGTGTTCATGTATACCAAACATGCAATTCACAAAACAAAGCTATGGTGGAATTGCATCAAAAGATCTAGTTGTAACTGGCAGAATCTCTCCGTGGTATTGGGTGGAACATCTGCCTAAACCACTAACATTAACAAAAAACTCTTACAAAATGTGTTTAATCTATCTTTCATTTCTAATATATTTCTTAATCTTAATTAAAAAATGTGACTTTTTACCTGTGACTTTTCCCTAGAATCATATCTATATTGTGACAAGACAATATGTATAGTTTCTGTGTGTGCATGTGTTATATATATATCACTTTCTAGTTCTGATCAGTACAATCTGAATGTAGAACATAAAATTTTACTACTTAGCAAATAGATTTTATGCTGAAACCTTACTTTGAAACAGCTAATCTGATCTATTCAACAATGATAATAATGGAGATTAATGTGTTTGACATTTTGCTGTTTTTAAACATGAATAAGATAAAAAAAATCAATCATCTATATAAACTCTTAATATTTACTAAATTACTAAAATAATCTTTATTTATTATAACAATTAATGTTAAAAAATATATCAAGGTTCATTTTAATGAACATTTTTTCCTAATCTGTTAGACAGAAAAATAATCATGACCTACAGAAAACTTCACAAAACAATTCTGGAACAGTCATGCATATTTAATTGCCACCTCAGCAACAAAGATACAGTAAACAGAATAGTGTTTAAGCTGTATCATGTTGCCCACCTTGAAATGTCTGATTCATACGGAATAATCAGCACAGATCATAAAATATTCAAACACAAACTGGATTATACTCATAACATGGCTGTTGTCACAGCACCCAGTCTCAACAGCTATGCAGTGGACTGCAGCACTGTTGTCACAATACTTTCTAATACTTTCTAATCTACTCAGTAACTTCAAGCAACTGCTCCATATGTGGTTTATCATGTATGTTCTTTCCTGTCTTTGCATAAAAGTAGATCATGTGATTCTAATTAGCAAATATTTCTGTTAAATTTAAAATTATAAGCTAACCTCTGGCATTTTGTATCACAATTGAAATTTATATACAATGATATATTGATAAAACTGCTTTTTGTTAAAACCTAAATCAATGCTATACAAAAATATCACTATTATTTATTAAATATGTTTTAATTTATCATTCCAAACAGTACTTCAATTTAGAATTGTAAAAATGTTAAATTATTAAGTTAAAATAAATATTGCCAATTCATTTCAAAACCACAGTTCTTTCACTGTCAAAACACACAACACATTTGAACTAGGCATTATAAAAGCATATAAATATTTAAAATTTCTTTTGCTCATATCATCCAAGTTATTTTTTTCTGTATGAGTAAAATGAGCAATACAGAATATTTGATACAAATTTCAGTAAACTACAACAAAGACTGACTGATACAGTAAAGTAACTCATACTAACAGGCACTGCCATCAACAAACCAGAATAAAGAAACCATCAACTGCTCTTACCCAGACGTAATTAGTCTTAATCATAATAGAGAAAAATACTGATCCTGTAACATGTGATGCTTGGGGAGGGGGGGCATTTTCAACTGTGTACCATTTACCATTGTTTTGTTACTAAATCACTTAAAAACAAATGGAAATCACTAGAAATGAGAGTAGCTATCCATCCAGCTCAGAATCAGTAATCAACTACGAAATCAATATTTTGTGAATATTCAAAATATCTTGTATGATTGTATTTGCAAATAATTTAAAAAAAAAGAAACCTAAAAAATGTCTATTAATTTTGTATGTAACTAGACAAAAATATTATCATACACTCTGATACAGAGATTACTATAGTAACAGAGAATTAAGTGTTAAATTCTTTTAATGCCTCATAAGTGTTTTTGCTTAACAAAAATATAAAAAAATTATTATTTAAATTCAGAATTATTAAAAAAGGTCATACCTAAAACAAAATATGTCATTTCAGTTTTACTACCATTTTTCATAATTATTTAGTTGGAAAAGAAAAAATATATATACCTACATGGATTAGTCTTAATTGTAATGATTTCAGGGCTCTGGATATTTTGATATCTGCACCCTAGCTCTCGTTCACAGTTTCATCCAATAACATTAAAAATTAATATCTGATTCTTGACAATTTAATTCCACTCATGGAATTTTTACATTTTATTTCATTTTTATTTTTATTATTTGTCACTCTAATATTTTTTGAATATCTAAAATTAGTGAAGTGGCAAACTCCCCTTTACCATGTGGTGAACCAGGGTAACTGTCTGATTTGCAGATATCTTCACTGCTCCTGTGTGTGTGTGTGTGTGTGTGTGTGTGTGTGTGTGTTTGTGTCTACAAAAAGCGCTGGCATATATGGATGACGGTATGGACAGACAGACACACTGCTTTACTTGCTTACAATATTTCAACAGAAAACATTGTACTTTGTAAAACTAAAATTCTTAATTTACACCGTAGTTTTATGAGATGAAACTATATTGCATTCTGAAAATACCTAGTTAGTTTTATCTGTTTTATGCATATAAAAAGATTTAATAAGAAGAATTATGTTTTATCTCACAGTAGAGATATGCTGCGTAAATTATCACTTCATCTTAAAGGTGGATTAATGTTTAAATAAAACTTAGATTAAATAAGGTAAACTCAGAAAATGTCATATTAAGAAACTAACACCTGACCTTAGATATATATAAGTAAACATACATTCCACAATAGGATTAACAGTTGTATAAAATCAGAATCCTTTCCTTAATAATATCCAATCTAAGTGTTAAGATATTTCTCTTACTTTAGATTATATCTGTTTGGTATACATAATTACCATATATATATATATATAAAAATGTATATATTCATTAAAATGTCACCTTAAGTTGTTGGTTGGTTCTCTTAAGGAACTGGATTTCCTCTGTGTGTTTCTTTTCCTCAACTTGCCTCTGTTCTGCTGCTCTCTTTTCTATCTGCTCACACTTTGCTTTCAATTCATTGACATTCTTCTCCAAGTCTCGTTTCTCCTGTTCCAGTTCAGTGATCTACAAAACAAAACAGCAAGGCTACATATCATGTTTACATTATGAACATATACAACAACAAAATAAATAAATTATTATAATAATAATGATGATGATTATAATTTATTAAAGCATAACTATGATAATAATTCATTAAAAAAATAATTATGATGATGAATAAATTTGGAATAAATGGCATATGTAACCAAAGATATAAACAAATAATAGCTAAATTTTATTACTGTTAGTTCTAATTTAATGGCTGAAATCAAATTTCCTTTCCCTATAACTTTTTGTTCCATTATAAACATTAAAAAGATAACAAAAAATTGTTTTTATACAATATAGAAATTGTTAAATACAAAGGCCATGAAACATTAAGTAATCTGTTTAATGTTTTGAGCAATATCCATGTCCTGTATTCTAAAAACAACAAATTAGTATAAGAGAAATGCTTTGAGTACAAAATAAACATTCATGCAGTACAGTAAAACAATAAAGTACACCTGCAGAGAAGATCATAAAAATACAAGATCAAACATCATTCATTAACAAGTTACTGTATTTCTTAATGTACAGCAAAGATGTTTAAAATACAATCGTGCTTTAAAAGATCTCAAAATTAATTCTATCTCATATAATTCTTTTTTATAATTATGTCTTCAGTAACAGGATTATTGATTCTACATCTATTTTCATTTTAATATGACTTAATATATCTCAGCTAAATAGTTCTAATTACTAACATTAGTAAGAGCCATGAAAACATATGTATTGTATTGTCAGAAAAATATTTCATTTAAATGATTTGTAGCTTTCACTCATTTCAGATATAAAAAGATGTCTGTTTCACTGAGATTGATTGAAAATTAAAAATAAATAAATAAAAAACATTTCAATAAAACCAATATTAGAGGTTTGAAATGTTTCAGAAGAATAAACATTAATTTTGGTTATAATTACGAATATCACTCATGGTAGCTAAACATGAAACATGTCATTCACCATAGTTAAACTGAAAATTAAAAAAAACCAGAACCATCTACATTTCTTTTATTAACAATTGATTTTAGTTTTTAAACTTATCTGAACAATTATAATATATATACAAAATTCTTCATGGATATATTTCAGTTAAAAAATTATCTATTAATAATAACCATATATATAAACATGCAAGAACTATTGTTATTCATTTTTGAGACACAATTTTCAAGTGTTAATTGATATCATTATAAATTATTAATAATTACAATATTTTGTTAACTTTGACAAAAATTGGTGTTGTAAACTAATGTTACTTTCAGCCAATGAATTTTCATTCATTGGCTGAAAGTAAAAATGGCCCAAACTAAAAATGTGGATGTGAAAAATGTTCAAGACCAGTAAACTTGATAAAACTGTGGCATAAAATCAGTTTGTAAATCATGCCTGTTAATTCAGCTGTATGTCACACATGCTGAGTCTGCTGCTAGCTAATAAATTTTCTTTTTTTTTTTTTTACTATTACTACGTGATACATACTATCAGTACAAAAACACCAATATAAATAAATTTACAAAATATACAATATTATTCAATAAATAACTTTGAAATATAGATTTTAAATTAAACAAAATTACATCTAAAATAAAAACTGATATTTACTTTATATATATATTTGTAAATTAAGGTTTATGTATATTTTATTTTTAAATTAATATAAATTTTCAAAAATGCAAAAGTGTTTTAATGTCTGAAAAGTTTTCAAACCATGCAGTCAATTATAAGCAGATAATGTCTCTAGCTTTGTGAGAGTCAAAAGTGTCATAAAAATGTGGGAGGGGGAAGAAAATTTAAAAAAATTTAGTTATTTTCACCCTGGCAGCAGATATCCCTCTCTGCACATACTGCCATCCAAAAAGAGGCCAAAAATGACAGCAAAAATGGAAAAATAAATCTAAATATTCATTTCTTTATTCAAATTTATTAAGTATTTAAATTCTTCAAAATCTGCATCATTTCCTTCCATACATTTTAATTACTGAAAATAGTCTTAAAATTCATGTTACTTTACTTACTAGCAACTTGCAACTGTTAACTGAATAAAATTATGTAATATTAATTAAGCATAACCCAACCCTCCACCATACCCTTCACCCCTAAAAATTTCCATTTCCAACCTTGGAAATTGAAACATGCCTTTTTTTGGTTTTAAACTGTAACACCATTCAAGTTTTACTGGTCATGAAATAACTAATGTAAAACACTCAATAAATCAGTGTGCATAATTGTGTTTATATCTTTTGTCTGTTTGTTGCTGTTTTTTTAAATATAATTATGTCAAAATAAAATAAATCTGTAACACAATATTTATTATAGTTAGTAAATAGGTCATGAAACAGAACTTTGGAGTGTAACTGTAGGTCTAACAACAGTCACTTTTGTTAGAATAAAACTTAATGTATACTTTTAAAAAAGTAAAATAAAATGACAAGTAAAGCAAACTATACTGAAAATATCCAGTGCAGTGAATCAGTTTACCTTCTTTTCCATGTTGGCTTTGCCTTGTTCTGCTTGAAGAGCTTTGCGCATTCCAAATGCTACACTGCTCTCATACAGAGTCTGATATGCTGCGATTGTCATTCGAATCTCATCTCGCACTCGAAGCAACAAGAGACCACGTTCAGCACAGTTAATTGTCACCTGACGAATTAGTTCATCTTTAAACATAAAAGAAAATTTTAAACATAATTGACTTATCACTTTAAAAAATAATCAACTTGAAACTCATTATATTTTTGTCAAATCTTTTTGTTTATTCTGTATCTTTTGATTTTCTTACCTTCAGATTATTATCATTAAACAGTTATAATTGATTTTATTATTGAATAAATATACTAAATTTCAATTTAATATTAATTAATGTAAAATTTCTTTAAAGAAGCACGCTATATTGTATCAGACAATTAGTTTTGTACAATGAAAAGAAACCTGATATTTTTACTCTGTGGTCTAATGTTATTAATTAACATAAGGAATCTTTTTTATGTACCTTCTCAAAGACAGGAAAGGACAGACCAGACCCAATGATAAACCAGCCATAAAGTATTAGGTAGAAAGGAAAAGGCAGTCATACTGATACACATTAGAATAATTAACTTCTCACCAAAGCATTGAGAATAGAGTTCTCGTCTGACAGGACAGATTCCAGTTTCTCTTGCTTGTCTCTGCTGAAGTCTGCGATCAAGTTCTTCTTGCAGATTGACCACATCAAGACGTGTTGCTGGAGTACTGGACACTTGCTGGACCCACAGCTGACCATTTTCAGTCCACTCTCTATTAAAAACACACAAAAAAATAACTTTAAAACAAATAAACAGTTATAAGAATAAATAAAATAACCGAGAGAGTTTGAAAAAATAGGGGAAAAAAAATAAAAATAAATAAAACAACTCCCACACCATTCAATTTGAAAAAAAAAAGAGATAAATTAATTAAATATGATAATCATTATAATGTATTCTAGTATATGAATTAAAAATATTTTATAAGTTACAAATAAAGCTTCTAACCAACATTTGCACATGATAAAGTTGACTAAGAACTGTTATTGTGTGAATTGTTGAGTTACCTTGGAGGCAATATAGAATTGAGTATTTCATCAGTCTGTTGTGCTGCTTTTGCATCAACTGGAGCTAGCTTTTGTTTTGCTGGTGGATTTGGAACTGGGCCTGTTCCTGTTGGAGGAGTGGGACTTACTTTCAGAGCTCGAGCCTACCAAAAGTAAACAAAATTAAAAAATAAATTAATTTATATAATATTATCAGCTAAACATAAATTAAATATATATATATATATATATATATTTTTTTTTGTTGTTTTAATTATTATTTCAAAATGATAAACAGTGAGTAATGTTGCTGCAAATAAAAGATCTTTTCAAAAAAAAAAAAACATTCTTTAAAAATATACATTATGCCGTGAATTTTCAGTTGATGAAATAAAGTTGTATTCTTCCATTTGTTTCTAACATATCATAATATTTAAAATGTGTATGTATGTGCGTGTGTGTATGTATGTATGTGTGTGTATATTTGCGTGTGTATGTGCGTATAAACTGATGGAATTAAATTGCTGATATACACATCCAATAATTAAAGCACGGAATAAGAAATACGGTGGAATCATATAATAATAACAAATGTTCTGAACAAACTGAAAGTCAAATAACTTACCCTTGGTGTCTTTTTATCTGTATTTCTGCTAACCAGCACAGGGTTATCATATTTAACAAGAGAAGCATTTGGCGGGATCATTATGAATACCTGGTTTGGACAACTTCTCACTAAAAACTACAAAACAGAATATAAACACAGAAAGAGATTGTGCTTTCTTGCTGCTATGACAACATTATTTAACGCATGCGCATTTTATGGAAAAGGACAGTTCCGATATGGAAACAAACGAATGATATAAAGTCACTCGGAATACATCGTTCATTTCCGTTACAGACGATTGAACCTCGTTTATCTAAGTCCATAGCAATTTTTAAACAAAATTAATAATCAACTTTCGTTTTTCAAGACTATTTACAATATGGCGCGGCGAATAAATTGGGAAGGTTTGTCGTTTCTGTCTAATCAAGTAAACAGTGATTAATAGTGCTTCTTTGTACATAAAATCTTAGAACTCTTTGTTAGTATCCCCTCATGATTAGTAATATTTTATTAATAAAAGTGACTGAACATAAGGCTAATTTTTAGTATTTTTTGGACAGAATTAGAATACTGAATTCAGAATTGTGAATACAGAATTATTATTATGAGATTGAGAATAGTTCAATAGGCTATTCCATTCGCGAAAATCAGGTCAAAATATAATTAATACTAATAATTATAATAGTAATAATAATCCAGTTCTTCCTAAATGTAGCTTAAATGAAAATCTTTCCTTTTTGTTACAGCAGTGAAATACTTCCACCCACTAAATTGTGACTAAAGTGTAGTAAAGAGATATTTAATTTTGAAAGTCGGTAATTCACTAATACAGTAAATTGAGTAATACTAATACTGTAATAGGTAATTTAGTAATTAATTGGTATTGTATGATTGTTGTTTTTGTGCAAAACCCCATTCACTATTCAGCCATTGAATGGAAATGTATAAAGTATACTGTGTAGGAATATAACATTAACAGGTCTGCAACTTTGAACTTGCAGTGCAAAACTCTTTTGTAGTTTTGAGCAGAATTTCATAGAATTTTTATCTTCATAATGTTCTTCTTTTCTCATACATTTTAATAAAACGTAACTAAAAGGAAAATTATTTATAATGCTGAAACGAATAGGCAACTGATAGTGATAAGCAATATTTATCTCCATTGGTGGTAATACTGGTATTTATTGTAAAACGGTGTCATAGCTCAGTCAGTTGTTAAGGTCTTAACAAACATTTTGTAGTTTTTTGAATGTGTTAATAAGCTATATTATGAATATATGATTAGGTGAGATTCTGAGAATCTCATGTTTCAATTTTTAATGCAAGAGGTCACTTCTTGTGGAGTGGCTCGCATACAAAGCATCTGAAAATGTTACATATTAATGATATTTGTAGCTGAGTCAGTAGCAAATGAGGTAACAACACCCCCACAAATCAGTGATTATTTCAAATAAATAAAAAGACATTCAGAACATTTACATCTTTTCTATGATGCAAGTTGTTACACATTCAAAGTACCTACTAATTACAAAATAACCACCAGAGCTTTAATGCAAAGATTTTAAATATTCTTAACATTATACTTTATTTGTTCCTTCTCAGCCACACTGGAAGTTTACATTATTATATTGCTTTTATAGATTTGTGGTTTTATTAAATACTAAATACAGACAGTAGAGGCCATCCATGACTGATAAATAACAATTTTGTAACTAATAATGATATTTATAGATATTTTCTGAATTATTTCATTTGTGTTACTAGTGGTAAAAAATTTATTTCAAGACATCATTAGAAAAGGTATCTTCTACATGAAATAAACATTTTTATTGTTACAATTATTATGATATAGATTATGGTGAACTCTGCAGTTTGTAAACCATATGTTTGTCTGATGCAGTGCATGTCATGGTAGTAAATCTTTGTTGCAAATATTTATCTTTCTATCAGTGTTCGAGGATTATCAAAGATTGTGTTTTATTGAAACTAACAGATCGCAGCAGATTTGTGCATGATAGTCATCATACGGACAGGGTAACAAGGAATAAATAAAAATTGAAATCATCAGTGTTAATTGATATATAATTCCATGCATATTAATTAGAAATTAATAATCTGATTTATTTGTATTTCAGAGGCTCGAAGGATTTTGCGGAAGTTGCGTGAAGAGCAGGTTCGAGATGGAGACATGGTTGTACAACTGTGGGAAAATGTTCTCATTGACTACACACATAAACTTGGGGACGAGTGTAAGATTTTTATTATATATAAAATTTAATATGTGACAATCACCATAAAAAGAAGTTGGTTATCAAGGTGAAACATATTAACAGCATACTGTTTCACTAAACTTTATTGTCAGTCACTGACAATTTCATTCTATTTTAACCTGGCATTAAAATGAGATATCAAAAAAAAAGTAATAATCAGTGATGAATGAATTGCATTCTGACACAGGAACTGAAAATGATGAAAAACAGAGTAATATATAGCAGAAAAAAAAGAAGGTGAATAATTAATATAAATTTATTTTATTATTTCAAACATTTCTGCATGCTGAGATTTATAGATATGATACTTGTTTATGCAGCAGATTGCATTCTGTCAGTTCTGTTTTTTCTCATGTTTTTCCTAAACTAGCAAAAGACAATGTAAATAATATTCACAGGTTAACTGTCTTTTAACCAGCATTTTTTCTGGGAATATCATAAATAGTCTGCAGTTTCTATAGAAAACATCCAATGATCATCCAGATCATAACTCACATGCTAAGTCATGCTTTAAGCAGTTAAAAAATAAATAAAAACTCTAAAATATTATCATTTATTATGATATTGTGATACGAATTACAGTGCTAAAATAAGGTACAAAATAATTATTTTTAAAAACAGATACTTGAAGTAGGTCAACATTAGTGATAGTTTTCTTGCAGATTTGTTTTTTCTTTTTTGTATAATCACCTAATTAGCTTGTTTGCATATGTTGAACTCATTAGTGTTTTATGCATTATTAGCAGCTTAGGAAATAGGAATAAGAATACTGATTGTTCATTACAATGCCCACTTATATAATCAGACTTGTAGAAAACAAAAATGTGACTAACTCACTAAGATAAGAAATAAAAACCTATTATTGCACAGATTACAAAAACATTTAATATTTTTTCAGTGTGTATTTAAAAAACCCATTGCATATTTAGTTGTGAAGTTGTTTACAGTCTAGAGCCTCGTTAGTGATTGTTATATTGTCAGCTTAAAGCAAAACAAAATCTGTGACATTCCAAATCACTTTTGGAAAGGTATTACATGATATGGTAAGATTTTCTAGAAAAATGTGAAACCAGAAAAGGGTCATGACAAAAATACTATGTCTACTGATTATTGTTTAGCTTTAACATTAAAACTGATGATACATTTCTTTTTTGGTCATGTAAAAATACATGTATGATGTTCAGACATTCTGGAACACTGTTATAAACTGGATATGTTCCAGAACAAAAGTGAGGCAATAAAGGCACAAGCACTGAAGCAGTTAAAAAAGTAACTCAGACCATGTTTAAAGAAATGTTAATTGTCAAGCAGTGTGTGTGTATCTCTATGTTGGTCTGTTTTTTTAAGAATCAATCCAATTCACATATTCACGGTTTTGTTTTTGCTGTCTTGCAGTTACTCCATTCTCACAAGAAGGCTAAAAATTAAAAATTAAAACATTTTTTGATTCTCTATATTTTCACAAAAATATCCTTTATGAAGCTTTATTTTATTATTATTGTTTTTTTAAAGAGCTGTTTCTGCACTTTCTAATGGACATGAAGATTATTCTGGGAGTGTGTTGAAAGACAAACATTTGTTAATCAGAAATGAATTTTGCAATCTATACACTCCCTAAGTAATGAACTGGAATAGGTTGTGGAAGAAGTATGAGCAGTAAACATGTATTATGAGACATAACTTCATCAATAATAGAATGAAGCAATATAAACAGCATTTAAAAAATAAAAAAACACTGAGCTCCAGATTTAAAAAAATGCATTTCTGTTTGAGAAAGTTGATTTCAAGAGAGGAATTTGTTATTGCTTTGTTGCAGAAAACATCAAACCAGTTTGTGGTTTGAAATATATCTTGTAACATATCTGTACATAGGTCTTTTCATTCTAAACAAAATAATGTTTGAATAATAATTATGCATTTTATTGCATTTCAATATATTGAGAGAAAATGCTGTCCAGTTTTGTGGCTTAGACTTTTGGTGAGTAAATCAAACTCCACACTGGATAAACCTATAAAAAAAATAAGCAGTATCTGTATCTGTGCATTTTCAACCATTTGTGTAAAAATTTGTGAAATATATGAGCTGCCAAAATTAGCATTTTCTCAAAAATATATATTTAAATTTGATTTTAAATATTTTTAAAAAAAATAAAAATTATGCTTTTTACTGAAAAATTGAAGAATATTATCTTCCATAACTTTTGTGAATTAGAGATAGAAACATTTTTTTTACATTTTTGGTGAAAAGATTTATAATACCAGAAGAAGAAAAAAAGATGAAATAGAAAAGACTTATTGTTCCAACATTAACTTTTGAGTACAAAATTTCCAAAAGATTTTTATTTTGATGCTTGTGGAATTGCTTTTGTGCAGAAATATAATCTCATTATTTTACTGAGTAAACCTGAGCAAGTTGAAACACATACATACATATGTATATGTCACTATGTGTGTGTGTGTGTGTGTGTGCGCACACACAGCCAAACTTGTTTATAAAAAACACTCAAAGGACCAATAGAATGTGGTAATTAAGGACAGGTGGCCTTTATTAGAAGTCCCAAATATTCATTTGTGATCTTAATATATTTTCATTAGAAAAATCTCATTAACTGTTATGGCAGTTTGATTTCTGAGTTTAATTCCAATACTATAAAGTAAAGTAAAACAACACATTTTAATTAAAGTACATACAATTGCATTTATTAGACCAAATTTCTGCCATAATTGGATTATTTACATGCATTTTTGAACTAACTAATTCTTATGTAACATGAAGAAAATTGTATATTGGCTTACTTTTTTGGATCATGATTATAAAATTCTAAAAGTTTCAGTCCTGCAGTACAGTAAATCAAAAAAATCAGAATCTGAATTTTAATTTCTATATCCACTAAATTAGTACCTCTTAGAGTAAGATGTAATATAAAAATAATATTTTTATTTGGCAGTGTGGCAAGTGTATGAACAAGTGTGTGTGGCTGCATTAGACTGTAGAAAATTGGATATGGCTGATGTAAGTATTAAAATACTAAAAGTATCATTGGTGTTACATCAAATGGCTTAATTTTATTTTATGTACATTATACAGTTATTATTTTGTTTCTTGCACCTAATGTTAGCTCTTAATAAAGCATGGTACTAAAACAATCTTAAATGGAAGTTGCTGTTGTTTTTACTGTTATTAGTATATAATGTAAAGAAAAATGTAAAATAATCTCCATACATATAGCATTTTCTTATGTCACTCAAAAAATAATTTATTATTATTATTATTATTATTTTAAACATTTCTGTATTGGATTATATCTTACTATATAAATTAAAATGATAATTGCTTTTAATTATAGTAATTATTTTCATTTTTATATTAAAAAAAACCCACACCATTTCACAGGCATGTATAGAAGCTTTACTGGCACAATTTCCTAAGAGTATTAGAGTGCAACGTCTTCAGGGAATGCTTGTTGAAGCAGAAGGAAGGTAAATTCATAATTATTGTTTTCTTGTAAGAATTTTCCATATTCCAGTTGTGTTCAGAAAAATCAGTTATCTGTCTTTTATGCTGGATTTATATTGCCCTTAATTTAGTAATAAATTGATCATCACTCTTGATTCTGTTTTGTTCGTTTGGTTTTAAAAGCTGATTGTTTCAGTGTCTACATAAACTGAATATATTATTCACTACACTTCAGTATTAACGAGATTTAATTTTTAGATATGAAAAAGCAGAAGAGATCTATACATCCATTCTGGAAGAAGATCCCACAAACATGGTAATCATTTAAAATATTCAGATAAAATATGAATAATTAAGTCTAGGGAAATTTATCTTATTTGTTGTAAGGGAAAGAGAATTTTTTGGTAGATGTTATATTTTATTAATTATTAATAGTGCTTATTGGTGGTATTAAATTGTGTAAAATGCAATAATTCATTTTCAAGACTATTTTGAAAAATCAGCTTCATATTAAATGACTTATAAAATTGTTTCAGTTTGTTCGAAAACGTCAAGTTGCTATTCTAAAAGCACAGGGAAAGTATTCTGAGGCTATTGAGAAAATAAACAAATATCTTGATAAGTAAGTAAAGTTTTACCTTATTGAACCATAAAGCTGTTGGTCAAAGCATGCACATTAAACACTAATTTTAATTTAATAAAATATCTGTTAGTTATTTCTTGGGATTTTTGTTTCGATTAATAACAGATAATGGTTGAAAATTACTTATTTACCAAATTTCAGTTGATCTAATATATCTACAGTTATTAAGTTCTGCTTTAGATACATGACATTTCTAATCTTTATTCATGCTAATTCTAGTCTACATTTACAACAACTCTTGTCAAAATTTAAATTTAAAATCATTCATGTCCACATTTACAAAAACTCAAGTCTAAAGTTACACCAATTCTTTTTGTTTAGATTTATCATAATTCTGTTTTGCATGTGTAACAGTTGTACCTTTCAACAAATCTGAGTTTTACTTGACTAGATTCATGACAGACTATGAGGCATGGATGGAGCTGTGCGATTTGTACATCACTGAACATGATTACATGAAGGCAGCATTCTGTATGGAAGAATTAATCATGTCAAATCCACACAATCATCTTTATCATCAGAAATTTGCTGATGTTCGTATTTTTTCTGTAGATTTTCATCATTGTTGCAACATTAAAATTGGGGTTTGAATGATTTTGTTGGCAGAAAATAAATATTCATTATTTTATGCAAGAGATATTATTACTGCCAAACTGATACTGATAGAGAAAAATACAAGATCTGCATGATGTTTTTTACTGGGTATGTGTGGATCTGAACATATAATATGTTGTATGAAAATAAGAGAGAATTGTTCTAATAGCAAAGTCACAATTAAAAAAACACAATTTCCTGTCTGTATTAAAGAAAGACAAGAATACTTGATTTTCTGATACAATTAAGCATCATCATTTATATTATTTCAGATTCACTATACAATGGGTGGTGAAGACAATATGAAGTTAGCCAGGTCCTATTACTCGCAAGCAGTAAAACTTAACCCTAACAACATACGAGCTCTCTATGGAATGTTTCTAGTGAGTAACTTTTTATTTTTTTCATTTTCTTTTGTCTTTCATGTTTTGTGTAATTAATTCTGGTTGTAACTCCTTATATCTTTAGTTCTTTTTTGTTTTTATAATTATTATAATTTTATCTAATTAATTATATTTATCATTCTTTAAAAAAATTGTTTTTTCTTTTCATTTAACATTTTTTTTTATCAGTTTGTTTCAGTTACTTAATTCTTATGGTAGATATATTTTTGAAAACGTTTTTATTTTGTTTTTGGTAACTATATAAATAAGATTGTTATTCTTTAAAAATTTGGGATATGTTAACTTTTTATTATTATTATTTTTCTTTTTATAATTTTTATCATATCTGTCCTAGCTAGGATTATTTTTACTATAAAAATTTTTATGTTACTATTTACTGTCTGCATGTTTTATCATATTTTTACTATTTATAATTATATATTTTTCCACTTTTTAAAATAATTTGCAATTATTTTGGAAAATCAAATGTTTTCTAAGATTTATAGGAATTGTTCATATAATTTAACCTTTTTTCCTTCACATTTGTTCTTTAAGTTTTTAATCATAATTTATTATGTCTGCTTGGTTTAGTTAATGGTTAATACTTCATTTTTTATTTTTTTAAATAATTTAAGTATTTACAGTTGTTTTCAATCCTGCATTTTTAAAAATTTATTTTTATCATTATTATCATTTGTTTTAAATTTCAGCTATATTTGTTTTAGCTAATTCACTATTATTGTTAAAATATATATTTTAATATTTTTCACTATGTCTTAATCATTTTCTGTTATTAGTGTTTATTTTGGCTAATCAACAAATTCATAATTATGGCTAATTTTTATACATTTCTGGATTTTTAATTGCTTTTTAAATCGTTATTTTGTCTTTGTTTTAGTTTTCTATATATATATATTTCTGTGCTTGTCCTAGGCTAATTAACGATTAATGTTTTTCATATATAATTAAAATTTTGTTAATTTTTATTTTGTTATATATTTATTATTTATTGTTTTATTTTGTTTTTGTTTTTAATTTTAATGATTTAAAAAAAAAAAATATTATTATTTGCTGGTTTCTAAAATGTTTACAAAATTTCTGTTCTTGTTTAGGTTGCTCACAAATGTTGACACAATTATTTTTTTACAAATACTTAAAAAGAAAAAAGTGTTAAATTGACACATTAGTGGTTTCAGACTTTTATAAATACTAACAATCCGAATTAATTAGCTGAAACCTGATTTTACTTCCATCATTTTAGTGTTTGATTTTGGATATAGTACTAGTAGTAGTATGTTAAATTTTCATTTTTTTTTAGTCGTCTGTCAATTTAGCTACAGTTTTTGCCAAGACAAAATCCTCGCACCAGAGACAGGACAGCAGTAAATATGCTGCTTGGGCGGCAGAACAGATTACTATTTTATATAAGGTATTTGTATATTTTTTGAAGACTTCTTTTCTACAACAGCATGTATCTGTGTTTAACAATAATAATAATAATAATAATAATAATAATAATAATAATAATAATAATAATAATAACAAGGTTTTATAAAATATCAACTAAAATAATTATAAATACATTAAAATTGAAATCATCATCTTCATAATTTTAGTAATTTTAAAATAAATTTTGGTATGTGAATATATATATATTGTAATATTTTTGTTTTATTTGAAACATGACTTATAATTTTGTTTGTTTAACTAGGTAAGAGTAATTGTAGTCAGATCCATTTGGCCAAAAATGAATCTATTTAAAATTCTGTTTATTCTTGTTCATCTGTATTTAAATATTTTTATTTTAGTCAAGCCAAACAGAAGAACAGCTAAAAGAAACCAGGGTGCTGGAATCTATTGAGAAGACACTGGAATCTCTACAAACATGGGAATATTAAAATATTGTTAATTGAAGAGTAAATATGTTTTGGTACAGTGGTAAACAGTGTGACAGAAATGTGATTGAATACAGCTTATTTATTTTCACTGTTCAAGAGCATGTTAAAGTATGCTTTTTATGGTGCTAATAAATAAACTAGAACATTTTTAATCATTGTTGTCTGTCTAGATCAGATATTAGTTTATTTATTAAAATCAGCTTATAACTAAAAATTTCTTGTGTTGTGTCCAAAACTTTGATGCTCGGAGTCGACAAAAAATATGGTATAAAATAACCTTTATGATTCAGTCATTTAATTATAGAAATAACTACAAATGATACTCAAATCTGTTACAAATTTTTGATTTGTCTGTGCAGATTTAATAAAAATAAATGCAATAAAAGGACTTATTATTTCCATATCTGTTTTATTGTTACAAATGTTAGTCTTGAGGGGGGGGAAAAAAATTTTATTTAGTTAATTTATTATTGATAACGGAGATAAAAAAGTATTGTCCATATGGAAATCAGCAGAACCATTACACTCCAGTGTTATTTGTTTTTCTTTTTGAATTCTGAAAGATGTGAAAGAAAAATAACCTTTTATTTGTTAGATTTCTTTATTACATTTTTATAGACCTTACTTTGAATAGTTTTAGCAATCATGTGTTTATTAACCCTTTGTAAGTTACATCGAGGATTCATTATTATACACTGACAAAGTAACTATAGACTATATTTGAGAAATTATTCACAATCTTCAGAGGACAGACCTTAAATAATATTTAGAAGATATTGATAAGAATATAAAATACAGAGTTCTAATTATATAAATAATAATCAGTTCCAGCTTATAGTGTTACAATGAACTTATAAATAATTTTACCCAGTCTGGTGTACCTAATTTCAGATATTCATTATTGTACAGTGGACTCTATTAAAACAAGCATTTATTTGACTAATCTGGATTTCTCTGTAAACCAGCACTATATCGAAATCCTGTCCTGCTATCATTAATCTATTATTAACAAAATTCTAATAATCTTGTAGCTAATTCAAATTCTGGATATAAACTAAAGAACAAAATAACTATTTATACATTAATTAACTTTGTCTACCTGGCAAACAAGTACAGTCACTTCTTAGACATAACTAGGCTATCAAGTGAGATGAAATTGTGCTTTGTTTATGAGAATAATCATTTTTATTAAGGCTTAATAAACAATGATCCCATACTTCTTATAATTGCTAGCTAGTTCAGTAGATTATTGTTACCTCTAATTGATCCACTCATTTTGATTTAGGGTCTTTTTAGTCATTTTAATTGTTCTATACTGGCACTCTGTCTCAAGCATCACATAACATTGATCTGAACTTAGCTGGTTTTGAGAGAGTCCATTGTATTTTCAAAATGAGAAATAATGTATGTACTTGTATTCAATATTAATAGATGTGAGCACAAAATCTGTTACAATGACAGCTGTAAGTTTATATTGTGAATGACAGTTTTTAACTTAAAATCAAAGCACCTGTGTAAGTTAATATTAAAAGTTAATATGTGAATAGGACCAAAACTGTAAAACTATAATCATAATTGTTTCAGAAACAAAACAGTGTATTTTTCTGTCAATACCAAAAGAAAGTAATGAAGATATTTCATAACAGAACAGATCATTTATAAAATCTTTTGGAAACCTCATTTTAATATTGTATCCAGTGGCATTGTTATTGATAGCTAATAATAATTTGTATGTTTAAAATGCAATATAACTACAGCAATAAAATGTGTAGTAAAATTTCAGGATATACAAATGTTTATTTTTAATTATTGTTTTTATTTTTATTATATTTTAAAAACTTTTTTTAAGAAAAAAGTTAATTAACAATAAAGATGTTTAAAATTAAGGTAGCAGTGTTTAAACAAATTATTTGTATTTCAAGTAAATATTAAATTCTCAGTAAAAAGTTCATAAAATAAATAGTCTTTGAATTTAAATTATTCTGCATAATGGCATCAGTTAAATGCTTTTCTTTTTTAATGGACTTAATTACTATTTGTGACATTAGAACAGACTTGGTGTTAGAAAATAATCAAATCTGTAATGAAATTATATTCATAGAAATCACTTTATATGATTTATTCACCTACTCATACACAAATTTCGATTGTTTCCATAAATGTAGTGTTGGTTTCATTTCTCCTATTGTTATTAATTAAGTATTACAATTACTCCTGTCTATTTCTAAGTTGTATTTCCTAAACAAAATATCATTAGCAGTATTTTTGAAAATTTTCATTAATCAGTAAAATAATAATGGTGAATAAATTATTAAATAATAATAATAATATACAAATAAAATAAGTAAATAATAAATAAAAGGGCAGAGAACATGCTAGAAATTTGTATTAAAAAAACATATACATTGCCTAAATTTTATATTTATGCATTTGTGTCTTAAGAATCAGATATAATCTGTCTAGATGAATTAAAACAGTATTTTGGAGGTTTTTGAAATTTGAGATTTTCAACCATTTAGATTATGTTATGAAGAACGAAATTTAATCAGTCATAATTTAACCTGACTAAACAGTTACGAAATAACAGAATACAAGAATTATTTGAATATCTTTATAATTTCAAAACAATTAATTCAAGAAAACACCAACATTAAATCTTGCATTACATACGACCATAAAGAAAAGAAGTGGATAATAACAAAGGCTTATTTAAAAAAACAAAAAAATTCAAAACAAAGAAACAAATAAATAAATAAATTTAGCCATCTCTGTAGCTAAAGTTTTCAGTTTTCTGATTTTGAAATTTATTTTATAACTGAAGATCCAGTCATTAAAATTTACTCTATTTCAGGCAAGTGTCAGTAATATTAATTATTACTATTGCTATTTTCTTATTAGTTGTTATTTTATTAATATTTTCACTTCATTATTATTTTATTTATCATTATTTTAAGATTTCAGAATAGTTTCAATTCCATTTGATGAATGACGGTTTGCTTAGCTGATTATCTTGGATGTGTGGAAGCTTTGTAATTTATTCATTTACAGATTACAGATTGCAGTCAAATTCTGACAATTTGAAAAGTGTATCTTCACATTAACTATTCAGATTTTCAAAACAAAAAACAAAGAACAAACAATTAATAATTTTTCTTTTTATTGTTATAAACTCTAAATTAGTGTTAAAACATACAGACAGAATAAAAAGACAACATAATACATATAATTCATTATTTAAATTGTTTAGTAAAATATTATTTAGCTTACTTTATAATTGTTTCATATGAAATAACTAATTCATTAATTTACTAAAAAACCACAAACCCACAATTAATTAGGATGAAAAACAGAACAGTATTTATATACCTTAACTGGGGTTCATAGTAAATTGCAAATAGAAGCAATTCATTAAGGCTGTTTACAGCTTTATAAAGTATAATAATAAAGAAATGAAACCATTTTTGCAAAAAGAAACCTTTGAAACATCTAAAAAAAAAAAAAAAATTAGTTCCAGATAATAAAGAATAGTTTTAAATATCAGTATAGAAAATCAAATTTTATTGATCAGATCCTTGTACTTGAATGGACAAACACATTTTAAATTAAATAATCATTATCAATAAACATTCAGGGATACTGCATTAACCTCAGACAAGTGAAGGTGAAATATCTCACCCAGTGATTTGACAAATTCACATTTCCAGCTATTTTGATCACTGGCCAAACTCTTGCATAATTTTTAACAACAATAATTACTCTAAAATGCAGTTAACAACAAGAAAAAGTACATTAAAAAATTAAAATTCAGTTTATTTTAAGTTGTTTTATAAACATTTTCAATCAATGAGAATTGAGTCAACTTCCTGAGAATAGTCTTGTGTTCACTGCAAGCAATGCAAGTACAAATCATTTTCTAGACAGTCTACAGGGTATGTATAAAGTAAATTATTCAGCAAATGAAGACAACTGATTTTATTTTCCTTATATATGTATAATATATTCTATATTATTCAACAAACTAAAAGAAATGAACAAATAAATAAATAAATAAATAAAAGTTCTTTTTTCTTAATGTTTTCATATTCTGAATAATCAACTGTCCAATAAAACACTTTTCATGACCATGAATATTTACAATGTATAAAAATGCTGCATTAAAAACTGTTTTTCCTAAGAAAAGTAAATTAAAAAACACAATTAAATATACAAATTTTTATATATATAACAAAAATAATGTCAACCTGATTCTGAACCCATGGTTAAAAAAAGGAAAAAATTGCAATGAATATACGTAACTTATTACCCACCTACACACATTAAAATATCACAATTTCTTTTCATTCTTCTTTTTAAAATTTTGAATTGATACTTCAAAATAGTTTGACATTATTTTAATTATTTCCTGTAACTTTAATTAATTATTTTTTGCAACTGTTATCAATTAACATAATTGCTAGATTATATATACACACACACACACACACACATATATACAAATGGGTGATAATTACAAACACAAGAGGTCAAATCAAAATTTACAATAGTAAATAAAAACTCACTGACAGTCCAGTCCAAGTAAATGTTCTAACAGAGTGATTCACAAATTTAATTAGGACACACCAACATACATTTACAAATCAAATATCCTTTAATCCAATAATTCTAGACATCAAACAATGAATAGCTGGCTGTCACCAGTCAGTATTCCCTCGTGAAAGCAATTGTTATTTATACCAAACATACCCAGAGTACACTTGTACCTTGTCTTTGATATGAATCACAACCTCATATTCACCACTTTACGTACAGTTGAAGTATTCTGCACAATCCATTTATTTCCTCACTTTATTATAATTCTGTGTATTTCCATAAAGCAGTTATTATTTAATATGAGTTTCACTATTTTCATGCACACCTGCACAATTAAGCAGTATCAGTGGCATACAGTAGCCAAATCCAAACAGTTTTCAGTAAAGGTATTTTTCTAACTAAAATTTTCCCATGTTATTCCAAACATTTTAAAATATCTCTTACATCTGCTTTAAGTGTTTACAGATAAGTAACAATATCACATGAAAACTCTGTATCTACACTGGAAACATCGACATCATCATCTCCTGAGTCATTGGCATGGACATTCATATCAATATGGTTTAGTCTGCTAGTCTGCTTTCTTTTCTGACCTTGACATTTGGGCTCTTTTTCTGAGCAGTGGGCAGCCATAATGGCTGAAAGACTTTGAAGATCCAGAGAATTTGTATAATAAGATTCTTTTCTTTTGCTTTTCTCCCAGGTTCCACCTTTACTCTTGAGCATTTTTGGAAGTTTTGAATCACAATTTTCATGGACTGAGACACTATGGAATGAATTTAAACGTTTGGCAAAAATGTTGACAAAACATCCATTAGTTTCATTAAGGCCTGCCTCATCTTCACCATCGTCTTCATTTCCAGTGTTCATCCATAGCATTTCATTTATATCTCTCGTCTGTCCATCTGTTTTCCCATCCAATTCCAACCTAAAACACCTCCCATGCATATTAATTGTTGATTCTTGCTCTTCATCTAAACCATCATTATTCTGATCTGTCTTTTCTGAACATCCTGGCTTTGTGATGATGTGGGCTACAACTCTTGTGGAACCATCTTCATCTTCAACCTCTTTTACTGTGATGGTATCTCCATCTTGGACGGGACAGTCATTGTGATGTGTGTATGTTTGGCTCTGCTCCGTCTCACCTGAGCTAACTGTCTGGTGCACCAGTACCTCTACTTGATGAGAATTTGTCAGCTGGACATCTACAACTAGCCATTCAGGTAAACTGGTTGAGAAATGTTCTACTGCAATTTGTGGCAGTGATGACTGCTTGTTATCTGAAACAAAAAGAGAAAAATAAACAAAAATACTGCAACATTTATATGGAGTGGTTTTTGTAATACCTTTAATTTAACAAACAAGACATTTTATAAATGTAGAGACAGATATGTGTAATTGTGAAATCTGATTAGGACCATTTTGATAATGACAGAGGAAATCACAACCAGCACATGATTGGCCATTCTCGTATTTAGAAGCAACAATAAATGAAACCTAACAGAAAACTGTTTTATTACAGTAACAACAGTCAAATTTTTTTTTTTAAATCTTTAAAGAACTTTAACTTCTTATAATGACTAAAAGTTTATTTAACAGAAAGCCTTAACTGTATTCAGCAGTGAGAGATTCTTACCATTTTGATCTATCATTTCCTCAGTCTTCATCTCGAATTGCATATTCTTGTTTTTATTGTGGTTCTTTTTGTAATGTTTGTGTAGCTGGTACCCACCAATGATAGGCAGTGCTACCACACTAATGCCAAGTAGACCAGCTCCAGCTACAATTGCCATACTCCCCAAAACAATACCACTGAGAATTTTCCCACCTAGAAATATCAAATCAAATTCATATTCCGATCAGGATTCAGAGGAAAACAAATTTAAAAAGTATTGTACAACAGTAACTTATAAAGAAATACCATAAAACAAATAATTTATATTTGATAAAAAGCAACATTTAGTATAGCACTAATATTAATTCTCTTCTTTTTTAAAAATTAAAAGAAATGATTTTTGTCTTCAATATAAAAACGGTTAATAGGTGGTTTACATATATACATAAACAGATAGCAAGAAATAAACCCATTTAATATGTTATTATGACTAATATTTATTTTCTCCTTTCCCAGAGTGTAAATTGAATATGTCTGCATAAAACAATTCCACAGACATTTCTGAATTTCAAAGAAGTGAATGAATAAGAAAGCAAACTGTCCCAGAGACAAATAGCTAGGAATCAGGAAATAACTATCAGACAAGTTAAGGAGGAAATTTTCATTTAGTGGGCAGGTTATAGATCTAGACATTGGAAATATAGATACGGTCACTAATATTTCATGGCTAAATATTCAGTCACAATGGCTAAATATTCAGTAGTGGAGCCTATTTAAAAAGTCAGTGCAAAGCTTACTATGTCCTTTCACTTTAAATTATAAAAATAAACCCTTGAAATATATAATAAAAAAAAATTATAAAATTAATAAATTAAAAACATACTGAAAACTGCTCCTCTAACAAGTCGCCGAATGACTGGTTTATCAGGCAGCAAATTGTAGCGACAGCCAAAAGGACTGAATCGACTGAAGTGATCACCTAGCAATTTGATGCTCCAGTAACGATTGCCGCAACGATAACAAAATGAAGTCTTGCAACCAACACACGTCATATGGTCACATCCTGTTGTTCTCTGAATATATATCTGTTAAATGAAAACAAATAGAAATTAATTAAACAAACACACATGTATAACTGTGTGCGTGTATTTGTCTGCTTACATCTGACATCATTAATAATCAACCTTCCTGAAAAGTTCTTGGTTATGACATTGTCCATTTTCAAACTTCCATTTTGTAATATCATATACAGTATATATGTTGTTTTTCAATTGATTTTCAGAAATATAATAGTTTGTAATTTTTAACTCATTTGCTTGTTGAATAACAATAATTCATATTTTTAACCAGTCTTACCAGTGTTTGACAGATACAGTAGCTCTTGATAGAACTATTAAGAAATCATCTCCAACTGGATGTTTCTGTGATTCTTAGTTAATTTCATTTTTTACAATGTTACTAATTTTCCTCTTTTAAAACCCCTAATTACTGTCACCATTAATACAGTCTGGATATATATATATATAAATAAAAAATCCAGACTGTATTAATGATCATATTATTATTATATATATATATATATGTATCCTAATTTTGGAGAAAAATGTGAAAAAAGAAATAAAAGCATGAAATAAAAAGACGTTTGTTTCCACAGAACTTACAATCGTATCAAATAACCAACAGTAAACTTGTCTATACAGATTTGTAAAAACACCATAGCTCATCTGAACTAAATGCTTAACTAGCAATTAATACAAATTTCATTTCCAGTTGCTGGTTAAAAAGAAAAACTAATTAAAAGAGTGTGTTAATGATTGTGGGAACACCTAAAATTTAATTTTCTTAAGGGTGGTAACAGAAACAGAGACACCAAAGAATGTAAAATTTAAATAACATGCAAACAATATATTTCAAAAATAATATTTCCAAATTAACAAAATGATAATTTCACCTCCACTTGAAGATACATGACTTGAATGACTAATTGTGGTATTTCTAATCTTTGTGAAGTACTTTAAAAAAGTAATGTACAGTCATTTATTGTGTGCATATTAATTATACTATCAGTAAATACAAAAACAAGGAATAAGTCAAATTGAAAATATCTAGAAGATAGTGTCATTTTATGAGAACTGCCATATCTGTTTAAAAATACCTTGCACTTTGGACATCTTTTTGCATTTTGCTGCCCATGTTGATACTGTGATGCCCAGGTTTTTACAAGCTGGTCACCTTTTTTAAACTTTTTACAAGTGATACCTCTGTGTATTGGAGCCTGACATGGAAAACACCATTCAAGTTGACATTTCTCACAAGTGATTTCCAAACCCTTCTTTTTCACTCTCTTCATGTACTTTTTATAATGTTTGAGTTTCTTAGATTTCTTCACATCCATTTTAAGCAAGTAATCATCTAGGTTGGTAACATGGCTGCACTGAGGACAAGTCTTTATCTTAGGGTCCTTGTTGGCATCAATAAGAAATTTATAAAATTTTTCTTTCAGGTCAAGAGGCAACCTAGCAAGTATTTCATCACGGTGGATGTAGCTGTTACATTCACAGTTGAGACATTCAACTTTGACAATGGCCTGACCAACTTGAGTACTCAGATAGATCTCCATACATTCTTCACAAACTGAAAAAGAACAGCACAAACGTTTTCTGATTTTTTTGGTTTCTAGACAAATTTGACATGTTCCACTCTCCAGAGGATTATGGGCATAAGGCAATGTTGGTGGATGACTGGGTATTATTGAAACAATGTTAAACATATCATCATCATCATCTGAATCAAAATCTGAAAAATCATCTGATTCACTGTTGTCGCCCTGGCCAGCATCTTCATCACTGCTGTCACTTCTTTCAAATCCTTTATTTCTCATGTTCTCAGATACTATTAAATGTTTCATATTTGGTGTAATGGTACTAACTGTTGGCAGACCAGGCATTTCAGGTTTAGAAACTGACACAGAATGAACCTCACTCCAACACCCTTCTTCTATATCATGATTACCAGGTATGTCTAAAACTGTATCACCAGGCTCAACATTTAAAAAATTGTCAACTGCATCAGCTAGTTTGACTTCAGTGTTAATTGTTACATCAGGATTTCGCTCTCTTCGTCTTCTTCTTCCAAAACTCCGGGCAATATCCATCAGGCGTGGAGTTTGTCTTAGGCGAATTCTATCTATAATCTCTGAGACTGATTCACTCAGTGATGTATTTAGATCATGTGTTTTATCTCTTACGCGATTTCTAATTCTCTTTAGCAACCCCTCCTTTTTTTCCAATCCGTGAATCCTAAAAAAATCGTTTTGGTCTTGCAAATCTCGTAGAAGCATGTCAGGAAGAAATTAATTTCTACGTATATTTTTATATGATATTCTTTTCAGAATCAGTTACAGTAAGTATAACGAATTTAGAACAAAATGAGGCTTATGTGTCGCGATACAATTCACTTTCATAGACCATAGCTTTGTTGTTTGTTGACATCCGCCATCTTCAACTTCACGTTTTCCACAATAACATAACAATACTGATCGCTAAAACGAACTAAAGTTGATCGAACATTCGAAAACTGATCTTATATATACGTACTTTGACAGAAGCAAGGAAATATATTTACAATAGCGCTATAAAGACTCCATATTTATGTTTTCTGAATATTAATGCTGTACTAAAAATAATCCACCAATCACCAGCCGCTTGTATAATAATTCATGTTCCGCATTTTTTGACAATGATTAATATTTCTTTAATTTAAATAAATAAATAAATAAATAAATAAATAAATTTAATTTTAACGCATTTTTAGTACAACTATCAATTCTTCAAATGACAAGTATCAGTTTTCAACATTCTTATAAAGATTTATTTCTTAACAAATAACTAGTATATCACTATATGTATAAACAAATATATATAATTATATATATATATATATTTTTTTTCGATCCTTTCGGTTTGAATTTATGAGCATTTAACGCTAATTATAAGAGTCATTTTTTTGTGATTATTTAACATTTTGTCGATTATGTGGTAGGGGAGTAGAAAATGTATGTCCTGATTTCATTCCTGATGTATTATTATTATTATGCCTTTTATATTTCTTATAGGGATTGTTAATTCGACGGCAATAAAAATTGTTCTGGTAGGCGATATGCCGCCGGAGACCAAAGTTACTTTTAAGGGTTCTGTTAAAGTATAACGGAAAACAATATTTTTGTTGGTGCCGTGGTGGGATTAACAACGTATTTAGCAAGTTACGGAAATACCGGACCCAGTAAACGTGATTGCGATGCTGCAACTTTTATATTCAAAATATTGAGAAGAGAATGAATATAGCAATGGCTAAATTTCAGTACCCAAAAGCTAGGCGAGATGAATCTATCTCAGATGATTTTCATGGAACAAAGGTTGTTACAAACGTTTAGTGAAAGCTCCAACGTAACAACGGATATGGTTTTATTCAGTTAGCGAGATTCAGAGATATAATCATATATCTTTTATTCATTGTTTTAACAGTAATTGTAACAGAACTCCGTAATTTATATTTATTATTTAAACGAATCATATTCATTATATTAAAGATAATTGCCTTATTCTAAGAGCGTTTATGTTAACATTATTCTCAAAATTTCCAGGTAAGATTTGACTTTCTGATTTAATGTTTATTTTTATAATTATTTAATAAATTTATTTTCATGAATATATTATCTTTTGTAGCGCATTTACATTTTTGAAGGCATTAAATGGGATTTTTATAAACAGAAAAATAATAAGATAAAGGACACTGTAGGAACTGGCGGTTAGAGAAAAACGGATTCTGTAAAGGAACAAATTCTTCAACAAACAGTTTTTGTAATATAAATTCCCTGAAATTTTATATAAATTCAATTACAAAAAAACTTCCATCATTTAATAAAAAAAAAAGTAATTAAATAACAATAATAAAAAATAATAAATTTAAATCTAAGAACAGATTAAAAATAAGTAAAAATAAACTAAAATGTAAAAAGGCACATTTTTAATACACTTAATAAATAATTACTTGGCCAAAGGAAACTTTTAAAATACAAATTTCATTTGAAAAACTTAAATGGTGTGAAGCACATAGCTCAAATGCAGCAGCAGTATAAGCAAACAATTAAACTCTCTCATAGCATGTGTTCGGGGGTAGATATGCCAAAAGTGAAAAGTAAACAACTCAACTGCTTATGCAAATAGCATATAAAACCTGTAGAAAACCCATCAGACATCTATGCATACAAAGGTTTGCATGTAGTGAGGCAAGGAGTGTCACATTATTATCTGACTTGTCACTGAAACTGAGAGATTCTCCATGTGCTCCACATATATCCATCAAGTTGAATATTTAATTTTTTTGTTTTGTTTGAAATCACTTTGGCCAATTCTGATGTTGTTATCAGATGTTATATAGTGGTCATTTCAGTGTCATTATATTGACATATTGATCTTTTCAATACATTTTTAGTATATTCTATATAAATGATCTTTCAACTAGATATAGTAAAATTTGTTTTGGCCTTGGGTATGCTTATCATGTGAACTCTGAACATATAATTACATAATAATACATAGCTTCAATATGTCTCATGCCACCCATACTTATACTCACTTTTAATCTACCATTTTGCTAATAAATATTTTCTAACGTCCTTCTAAATTGATACACCTGACTGGCAGATGCAAGCTTCCTATCTTTATGATTATGCTTCATATTATATGTCAGATTGGTGATGCTTATCGGTGGCTGGAAGAACCTGATTCTGAGGAAACTAAACAGTTTGTTGACAAACAGAATGAACTTTCACGGCCATTTCTTGATTCCTGTCCTGTTAGAGAGAAACTTAAAAACAGGTATAGTACTAATAGTGTATGTATTTAAATTAATTATTATAGTCTGGCTAAAAAGAGTGTGTGTTTTGAATTGAACAAATAATATTGTTTAAATTCTGATTATTTATTATAAATTACAACTATTGTTATTGAAATTATTTTATTTTGGAATGTTTGAAAAATATTTCCCTTTGTTTTATTTGAATACTTTCTCTTTGTCATTTTAGAATAACTGAACTATGGGACTATCCAAAATATTCATGTCCAAATCATCATGGTGACTACTATTTCTACTACCACAATACTGGCTTGCAAAATCAAAGGTAAGATTCTATAATAAGATGATATAAATAAATAATATGTTTTAATAATTGTAAAAGTCCCTTCTCTTTAACCTGAAATATAAAATGTAACTATAATAGTAATAAATAAACAGCATAAATGCATTAGGTTTTTATAAGTCATTACTGTTTAGATATAGAGATCAAACTAATAGAAATAAAGTATGGGAATTTAAAATGTTTTTTTTATTTGACATAATGATGATAATATATTACATAAAAAGGCATACAAAAAATACAGGCTTTTGTTTGTTGATCATTAATTATAATTTACATGGATAATCAGTGAAATATTGTTGTCAGGAAAAATAGCAAATAATAATACATTTATCATATTTATTATTATGTTTGTAAATATTAGAGGTTAACAATTAGATTCTCAGAAGTGACATTTTTTTTTTAACTGATGGCATTATATACATTTTCATCCTGCTATTTGCTTTTCAACATTACTTGATTTAATGATTTTTCTTGGAAAGTAGGTCGAGACATTTGTGCACTTCCCTATTTATTTTGTTGAACAGTGGATTGCCATGAAAGCATTCATCAGCTTTGAAGCACTAGCTTGTAACAGTCCACCATTCCATTATGGATCCTTTGTCTTTGAAACTGTTCCTAAGACTTAGACAGTTCTAAAGCATTTCAAGAAACCATGGTTTAAGAACACATGCAAAATGCAATTAAAAAATGAAACAGAGTACTTGTGAAGTTCCATTGAGAATCTACCAAGGATAACCAGATAACTATCATCTTGCTAGGACTAAAGCTAAAGAGATAAGACATAGTAAAAAGTTATCATGGAGAAATTATATCTCCAAGCTGACTCATAATTCATGCAGATCTGTATGGAATAGGATTCCTAAGATCAAGGGAAAGTAATACTATCCATCACTTGTCTGAGAGTGACACAAATGTCACATTTCAACATGACACAACCAATCACTTGGCAGATAATTTTTCTTACAGTTCTTCTTGTACTTTTATTTCTATTAAAAATAACTCAGACAGCAATCTATTAACTTTACATCTAGAAATACTGAGATTATTTAAAGAGTTATTTTTCTTTTTAAGAGCCTCAGGATACTGTATGCAGAACCAATTCTTCCAGTTATCACCATATTACACTTACTAGTTGCATTTATAAAACCATGGAGCAAATGATCAATTGTAGACTTGTCTCGTTTCTTGAAGCTCACAAATTGCTTATAATGTGCAATATGGGTTCAGGTCCAGATATAAAATGATTAATCATTTTCTTGTATTAGAATGTTTTGCAGGGAAAACCTACTTGCAGTGTTGTTGTTTCAGAGGAGTTGTATTTGTCAGACAAATATGTTAAAAACAAGGTCCTAAAGGCACTCAGGGTTTGAAAAGTGATTTGCTGTACTGAATGGGGAGCAGACCAAAAGGTCATGCTCTGACTTCATAGATCTTTGACATGACCAAAACTGGATTATGGATGCATTGTATATGGATCAGTTCAAGTCTCACTTACAACTGCAGGATCCAGTATGCAGCCAGGTCCTAGACTTTGTCTTGGAGCATTTAGGACTTCTGTAGAGAGTTTGTACTTTGCCAATATTGCCAGTAAGGACTTCATTTCCCAGCCATGTTGGAGTAATGATTAATGAACAGGCAGACTCTGCTGCCAAATCTGCTTTGGATTTGCCCATATGCTAAGACTGATGTGCTTTTCACTGTTTAGTCTGTATATCCTTGTTACTTGGCAAAGTGACTGGAATGGTATGTTTGTAAGCAAGCATTGTTCTGTTAAGCCAGCCTGTAAAATCAGCAGTCGTCTTACAGGAGGAAGGAAGAAATGGTCTTGTGTCATGTCCACATTGGCCATATCCTCAAAACTCATTCAGTTATCTTAAAGAAAAATCCTCCATCTCAGTGTGAGCACTGTCAGTGTATTTTGGTGGAATGCAGTCATTGTGCTGAGATAAGTAAGGATATATTTGGTACATGTGATGTGGAGGAATCGTGTAGATTCTTCCCAATCTTTTATTGTGCTGGGTTGTCATTAAATATTCCTTCAATTATTCATTCTTTGTTACTGATACTATTATTGTTATTGTTGTTATTATTATTATTATTATTACTATTATTATTATTATTATTATTATTATTATTATTATTATTATTTGCAGTGTTCTCTATCTACAGAAGGGACTAGAGGCTGAAGCAGATGTATTTGTGGACCCAAATAAGCTGTCTGCTGATGGAACAGTTTCTATTCGGAGTACTGCATTTTCTGAAAATGACAAAATATTTGCCTACAGTCTGAGTAGCAGTGGATCTGACTGGGTGGAAATAAAGGTGACTATCTTGTGTTATTATTAACATTAGCATTAATAGTTACAGTATTTAACTAATGTTTATTGGTCTTGTTGTTTTCATTTTTAAAATAAATAAAATAAAATAAAATAATTAACAATTTATTCCTGTTATTTGTCACTGGCTTTATTAATGATTTTGTTGTTATCATCATCATTATCAGTATATTTGTCATAATGTTATTGTTATTATTATTATTAGTCTTATTATTGTTTTTATTATTACTGTTGTTGTAATATTATTTAAGTTTTTTGATTGTATGGACATTGTTCTTATAAATAGTTGTTTGTACAGTTGTAGAATACAAAATTACTGCTTTTTAAGATTTTTTGGCAAAATTTCTTGTAACAGGGTAAATGCTTTATTATAGGAGTTATTTTGTTTTTGTGAATTATTGTTTGTATTTTGTAGTTTTGAAATTTTACACTAAATAAATAAATTTCAGTTTAAAAAGTCTCCATCTGGTGAAGAGTTGCCTGATAAATTAGAAAAAGTCAAATTTACCAGCATAGCTTGGACACATGACCACGAGGGAATTTTCTATAATGTAAGAATATAATATTTTATATAAATAATATTTAGTAACCTGAAATCAGTATTTTATATGTGATAATGAGAAATGAAAAAAAAAAAAAAAATATTAATAAGGTATACTTTATGAATGAGAATAAAAATTTAGAATAAGAAGAGTGTCACATTGACATGTTATTGCCAATGTGCATTGGCTGCAGTATTTGTAAAGTTACTGCAAAGACAAAGCTGTTTGAAAAAAACCCTGAAAAGATAAAAATTCCAGTAAATTAATAAACAAAAGTCTTAATTACTAGTTTTCAGGCTTCAACACCCAGTAATTTATTATTGATAAAATGAAATACCTTAATTTGTTGGTTAAAATTAGTACTAATGATATATTGTGCTTTAAATTGAAAGTAAATTATAAATCATAGGATTTATGAAAAACCCCAAATATAAATAAATTATGTCTTCTGAATATTAATTAAAGTTATTAAACTTTCATAAAACAGTAAACCTTTCAAGCTTCATACAATGAAAAATGTTATTATGATATATATATAGATATGAATATTTATGTTTTCTAGCGCTATCCAGATGAAGATGGTAAACAGGATGGAACTGAAACAACATCTAACCTGAATCATAAACTTTACTACCATCGATTAGGATCACCACAGTCCAGTGATGTTCTTGTTGCAGAATTCCCAGATTTTCCAAAATGGATGATGTAGACTGTTTGAGATAATTGTTAAATATACTTAGTGTTCTGAAAAAAACATAATGGCTAAATTATTATTATTATTACTGTATTTGTTAATTTTATTATCTTTATTGCTTTTCTATTTCTTTTTAACATCATTTTACTAATATTTTTTTATTGTTATTGTTATTATTATTTTTATAATTATTGTTATTGCTTCCTCAAAAATAAGCATGACAAATGGTTTTATGAGTTTAGGCACAAATACATTTTTATATTGATCTGATTTGCATTATTTAATTATCTATCTCATTTTCTAGAATACGTTTTTGATGTTTTTCCGTATTTTCCAGTGGTGCTGAAGTAAGTGACTGTGGTCATTATTTGATACTCTCAATTCGGGAAAGCTGTGAGCCAGTCAATAGATTATTTTATGTTGATTTAACATCTCTTCCAGAAGGAATCAAAGGTAACAGAAGATTAGTTACTTTGTTTGTTTTCATATTATTACATGTTTTAAAGAAAAGTCATTAGTAACATCATCTTATGTTACTGCTGATACAATTACTACAGCATTATATTAAGTGTACCTACAAATGAATCATTATTTTATTTTGTGTGAGAAACCTATACCATTAATAACAAATTATTGCAGTAGAATAGTATTGTTATAAAATATTTGAATGCTGCCATTTTACTCTTTTACAACTGGAGTCATGATGTCAACAACACTCCACTACCTATAGACAGACTGGAAACTTTATTTAATTTAATGTTCTTCTTTTTTTCGTCAATGCTAGAAGAAAGCAGACAAAGTTGGACTACCTTGTACTCTGTGATGTCATGACAACAGAAAAATGTCAGCATAATATTTTAACTGTACTTTCTTGTTGTTTTGCTTTATTATTAATTAAAATTATATTTTTAAAAGAAATCCAGTAAACATTTTCATTTACAATGTGAAAGTACTTTTGATAATCTACTAATATTATTAATTAACAAATTTTCACATTATTTACAATCAGTGCCTAAAGCTAGGATTATAAGACCTAAAACAATATGAGACATGTTGTAAGCATCAGTATAGGGAAATGGTGTTGTGGAGGTGTGGAGCATTTCAAAGCAAAGTGGTTACACTATTAATCTGATTTGTATAATTCAGTGGTATCTGAAACGGGCTAAAAGAACTTTGACAAGAAGTCGGTCAACTTCAGTACACAAACTTTATTTATAATTTATTTCAATAAAACATTTTATAATTGAAATATACTTTTTTAATTTCAGGATTATTGCCTTATGTGAAAGTAATTGACAACTTTGATGCTGAATTTGAGGTAGAATCGTTCTTTTGTTTCACACATATTAATTTTAAATTATTTATATTATTAAAACTGTGTTACTAGTGTTTACAATTTCATTTCATTTTATAATTATTAATGCTAAATTTAAAAATGTATTTGAAGTTTATTTTATGTGTAAGTGGATGATCACATCTTATTACAGTATTATTATAATAGTTGTCTTCTTCTATACCTGATGACAGCCACTGATGAGTAATGTGTGGATTAAATATTCTAAACAAGTTCTGTTATTGTAATTGCACAGAAAGGCTGGGATTCAATAAAAACATAAAATGATAAATTTCATGTATTAGTAAAATATGTATAGTACCAAAGAGGCAGTTTTAATAGAGTTGGCAGTATGGAAGTGTATATCTGTATTGCTTTTAACTTTATTTTTTCAGTATATTACAAACAATAATTCAGTGTTCACATTCAAAACAAACCTTGATGCACCGCTGTATAAACTGATAACTATCGACTTTGCAGACTTCGACAAAGTAAGACTTCTAAACAAATCTAGTAAATCATTTGAATGAATGTGTGCACACATGAGTTTATTTAAGAATTTCCAATGTGCAAAATAACCTCCTAACAGTCTTCCTTACATTTTGTTGTTGCTGTATTCTTTATTTTTAAAGGAAATAGCTAGAGACTAGTTACATTATTTTTAATTATTAGATCATTTCTTTTGATATTCATATCATTAAAAATGTTATTCCTATTTTTATTTTTAGAGTAAATGGAAAACGGTGGTACCACAAGACAGTAAATCAGTTTTAGAATGGGCAGCAGTTGTCAATGACAACAAACTTGTACTTTGTTACCTCAAAGATGTCAAAGTCAGTATAAGTTATTTATGCAGATAATGAAAAACAATATATAGTGTGTTGAATGTGAAATAAATTTAGAATTTGAATGTTTTTGTGTGCATGCCTACCTGCATGTGTTTGTGTGGGTCTTGAAGTTGCAGTGACATGGAATTAAGTTCTAGATAATTAGCACAAACATACATACAGTTTTGTTATTAAGAACTTATTGCATTCAATGAAAGTTCAGTAAATTTAAATACAATATAATATAAACACTATGAAATACATTTATAATTTATAAAAATACTACCTATATTTTTATATTTAAAATATCAATAAGAAAGTTTTTATCAAAGAGTTAATGAAAAAGTTTCCATAAAAAGTCTGTAACTTTCGACTGCTTTGTATTCTGTCCAGTAAGTTATTTTTTCCATTACAAAGTCAGTTGGTTGAATAATGCTTAAAAATGTTTATCATTTCTCATACTATTTGACTCTAGAAACACATTTGTATATTTCTTTTGGAATTATTACTTGACACATGACAAGTAAAGTCATTTAATTGTAATCATACTTAATCCCATTCCTTGTATCTACACAGTCTCACATTTAATCTTAGTCTCTTTTTAATCACAGGCTTGGTTTGAGAGGATTAAATTATTTTCATTTAGTAATACCAGTCAAATCAATTAATCAACATGTGTTGTAATAAAGAAAACAAATATTTGACGTTATAATTTAAAGAACAACAAAGTTTGCTAGTAATGATAGTAATGAAACCTGATTTTTTTTTTTTTAAATGAAGTGTTTTTCAACTTTGAGAAAAATGTACAAAAACTACATAAACATCCCATACGCAACCACATAGAACTAATTATTACATATTGATATACAGCAGTCATAGGCAAACTGTAGCCTGCAAGACATTCTGAACAGAAAGCATAACTGGTGAAGCCCACCTGGTCCTTGAAAAAAGTTGCCCATTCCTATAAAGAAAAAAGTAAAATCATTCTAAATTATTAGGTACACTTAATATAATGCTTTTGTAATTGTATCGGCAGTAAGGTAAGATGATGTTACTAATGACTTTTCTAGGAAATGTCTGCTTAGGCTTCATGTAGGCTCATTTGTTGCAGATATAGAGAGATAGAAAGACTGACTGTCTGTATTTGCTTCCATCTAAAAAACCCATAATTTAATAGTTTTATCTACAAATTTACATAAATACTTTTTATTTAGTATCACACTGTTATTGCTTTGTGCTTTCTTTTTCACTTCATCTTTTTACCACTGCACTGCTTTAGTTCCTGATATTACAGACTTAATCTGTAAGTGTATAAGAAATACTTGTTTATTAAGATTATTAAATTTATTTCAGAATGAACTTTATGTTCATGATCTTGTAACAGGAGAAAGGAAATGTCAGCTTAGGCTTGATGTAGGCTCAGTTGTTGGCTATTCTGGTAAAAGAAAACATAAAGAGGTAATTTGATAATAGTAACAGTAATAAAAATAATATTATTTTAGCAATTTATAAATTATGTCAGACTGTTAATCATTAACATATAAAAAGGTACCAAGCATTTGAAATGTTTATTTATAGATATGTATTTTATAGATAGTAAATATTAAAGCATTTATTTTCAGTAATTTGTAATATTCTATATTTCAGTAGTTACTTTATAAATTTGCATTTTTCCTTTTCTTTAAATAGTAAAAATATTAATTTTCACATATAAAGTTTCAAAATTATTTTTTTCACAGATATTTTACATGTTCACATCTTTCCTGACTCCAGGTATAATATACAGATGTAACATGACCACAGATGTATATGAACCAAAGGTATTATTTTCTTTGTTTTATAAGAATTATGATAGTTTAGTTATGCAGCACACAATTGAGCTTGTAAGGTTGTAATCTCCATTGTTTAGGGCTGTCACAATCATTTAAATTGTGTTAGAAGTATATGATACCCTATATACTGAACTAATGAAAGTATTATAAGATACCATTAGAATTCTATATAGTGACAGCTGTAGTTAAAATAAGATGAGAATATGAAAGTACTCATGAGGTTAAGAATGCACCAACACATTTTAATTACTCATCATTAAGGATCAGTAGTAATGAGAGATACATTTTTCAGTTGTAGGCTAGAAAATTTGTAGATACATCTTGCCACAGAAAGATTATCCTTAATATCCAATAAAGCAACAAGGCTGTTCAGTGGCCACTCTAAGAAAAATTGATCCTATGTTCTGTATTTGATCTAATTACCAAGTTTCTGCCCCTTTTTAGCTATTGGATGTAGCATTGTAAATAAAAATTTACATGTTGTTTTCTCAGGTGTTTCGAGAAATCAAAGTGAAAAATTTTGATGTTAAAAAGTTTGAAACAAAACAAGTCTTTTACCTTAGCAAAGATGACATCAAAGTGCCCATGTTCATAGTAAAAGAGAAAGTAAGTCTTTTTCTCTTTATATTTAAATATATTTTAAATCTTTTATTTTTGACATGGTTACACTATTATATATGCTACTCATTAGTAATGAATGTAAACAGAAAGCAAATTTGTCTGAAACAGGTTTCTAATCAATACTAGAAATGCTATCCAGAGGAATCTTTCAAAAAATAATTAAATAACATAAAATAAAACAAAATTAACGTGCAAGATTATCAGAATTCTAGAAACAAAGAAATAAAAAGAAAATAACATGAGTTATTTAGAAAGTTATATTACTTGTGTGCATTTACTCTCAAAATTGTTTTTGCTATTGTTAAATTGGAATTTCAGAAAAACTGAAAACAAGTTGAGACATAATAAAGAGACATTATAACCCAAACACAATATCAGTGTTTGCAGAAAATGATACCTATTCACATGAGGTTTTCTGGGAAATATGTAAGAAGTACATACCTGTTGTGAACAACAATAATTGCAATAAATGCTTGGCCAGCATGTTACACATCACTGTAACAGAAATCATGAGAGGAATGCTGTGAATGATTCCTGAAAACACAACCAAGCTCTGGGTATCACATGAACCTTTGGTTGTTCCAGTTTGCACTCCCCAACTTCATGCAAAATTACAGGTAGACTCAGAGTGTCAAGCATTTTGATAATGATTACATAACCTTGCATCTGTGGAATGGCTTCCTGATAGCGATATCATCAGCTACGAAGACAGCTTACTGACATCTAGAGGATACTTACTGACGGTGCAAAATCATCTTTTGAGATCAAATGGGCTCTGACTGCAGCATCGTTGTTTTTGCATTAGAGTTATTTAGCTGTGTATATATACATAATTTACTTCCAATTTTATATTAATATGATTATTGCTTCTAGCTTGTAGCAGTAAACCTTAAATACTGCATCAAATTTGATATAAAGTACTTTTTCTATTAATTTATAACAGAACATCGAAATGAATGGCAATCATCCTGTGATGTTGTATGGATATGGAGGGTTCAACATCTCTCTAACTCCATCATTTTCCCCATCCAGACTTGTATTTCTGCAACATCTTGGAGGTATCTATGCCCTTGCCAACATCCGTGGTGGTGGGTAAGTTAAATGCTGATAGTGAGTAAAATAAATGTATTATGAAATGGTTGATATGTTTACCTTCTTTTATTGTTAGCAAACATTGATATCTTGTAATGAGTTCAACAGTAACTGAGGTACAGCATGTATACAAAAACACCCTAATATAATGATTTCTTTATTCTTTTCTTTTTGTAATTAACAAATAACATGAGGAAAATATTCAAACTGTATTTAGACCACCTGTTTTTTTTTTTTAACTTTATATATTACAATTTAATATATTTTGACAAAATTTCTATTTTCAAGAGAATATGGTGAGACCTGGCACAAAAGAGGAATGTTAGATAAGAAACAGAATTGTTTTGATGATTTTCAGAAAGCAGCTGAATATCTTATAGAAAACAAATACACTTCACCCACAAAGTGAGTTGTATCATATTCTGTTAAAAGTTATATTTTCCTTGTTAGACTGTTTTTTCTCCTGTGTAATTGTATTCTCCTTGTAAGTGACTTATCTTCTTAATCTATGCTCCTTTCTTTTTTTTTTTTTTTTTAAAATAACGTTTTGTTTCTGAATTAATTGTTTTCTCTGTCCTTAAATAGTTGTTTTTATTTTCAATTTAGGATTATAATCAATGGTGGATCAAATGGTGGGTTGTTAGTGGGTGCTTGTGTTAATCAGAGACCAGATTTATTTGGATGTGCAATTGCCCAAGTTGGGTAAAGTTTTGTTTGATTTAAACATATTATTATAATTATAATAATGTATATATCTTTACATTAAGTTAACAGTACACACACACATGCATTACACAGATACTATATTCAGACAGAAACAATGATAGTTTTATCCATTATTTTTTACCAGGCATATTAACAAGACCTGATACTTGTTAATATTAAAATATATTGACTCATTATAAATACTGAAAATACACAGAACTAAATATGTTTTTCCACTGCTTTGTTTTACAGTGTCATGGATATACTGAGATTTCACAAGTTTACTATCGGTCATGCATGGGTCTCTGATTATGGCTGTTCTGAGAAACCTGAGGAATTTCAATGGCAAATAAAGTAAATTTACATATCTATCTCTGTTTTACAAAAATGCCATTATAATGCCTACATATCATCCATATTCTTGATGGAAATTTATTAATATACTTATTTTAAGTTGTTTACTTAGTTTTAAATACACTCAATATAGGAAGAAAGTACAAATATAATTATATAATTACATATTTCCACTTTCAGGTATTCTCCACTGCACAATGTTAAGGAAAAAGACTGTCAGTATCCTGCCATTTTGTTACTTACTGGTGATCATGATGACAGAGTTGTACCACTTCATTCTCTTAAATTCATGGCAGAGTTACAACATGTACTTGGCAGCAGTAAGAAACAGGTGTATAATATATATATACAAATTATTTATTTATCAGAGATTTCTGTGTAAAAGTTTTGCCAGTACGTCATTCATTTTTGTCACCCAGAAAATTTCTGATTATTTCTTCATCGGTATCAGTCCCTCCAGACAATTTTGGTTTTAAGCCATCTATATTTTGATGTCATATTAATTTTAAATATTTTAATAATAAGAATTTTTGACAAATGTTATATATTATTATTTTGTTATTGAAAATAATTTAATCAATTTTCATAATATTCAAGAAAATAGTGGATGATAATAAATGGCAAATTTTTCTTAGTTTCTTTGACACTTTTTTTTCAGTTTTAAGTCTACTCGACAGAAACTGTACCACTTGACGTAACTGTCAATATTATCATTGTTGATTTCTTGTGTTTGTATTCGTAATTAAGAATTGTTAAATATTTTCTTTCAAATCCTTTATTATTGTGACCAGTAATGTTGTCTAGAGCTCTTTCCTGCATGGGTCTTTTTAATCTAATGATCAGAAAAACACATGGCATTAGTGATGTAGATGTCATTATTTTCGTGGCCATGTTATTGCTGAAAAAAGAAAATACTTGTTGACAAAAGGCCATGTTTGGTGGAGTAGCTCATATATTATATATAAATACACTAGATGACACTTAAACACACATGAAGTTATAATTGCTAAGAATTTGAATAAGTTTGGAGAACAGTTCAATTTTAATATTTTTAATAAATTTACTTTCATTTCATTCCAGTCTAATCCACTTATGTTAAGAGTTGACACCAAGGCGGGTCATGGATCTGGAAAACCAACAGCAAAAATTGTATGTTTGTTTTATATGATGTTATTGTGGGTGTTATTTTAGGTTATTTATACTGCTGATACGTTACATATCGTCACTATTTGTAAACAGTCACTGTATGCAGTGTTACTACTACCTACTACAGAGATCATAGGATCATTCTTCCTTGATCTATTCTCCATTCCAGCCAACCAACAAGTGCATTATCAGTCATTTTAAACATTAATCTATCCAGTAAAACATTTTTTCGTTCATTAATTTGTTAACTTTATTCTTTTCTTTTCCTTATTCTGATTTTATTTTATTTTGCAGATAGAAGAACTGACTGATATTTACAGTTTTATTTATCAAACTGTTGGACTGCAGTGGAATGACTAACAATGGCCTTTGTGCTTAATACTGTTACAAAAACACTTATTCTAGTAACAATGTAAACATGTTTTTCTTTCTGCATTTAATGGTTTCCAGTAATATTCACATCTGAAGACTGGATATATAATGATATTCAAACATATATTTTTTTTCTCACTGTTTTTTGCTTAAATAAATCTTGTAGGAGATGGTATCCATAGATAACAAGGAAGTAACTAGCCACTGTAGTAGCAGGTTCTTTCTCATTATCTGTGTTGTCCACAGCCACATGCATTCGCTTTGTGGTCAAATGTGAAAATGTGTTGAGAATGTCACTAAATAAATATTTCAATTCTTCTCATATGTTTTGCTAATTAATTTGAAATTATTGCAATATTTGTCTAATCAAAATTTGTTAGAGTTAATAAAAATTATGCAATCAGTGATATTTTTGTAAAGTGTCTGAAAGCAGTATAAAGAAAGTAAACTGATATTTGTAAATATAAGTGACTTGGTAATCAGGCACACTGGTTAAACTGTATGGTTATTGGTGACAACTGCAGATCATTTTAAAAGATGTTTTGTCAGATTGTGTTTATTCACTTTTATTCAGTTTTATATATATATTTCTAAAATATTTACTTTTTACTTATTTCTAATTTTCTCTGTTGTTCGCTCTATTTCTCAGACATATTCTTGTTTACTCAGTGTCTGAATAAAATTTTCATCTTAAGTGAACCCTTAAAAGTTGAAAACTATCAATTCCATAAAGTGACTTTTGAATTAATTTTTTTAAGAAATAACATTCATTTAATTAATCCATTCCAAACCTAAAGCACACATTAAAAATATTTTGAATGAAAAAATAGACAGAACAAGGATAGTTACTGCTTAGATGGAAGTCATCAAGTCTGAATTTGGATGGTGTTCACTGAAACACATTAACAACAAAACTATCTATGACTTTGGTTTTGAGCATTACTGTGCTAATTCTAAAATGCTGTTAAAAAATGACAGGACTAACCCATTACAATTCATTACAAGTGTTAAACTTTCATTCATTAATTCTTTTGACTTGATAATCCAATATGTTTCTAGAATATAGTCATATGTTTACACAGATGTACAAATTGACAGACGTGTTATAGAAAAGGAATTAAATGGTTCTATACAGGTGACGGTGAATGTAAAATTACAATAAATTAATAAGTATCAGTTACTGGGTAATTTGTTTTATTTACTTTATTATTATTATAAATTTCATTATCATTTTTCTTTTAATTTAAATTTATTTATGATATAAAATTCAAAGTTTCTTCCTGCTGTTCCAAAGTACATTTAAATTCAGTAGATTTCTTTGTAAAATGAATAGACCATAAAAACAGTAAATAAATTTTATAACAAAGTATTTTCATTTATGACTATTCATTAAGTAGTTGCATTTATTTAATCACCAGAGTAATAGAAGCAGACAACCAAAAAGCAACAATAAAATTTGTAAAATGTTGAAACGAACCGTTCAATAAGAATTAAATAAAAAGAGTAACAGAATAAATAAAATCTAAAAAAAAAAAAAAAAAAAAATAAGACGAACATGAAACAAATACATAAATAAATAATACAAAATATAACAGAATCAACTAATTAAAAACATTTTCTAAGTTTTACATACGAATTTTCATTCTGGTTTTAACTGAGAATAATAATAATAATAAATGTTCTTTTATTCACTAAACTTAAACAGTAGTCTTCACTGGACTCCTCTGACAACATCGCGGCTAATAACAGATCAAATCACAAAGAACAGAACTAATTTAGCATGCAATTACATCAATAAATATAATTTCCCGAATGTATAGCATTCGCCTTTTAGCATTTACATCTCACATTTCATCTTTCGTATTCTTCATAACAAGCATTTTTAAAGCTGTCTATACCGGAGATAATTATCAGATTTTCAAATATTTGAAAATAAGTTCAGTTCATAGTCAGCCATTGTTATCTTCTGATCCAACCAAAAGTTATTGTTCTTATTGTCTGTTGGCGCAGTGTCGAGCATTAATACTGACGCTAATGTTAAGTATACGAATAACATACTTGAGATTAATAATAAAAAAGGATGGAACATTTTCTTAGCAATAGTTTAGCAAATATTTCTCGAACTCGTCTTTGATGACGTATGTTCGTTCTGAATTTAACAATAAACTGACGTCATGATGCGGCGCTGTTCTGAATAGTTGAAATTACTGAATTTTATGTGCGTGCGTGCGTGCGTGTGTTTATGCATTTACTTGTTATTTTGTCTATTTAACATATATAATTATCTCCGTGCTACAGCATTATTACCTACAGCTTGCTTACGACATCAACAGCTTCAAATATAACTTTCGAACATATATTACATTTTGCTTATTCACAAGAGTGATATCAAATTTATTGTTCAAGGTTGCAGGTTATATTAAATACGGGTCTGAAGTATAGATTTATGGTAGATTATCCTCGTTCTTACACTCACTGGTTCATATCGGAAATGGTACCTGGGTCGTATTATCTTTCTACTTTTCTTCCAGTAAAACATTAGAGAAACCTGCTTGTAGATCGCGTGGCGAATTCGGAATATAAAGGCATATAAATATTCTAAATAATTGTTAATTTTAGTTCATTCACCTCTGTATTTAATATAACCTACAACCTACTTCTGATCATCCAGTTCATATTAATTCACTAAAGTCACTGATTATGTCACTGGTCATTAGTTAAAGAAAAACTAAGTTTGAAGGAAAAAAAAGCACGTTAGTCTTTTTATTTATAAAGTGTCAGACCCTGTTTTTTTTTTTATATGTTTGCAGCCATGATGTGTTAGCTTCAGTCATTCATGTTAGTAATTATCTCTTTACTGTTATTCATTTTCCAGTTTTTCTGGCACTTTTACAAGCAGATCTAGCATTTTGGTGATTATAGCAGTATAAGAAGCCATACGTTATTGAACACACCTTTACAATGTGCATTGACTGTTCTTACGAATATATTATATATATATATATATATCCTGCAATCGCTATAAATAGATGAGGCAATCACTGACCAAATATATCGCTATTTTGCTACTGAACTATTTTTACTTTCAGTGGAGAGCAAAGATAACCCAGAAATTCTGTATTCCACTAACGCATCACGAGAGACTGAGCCGATATTTCAAAATAATGAAGTAATCAGTCCAGACATTTTTTACTTTGCCTTGCGAAAAAAAAAAAAGAAGAAAAGCTACACAAAAATAAACAAACAAAAACAACAACAACAACAACAACAACAACAACAACAACAACAACAACAATAATAATAATAATAATAATAATAATAATAATATATAAGAAATAATAAGATTCGACTTTTTATCGCACAAATGAACTAACTGTAGAAAAGATGTCACTTTTGAAAAATGTGCTGAGCAGTAGCTATCCACCTAGCTACGTCACTGAATTATATCTTTGTAATAGGTCACTCTCAATATATAATGATTAGAAGACCATATTACTATATGCAGAAATGTTTACTGGTTATTTTTATAAAAAGTAAAATGTGCTATGTCAACATACACAAAGAGATCACCGCTTTACCCACAGATACATATATGGATTTAATCTCTCAAGTGTGACTAAGCTGGCCTATCTAACAGAACTATCATATCTGCTGTTTTGTTCATACTGTCTGACAACCACTTCATTTTGTCAAAGAAAACAAATCACAAAACAAACTCTAGTTTTATGTGAATATGTCATTCAGAGGCGAACACATGGAGTGTCAAAATCATAATTCTTAACCGATATAAACTGTAACGATGTGGCTGTCAGGCTTTTTACTTTTATTTCTTGTTATGTATGTGAATGTATTTATGTATTTGTGTGTATAGGTATATGTATGTGCGTATAAATGAATACAAAAGACAAAAATAAACAAACTTAAGTTAAAACTGGCCATGTAGCCTTCAGTGCAAGAGCAAACATTTATTTGAAAAATTTAATGTGTGTGTATATATATATATATATTCATTCATTAATTCGTACACACACACACACATACACATTCAATTATCTGTATATATATAAATATCTATCTATATATATATATATATATATATATATATATATATAATTATTCCTAATCAATGTCAATAGCTTTTAAGGCCCGACAACGGATTTCGTCTTTCATCATAATAAAAACAGAGATTTGATATCTATGATCTATGTTTGTAAGTAATTCTTGATCCGAAAACTACTTAATGTAAAAACGTAAATATTTAAAACGTACGATGAAAAAAAAAAAAAAAAAAAATAAAATAAAATAAATAAATAAATAAATAAAAACAAAACAAAGCAAAATAAAAATGGGATCATAATTATGGAACTGTTTATATTATAATTATATTTTTTTGGTAATAAATTCAGTGGAAGAATTATGGATATAAGAGCTGTATATTTTTAACCATTCATTTTAATAACATAAAAAGCGCCTTTAAAATCTTCGACATAAACACACCATTGAGTTGCTTTTCAGCTATTCCGTCTTATGAAAATATTATTACCGTTAACAAAATAAACATTTGTCTGTTTTATTCTTTTTCTTTCACGGTTGTTGGCTTTCGAATCGAACGAGTTTGTACACAGAGAATGATTTTGCCAACATTTTATATCTATCAAAAGTGATTTTTTTTCTATTCATATCACATCTGTATTTACGTAGACTCACAATGGATTGCTGGTTTACAAAAAGAAGATTCAAGAGTAAACACGTTCTCACTTTAGGTGTCTCGTGAAAACAGAATTGGTTTGTACAGCTTTTTAAACATGGCCACCATTTTGTGCATTTTTAGAAGTTTGTTTTACGTGACGTTTTTAATAACTTGTACCCAAGTTGATATTTGTGATGCCGTAAGTACATTTATTTATAAATATTATATCCACTATTTAGTTATTCATTTCATTTATTTTTATCATGTCAGTGATATCGTCTAATAAATCAGAAGAAAAGAAATAAAGACTTTTCTTTTTTCTTCTTCTTATCATCATCTCATCGTCTTATCATCGACAACGTCTTCATTATTGTTTTCCATATTTGAATATAATCATTAAAACATTTTTAAGAGAATGAAACTAATTATTTAGTATTTCGTTTTAATGCTTTAGTCTACAAAAGTGAATGGATTCTGTTAAAACACACAGTTCTTTTTTGTTGTTGTTGTTGAACAGAATAGTCTTTTAAATGCTTCCAAACTACACTTTTTTTATTTTGAATTGTAACTGGTAATTGTCATATATATTTCACCATAATTAACCTTTTGCACACACACACACACACCGCTTGTATTTCAGAATTTTACATTTTAAATAGATATGTATAAGCAATGTGAATAAAAAGATTAGTTATAATAGGCAACAGAAGCCGTGCAGATTCTGCCATTCACTGTGAGAACACTTCATGAAAATTCTGTAGGACTTATCGACATAGCAACACTCAACTGTAAAGACAACACAACAACTGTAGCGTGCACGACGTGTAACATAGTCTCCATAACAACAGCTACCTTACCAGCAAGCACACAAGTTAATGTCATTGGTCCATTCCTGGTCGTCAAACAGTATCTTAATGTGGGTATGTATGAAAATTATCTCCGCGTAATGATATAAAGATAGTGTCAGTATTTATTCTGCCATGACGTAGAAAAAAGATCGATTCAGATTAGCCAAAGAGTCAATTTAGAAATTAAGAAATGACAATCACCAATCTCTAATTTTCATTTACAGAAACCATTACACTGTGTTAACAAACTGATACATAGATAACACTACCCTGTGTTAACAAACTGATACACAGATAACACTACCCTGTGTAAACAAACTGATACACAGATAACTTTACCCTGTGTTAACAAACTGATACACAGATAACACTACCCTGTGTTAACAAACTGATATAGAGATAACATTACCCTGTGTAAACAAACTGATACACAGATAACACTACCCTGTGTTAACAAACTGATACACAGATAACACTACCCTGTGTTAACAAACTGATACACAGATAACACTACCCTGTGTTAACAAACTGATACACAGATAACATTACCCTGTGTTAACAAACTGATACACAGATAACACTACCCTGTGTTAACAAACTGATACACAGATAACATTACCCTGTGTTAACAAACTGATAAAGAGATAACATTACCCTGTGTTAACAAACTGATACACAGATAACACTACCCTGTGTTAACAAACTGATACACAGATAACACTACCCTGTGTAAACAAACTGATACACAGATAACACTACCCTGTGTAAACAAACTGATACACAGATAACATTACCCTGTGTTAACAAACTGATATAGAGATAACATTACATGTTAACAAACTGACATACAGATAACATTACCCTGTGTAAACAAACTGATACACAGATAACACTACCCTGTGTTAACAAACTGATACACAGATAACACTACCCTGTGTTAACAAACTGATACACAGATAACATTACCCTGTGTTAACAAACTGATATATAGATAACATTACACTGTGTTAAAAAACTGATACACAAATAACTTTACCCTGTGTTAACAAACTGATATAGAGATAACATTACCCTGTGTTAACAAACTGATATAGAGATAACATTACATGTTAACAAACTGACATACAGATAACATTACCCTGTGTTAACAAACTGATATAGAGATAACATTACATGTTAACAAACTGACATACAGATAACATTACACTCTGTTAACAAACTGATACACAGATAACATTACCCTGTGTTAACAAACTGATATAGAGATAACATTACATGTTAACAAACTGACATACAGATAACATTACACTGTGTTAACAAACTGATACACAGATAACATTACACTGTGTTAACAAACTGATACACAGATAACACAGCCCTGTGTTAACAAACTGATATAGAGATAACATTACATGTTAACAAACTGACATACAGATAACATTACACTGTGTTAACAAACTGATACACAGATAACATTACCCTGTGTTAACAAACTGATATAGAGATAACATTACATGTTAACAAACTGATACACAGATAACATTACACTGTGTTAACAAACTGATACACAGATAACTTTACATTGTGTTAACAAACTGATACACAGATAACATTACATGTTAACAAACTGACATACAGATAACATTACACTGTGTTAACAAACTGATACACAGATAACATTACATTGTGTTAACAAACTGACACACAGATAACATTACATGTTAACAAACTGACATACAGATAACATTACACTGTGTTAACAAACTGATACACAGATAACATTATATTGTGTTAACAAACTAATATACAGATATCATTTAATTATTAGCTAACAATCAATATTATTATAATGTCTTAACAAAAAGAAGTTTATAGATATATGAAACATCTAAATGCACAGGTAAATAAACAAAAATATAAGTAACAATAATGAATAAATGTATTAATAGATAAATAAATAATAAAACAAACAAAACATATTATTTCAGATTTTCACGTGTACTTCAGTGAGAAGGCTAATGGGGCAGTGCTAAGTTTCAACACTATTTCGTCCTACCTTGTCACCGTCAAGTGTGAAATGAACTCGGGAGGGGCGCTTATGTCAGCCTCAGCTACTCTAGAAATAGATATATTACCTAACCTGGCACCCACTATAAACAATTATCCTGGGGGTATGTATTCAGTATTATTATTATTATTATTATTATTATTATTATTACTAGTAGTAGCAGTATTAGTAGTAGTAGTAGAAATATCATTTGTGTGCTAAAGATTATTTTACTTTTTTAATCAATAACTTTTTTTATTATTTATTTACAACTACTACTACTACTACTTTTTTTTATTTTGTAAACTTTTATTTCATTTTGTTTCATTTATTTTGAATTTTATTTTTTTAATTTATTTATGTTTTATTTTTTTATTTATTTATGTTTTATTTTTCTCAAATAAGTTAGGAAAATTTATTATTTGTACTATTACTACTACTGCTGCTACTACTACTACTTTATTTTATTTTGTTAATTTTTGTTTTACTTGATATTTATCTTTTATTTTTATTTCATTTATTTATTTATTTTACTTTATTGATCTTTTATTTTTTCTCAAATACGTAAACAAAATTTAATATTATTATCAAAATTAATATATTATTATTATTATTATTATTTTATTTTTATTTTTTATTTTTATTTTTTCTTATTTGAGAAAATACGATATAAGAAAAAAAACACAAAAAGAATAAAATTTTACTGACATACTTAATGGATGCGTTTTGAATTATTTCATATTAACTGGCATACGATTCAGAGCAACAGGGTCAGTTGCCTCCCATAGCCTCGCAAAACCGTGAGGACAGTTTGGGAAAAATTGGTTCCGAGTTTTTAACTCTTTAAAAGTTGGTGCAATTCACCCACTTTACACACACACAGACACACCCGACCAAAATTAAAATGTTCATTCTCTTGGCATTTCTATTTCTATAATATGTACAGACACATTTGCTCAGTTGTTAATTAGTTTCATATTTGATCAGTTCAAGTGACACTGGATGCTAAAAATACGGCTGCTGGTGTAACGGTGGACACAATTGTAGCCAAGGACAACGAGTCAGATCCGCTGACGTTCAAACACTGGTTTGAACCATCGCTTGCTGACTACTTTGCCGTGGACGATAGTAGGTTACCTTCTATACAATTTTATATTTCCCCCTTATTTTTTTTTTTACTCACTTATTTGTTTATTTATTTATCTGTTTTGGCACACATTCATATATATTATCTTTGCTTTCAATATTGTTTTTATTTATCTAGTTATGTATACACTCAACATATATTTTTACAAATAATGCATCTAATTATCTATCTCTGTATATATCTATTTATCTGTCTGTCTGTCTGTCTGACTGTCTGTCTGTCTATCTATCTATATATCTTTCTATATTTATTTATTTATTTATTTTTGCCTAACAGCTGCTGGGGTAGCGACAGTGAAGACAGTGAGAGATTTGAGATACTGCGTGTATGGCACTGTTCTTGTTAAAACCAATGTTTCGGACGGTAAACTGACTACTGGTCCATACACGACCACAATCAGAGTCACGAGTAAGTTGATCACATTCTGAAGTGCAGCGATATATTCTGTATATCCGTGAACGAAAACACCAGAGGACGATCGAATGTATATCCTTCTCCCTGTAATGTAGAAAATCATGTTATTACCTATTTTAGTTATGATATATTTATTTTATGAAATATACTCGATATTAATAAGACGAGATGGATGTGTGTGTGTGTCTGTGTATTTGTGTGTCTGTGTGTGTATGTGTGTGTGTTTATTTTGCTAATATTCTTGGGATGGTTGTTTTTCAATTTGGATTGTGCAGGTTTTGGTGGTTTCTGTTGTACGTACATAATTTAATATACATACATATACGTACATACATACATACAGACAGACAGACACATAAACACACATAATATACATACATATTTCTGTTTCAGATCTCAACTCTAGGCCACAGTTTACTAATCTTCCAGTTAACCTCACTATACCAGAAAATGCTGCCAGCGGACAAACAATCATTGTTGTCAGTTACACCGACCCTGATCTGTACTCGACTTTGACTCCAGTTTTTAGCATCGATCCTGTTTCAGAAGCTTATAAATTTGTTTATGAAAAGAACTGTAATAATAATAATAATAATAATAATAATAATAATAATAATAATAATACAATGGGTAGACACACACACACACACACACACACACACACACACACACACACACAAAACAAAGGAAATATAATATATACATATATATTTATAAACTCGATCGTTCGAGCTATGTAGTGCATAAACAGATATTATAACACGAAAACATAAATAAATAAATAAATAAATACTATCTGTATTTTTTCTAGCACGACGAATTAAATTAGCTACGGTTCCTGCAGGCACGACTTTGCTGGATGCCGAAAACACTCAAGTCTATAATATCAGTGGCCTTCTCAACGACGGCTTCCTTGATTCAGTCGGCGAATACATCCTCCTCACCGTGCTCAACGTTAATGAACCACCTGTTTTCAACGAAGAACTTTATTATTGCACTCTTGTGGAACCGTCGGTAAGTACGAAACTATACGGTTCTGTGACCTGAACGCTTCTCAGCATCTGTCATTTATTAAATGTGGCAGGTTAATTTCCAGTTCCAATCCCATTCGACTACTTCATCAAATATATCTTATACTTTACTGCCCGAATTTAAAGCGATGTATAAGATTCCTCTCTGCTTATTTAAAGTGATTCAAGGCAGCAGAGTTTTTAATTCTCTCATATCAGCTAATAGAAACGCACTCGTTGTCGTCGCTTCTGTACAAATAAATAACTGATAAAAGAAAGAATTTGCTGTAGTAGAGGAGTTATATCAGTAATAATAATAGAGAAAAATTAAATATAATGAGACTGATTATTGTTACTGCTGTTGTTTTCAATCACTGTTTCAGGATATAAATCCGAGTCCTAGCTGTGACCTACAGGCGATGACAATAACAGATCCTGAAGGAGACACTATAACTCGCGTGTACTTCGCACCAGGTAACAACAGTGAACGATTCAGATGGGACAATGCCGCAGAGAGACTTTCGTTTCAAACCGGCGTGTACGACGTTGATCAGTCTGGATTTCCAACAAGTGTGCTTCTAACCATCAACGCTGAGGACAATAAAGGGGAGACGGGCACGTCAAAAATCCTCATAACAATAACTGACCAAAATGACAACATTCCTGTTTTTGGGCAGACCATTCAGTCATTCACAATCACGCAAGGAGTTACTAAACTGGGCAGTTTAGGCGTGATCACGGTAACTGACGCTGATTTGACGTCACCAAATAACAAAGTCGATCTACAGTTAGTAAAATCAACACCACCAGAAGGCATTGCTTATTGCAACGTCATCGGAAACAACGACGGCACTGCTGAAGTCCGATATACAAACAACAATTTCGAGGCATCAGTAGGAGGTACAACTGTATTTCTCACTATTAAAGCCACGGATAGGGGAACTCCTCAGAAAACATCATCAGGTACTGTAGCAGTGACCTTCGTTACGACAACAACGTCAACGACAACAACGACCACGACAACAACAACAACTGCCACTACAACGACTACAACAGCAGCCCCTGGGTTCTTTGATGTTCCTGCTAACGTGGCAATATTTGCCGTACTTATGTCTTTACTGGGCCTCATGTTTCTGGCAACACTTTTTTTTTGCTTTAGATACGCCGTGAGGGGATCATGTACTGGGCCTGGTGGAGCATGTGATTTCTCTGAGTAAGTGTTTTATTTCTGTCACTCTCTGCTCTGTCTTACATGTAGAACGCTGAGGTCTTACTGGTTTTTGGATGCATCCTCAGTTTAATTGCCTGTTTCCCAGTCCTTCAAGCTGCATAAAAAATATTTTCGGGTAAGAATAACCTATCTCTATGATTAAGTTTATGTTTGTACACGTCTTTAGATTCAGATGAAATAATAAAAATTACATTATATTAAATAAAAATGGCACGCAATTATGTTAACTTTTCAATCATTAGATTGGACTTTATTTTCAGAACGAGTAACATCCGGCAAGTCACACCAGTCAGACATGCGCATTACGGACACGAATACGAAAGGTATTATACAGCTAAAGTACACATTCCTTTGTCTGTGTGTTTGTGTGCATGCATACATACATACATAAAACACGAACACAGATATACACACAAAAAACTGCAGTCATTGATAGACCTGATCAGCAAACAGGATAAGAGAAAAGAATTTTGGGATTTTTGAAATATATTTTGTTGAAAACTTAATTATAAAAGCTATGGAATAACAGAAAGTCATCTACAAAATGTATTTCTAGAACTTCAGAATCGTATCACGATTTATATCCAACCTTATTCTATGTCAAAGTTTATATATATATATATATATATATATATATTTGTTTACTTTATACTTGTTTTAATTATTATTATTATTAACACACCTTCATTTATTTATTTATTAAAATTTCATTTAATATTACAATACGCGGAAAATTATTATATTTTTATAATAATAATTAATTTAAATTTTCTTAGAAAGTAGCCATAAAATATATAAATAAGTAATAAGTAAATAATCTGTCACGTATGACTAAAATAATTTCTGTAAACATCAAAAATTGTGCAAATATTTAATGATTTAATTTACTTCTAATTCTTTTCACTTTCAAAAATAATATTTCTATAAACTTATGCTGAATTCATATTGAAGTAGAGTAAAGATGATGCTGATGGTTATTATTATTATTATTATTATCACTATTATTATTATGATCATATATATATAAAATCATTTAAAACTTTCCGCTCTTCTACAAGATCCTAACAAAGACTGTAGGGATGTTATTTTGTGTTTCTTAAACTTGTGAAGTGCTTGCAGTAATAATCAGTAAATCTGTCTGACCTGTCTGCTTGTTTTCTACCTACCTATAAATCGGTAATCTCTTTGTTGCATAAGATTAATGTATGATTACTTCAACTATCGTGATTTAATTTATTTATTTAATTGTAGTGGATTAAAAAAAAAAAAAAAATACAGATTTTTATTTCATTTAATTTTTTTTTTCTTGTAATAAATAATAATTGTCCAGGTTTCGCGGATCTAGAAATAGTTCCCCGCAGGAGCGATTCCACACTGACCAACGACGTGGTAATCAGAGATACCCGGACAGACAATTATCGAGACAGTCCCGCCCTATGCGAGACCCGGGACAAAGAGATCCCGATTATAGATCAGCTGATTACAAAGATGAATTTTGGAGAACAGGTAAATAACTAGGCCATTGTACACTCAGATAATTTATTTGAAAGGCAAGCTTACATACTTACATATATGCGTAAATTGAGGCAAATGAGGTACTTGCCTCATACCGGATCTGACAATTTTTTTTTTACTTTTTATTTTATTTTACCCCTCGCCCAAATTGTTTTGCCCCGAACCACTCATTTCAAAATGAGTCTGGTTAGGGCCACGCACACACACACACACACACACACACACACACACACACACACACACACACACACACTGCGCACAATACATTAAAGGCTTGTTATTTTTGTTTTCCACAGGAGATCATTACGAAGACGGCAGACCCTGGTCAACAAGTCTGGTCAGACTGGGTGGTATGAGTGGTCAAGGTGGCAGACCTCCCCCAGCAATTAAACCGTACTGAACCGGTTATGCTAACAGAATATGCTATCACTGTTTACATCTATTACCACGACACTATTACAGTTATTGTTATAAGCACACACAAACAGACACAGAACAACATTTCTATTTCTGTTTGAAATCTCAGCTCTATGCCAAAGTTTATGTTCCCCTGTTGAAAATTCAAGTACATCTTACATGGCTATAGCTTATCACCTGACCACATTATCGTGTTATTTTATTTTTATGGTTAACAAAAATCAGAGATGACTTTCGTTCAATTTATTATTATTTGTTTACTTTATACTTTTTTTAATTATTATTATTATTAATACACCTTCATTTATTTATTTATTTATTTATTAAATTTAATATTACAATACGAGGAAAATTATTATATTTTTAAAATAATAATTAATTTAAATTTTATTAGAAAGTAGCCATAAAATATATAAATAAGTAATAAGTAAATAATCTGTCACGTATGACTAAAATAATTTCTGTAAACATCAAAAATTATTTTATTTACTTCTAATTCTTTTCACTTTCAAAAATAACATTTCTATAAACTTATGCTGAATTCATATTGAAGTAGAGTAAAGATGATGATGATGGTTATTATTATTATTGCATTTAACTCAGCGTTAATTTATATTCGTCCATATAGTAGAATTTAAATATTTACTATTTTTTGGTCAATACTTATTTTTACAGTTAATGATAGTTAAATCTAGTAAAAATAATTCCAGTAAACTTATTTCAGAAAAGATAGAGAAAAATGTTAAAAATACATTTAGCTTATTTATAATCAATATTGTATTGTATTAATTAAAAATTATTACAATTAGCAAAGATTAATTTGTTTCTTTATAATATTTAAACTCCTATGCTACATATATTAAAACAAAAGCTATTTAAAGGCTGGCTTTATTATATAAACATGACAAACAGAATAGTAAACGTTCTTATGATCTGTAATTAAGCTGTGAAATAGTTGAAAAATGTATGTCTGGATTTTTATTTATACTGGTTGTGTATGTGTCAGTTTGCATCGAATATTTATGTGATCATTATACTCGAAACAAAATAACATTGACTTACATTTTAAAACTCCAGAATAACCTAATAATGATTCACTTCCATTTTATGTATGTGCGTGTATGGGAGTGGTATGTATACTTTATGATCTACACATCTATATCTATATCTATATATCTCTATATCTATCTCTCTCTATATATATATGTATAGCTGGGGCGGATTCAGCTTTTCTGATGAGAGAGGGTCCGTGACAAAAACGGCATCATAACATTTTGAAAAGGCACAACTGAAAAATTACACACAGTTCACATGGACCATAAAATAATATGCTGGCAGAGGTTTTCTACTGTGTTCTATACATTGACAAAAAAATCTAAAAAAACAACTAAATCAATTTGTAAAGAACCTAAAAATTCTAAATAAAAGGGGCACTTCTCAATTTTGAGGGTGGTCCTGACGCCTAGGACACCGCCTTACCAGAACCGCCACAGTGTATATAATATAGATATAAATATATACATGTTACGAATTAATTTCAAATAAAACTTTTATACTTTAATTTCTGTGTTTTGTTTTAATTCTCTTCAGTTTACTCGGTTAAAATATAGAAATGAAAATCTGTTTTAATTACGTTAGTGTCGTTAATTATTTAAAACAAAAATTGTAAATAGAAAACAGTAAGAAGTTCATGAATATCATACGAAAATAATGAATGAAAAAAAACCAAAAAAACAAAAAAGAACTGTTTTTACTTCTTTTTCTTTTTTATTGTCCTTCATATTCCCTAAATTTAATTCATTCATGTTTACGATAACTTTCTGACCAAATAAAAATGTAATGAATACTTATTGTACTTATTTTTCTGTTTTTGTTAATTAAATAAAGTAGGTTAATGGTGCTCACATTGCTTTTTTTTTTTTTTTTTTTTATCTCCTTCTGTAAGTTAATATCTTAATTATTTTTTGGATTTTCAGCTATAACTATCAGCAGTGGCGGTTCTATTTTGAAACTAATTGAGCTTCATCCTTGATAATAATTCACTGTGAGCTGTGTGTGTGTGTGTGTGTGTGTGTGTGTGTGTGTGTGTGTGTGTGTGTGTGTGTGTGTGTGTGTGTGTGTGTGAGTGTGTGTGTGTGTGAGTGAGTGTGTGTGTATGAGTGTGTGTGTGTGGCTAAATAAAAAACTTAAACAGAGCAACAGACAAACGAGAAATTAGTGATATGCTATTTATTTTCTTTAGTATAAAATTAATGCTTTATGTTTACCCTACCTGTTCTGTCTATTGAGACGTCACGATGTTTAAACAGTGGCAGTTTTCCAGTGTGTTTGGTTTAATTACACACGATTGAGGATAGGTGTAAACTTCGTGGGGTATTTTTTGACGCCAGTAAAAGAAAAAATTATTCTAAATCTGGAATTACATGGGGAAAAATTATTCTCACTAGAACGCGAATATAATTAAAATCTGTTACTTTTTTGGTAAAATCTTAAATAATAGAAGAAAAGAAAAAAGGAAAAATAAATTTCATTTTGTTTTGTTCAAATGAGAAAAATGTGCCACAAAAAAGCAGGATTTGTAAAAGTCAATGCAGTGTGGTCGAGTATTATTGTATACTTTAGTCTACCAGTAAGTTGATTTATTTATCTCTCTCTGTCTGTATATTTATCCATAATATGTGTCTGATTGTATCTCTCTCTCTCTCTCTCTCTCTCTCTCTCTCTCTCTCTCTCTCTCTCTCTCTCTCTCTCTCTCTCTCTCTCTCTCTCTCTCTCTCTCTCTCTGCCAATTAATAAGCCAGTCCACAACTGTACCTGACTATCTGTCAGTCAGTCCGTCTCTCTCTAACTCCGTCGTCTATCTGTTGGTCTTTTTGACCTTCTGTCGTGTCTCTATCTCTGTGCATATCTATATAAGTTATAAGCTATATAAGTATGTTTGGTTTGTTATTTTAATTTTAATTTTATTTTATATATATATATATATATATGTATATATTGATTTGTTTTTTGTTTTGGGGTTTATTTTCTTTTTTCTTTATTTTTTAATACTCTGGCAACTTACAATGATAACATGTGTAACGTCTTTAAATATGATTTAATTAATATTATAAGTTATTTTGAATAATATCTTCATGTATAATACGAAACTATGCATAACTGTTTTAACCATTCATTTAATCAAGTTGTTTTACGAAGTGTCTTTAACCATAGAAATAATCTCTAATTAAAAAAGAAGAACAAAAAAGAAAAATAATGAAAATAACACACACACAAAAAGCGCGCGAGAACACACATTTACATAAATACAAACAGATGGGTTCAGAGTTTCTATAAAATATTGCCATAAGTTGCTAATTTTTATTAAAATTATATCTATTTTAATATTAGTTAATAATGAAACATTAAAAGAAAGTTCGCTTGCATGCTTTTACTGTGTGGATGTTGCAAATGAATCGAAATTCCATTTTGTAACAATGTCAGTACCGATCCATTTATTTTGTTATCAAAGAAAACATTAAATGAGTCGTTATTATGTAAAGATGCAAAAATTACTGTGATAAATTTATATCGTAATGGTTCGCTTCCTTCTCTGTGTCACGTGCCAAACAAGGGAGATTTCCCCCAGATACAGCTTATCTAATTAGATGTTGTTGTTTATACAGGTTGAAGATCCCATTTCCGAAATTTCGGAAGTACTGATGTCTTACAGTTTTATGACTTTTTGGCATACAAATTTTATTTTATGCTCCAAATTATTAAAAATATTTTATTAGCTGTGTAAGCTGTATATGAAAAATAAACGGAATTCTTACTTAGACTTAAATTCTATTCTCACGCTCTCTACTTATATTTCAAAATCCAAAATATTCTGAAATCGAAAACTTTTCCGATCCCAAGCATTTCAGTATATAGGATTCTGAACCTGTAATTACAATTTTTTAACTATGTTCTTTCATAATAATTGTTATAATACTGTCTTATAATTAAATTACTAAACTAAATAAAAGGCATTTATTTAACTGTCTTTTTGATATTTGTTCTGTGTTTCAGTAATTTGATTTCTTTGTTCCCAGAGAGACAAAAAAAAAAAAAGAAAAGAAAAGGAAGTGAAGATAAATTTCCATTTTTACAACGTTTTAAACATATGTTCTTGATAAATAAGTATTAATTTTAATCTAAATAAACTCATTTTTATTTAAACTGAAACAAATAAAATACCAATATTGTCACTAAGCAATTCACATATCACAAAATCAGAAGTTTTTCTCCTTATTATCAATATTTGTGTTACACAAAAGAATCAGTGTAGATAAGTATAAAAGATCTCTCGAGAATGACTATATGTAAATAAATGTTTCTTGAGATTTGTTAGTTTCATATTGCAAGAGTGATATTTCAGTTTCAGACAACTGGAATAACATGAATCATCTTTTTTCTCATAGGACGGCACCAAACATACTCAGCTGTATTATTACGCACAAAAATGGAAGATTTCAGATTTGATTTTTCACCATACGTCACTATATTGTACCCAGTTTGACCTATATGATACTAACACAATACAAAAACACACACAAATGTAGTCATTTACTGACATAAATGGTTTCTTTTTAAGTGTTTTCTATTCTCATCGACTACGTCAACATTGACGAAGAATCCAGTGATTAAAGACGTGAATATTGTCAATGTCTTCGAAGACCAGATGCTGCAAGAGGCACTGACAACCATCTACTGCAGTGACACCACGTCAGCTGATGGAAAGTGTTCATCGTGTAATGTTGTATCTTGGCGACCGCTCAGTGGCACAAATACTTTTGATGTATGGAAGAAATCAACGTCATCAGGTTAATTCAGATATTGTTATTCTTGTTGATAATTCATCTAAGTAATGTCCAGTCCATTGTTGATAATGGCAATGATGATTATGATGAAGTGATGTCTCACTTATTTTTCTTTTATTCTCCCTCTAATGGCTTTCTTAGTCTTCACGACAGCTTCACAGGCTTCATCTGTCTCTGTTTTTTTCTTTAACTCTACTTTCATTGCAACTATATTCTGACACGACTTTCATTTGTTAACAATAGTCCATAAGATAGCTTAGTCCTATGCTGTAAACAAGATCCTGTAAACAAGTCCTAAACAATAGTAAAATTCACTAAATGCTGAATGCTCTATCTTCCAGATTTTCAGTTGTTTTACGTCGCAGGTGTAGCCGGACAAGATCTTAATTACGAAGTTATCCGATCATACTTTGTGGATGTTCGTTGTTACGCTGGCGACAAAGTTTCCTATGATGTCAAAACCGTAGAGATAGACGTACATCCAAACAAGCCACCTGTGATAAAAGAGTCATCCTTGTGTAAAATACCCGGATGTCTAACTGGCTCAATGTTAGGTTAGTAAACACCAAAAGTTAGTGACTATGGTATAATCTGGTATTATTTACTTCCTACTTAGTCGTTCATTTGTTTATTTACCACGTATTTTGTTACTAACTTATTTCTTCATATTCTTATTTATTTACTGGGTGTTTTTTTTGTTTTTTTACACATTTATATATATTTTGTTGTCGTTTTTTTTTTACTGTTAATTTATTTATTTTGATTTTGATTTATTAACTATTTTATTGATAAACAGCCGACATAACAATAGATGTGCAGACGTTCTCTGATGCTTATGTCTACCAAGTTGTGGCACAAGATCCAGAAGACGACCCACTGTCGTACACAATGTATACCGATGTTGCTGACGTCGACTTCTTCACAATGACAAGTATGTAGATAAAACAAGCAATAGGAAGATTTTTTCCCTCTTTATTTCACAATTATACACCAGGATTAAAAATGTATTTTAAATTGTTTTTAATTAATGTAAATACATTTTTTATTTAATTCATCTATTTAACTCTAAAGCTGGTTATTTTATTATTTGTATACTTTGCTAGTGTAAAGATTATTTTATAGACTTGTTAATTATGATTAATAACATGATGTACATAATGTTGATGATATTAAACCGATTATTTTTAATCAGCCGATGGAGTGATTCTTGTCTCTAAGGATTTGAAAACATCTACAGTAGAAAATATTCCACTGAAAGTCAACATCAGTGATGGTAGAAATAATATTGGTCCATTTACAGTCAATATCAGACTTCAGAGTAAGTTATTTTGTAAACACAGTAACTCACTGTGATATTTGTTCAATAATTCTCAGATACAGGTTTATAATATAATAACTTTTTATGTTTATTCAGAATAATATAAAACTTATAAAGTATTTGGTATGAATATATTTGTGACCCAGCTCATAAAATTGAGGAATAAGTGGGAAATTTGTATTTATTTTTCCAGTTTAATGTGTCACGTGAAAGCAAATTTTATTGGCTTTACAATAGTACCAAGTATTGCTTTTTTGGTTGCATAATTATTGACTAGTTTTTTTTTTAAAGAGAATCTCTATGAAGAGACTTTTTGAAAAACAATTCCAAGTAAAACTTTAAAGTTTAATCAAGTATTTTTTTAAATTTCAACATAGACATATCCTGCCAAGATGAAATCTGGCACAATGACAAATCAAAAACATGCTGTAAATTTGAAAAACAACACTACAATAGACAGAAAAAGGTTTTATGTTCAATCTGTGAAACATCATGCTGTGCTTGATATTGCAGAATGTTGATGGCAAAATGAGTGAATTTTTTCAAACAGATTCCACTGTTGGTAGCTGTTCAGGTACAATTGGATGGTGTTGGTACAATTGAAGTAGCAGGGGAATGAGCTCCTTGCCAGTGCAGCAAACAGAATTGCAGTTCATCTATTCACTTGGCAGCATACAATCAAGGAGCTAGCCCAGGCATCATCAGACCTCTGGATGCCACTGCTTGAGATGTATATAGTTGATCAATATATAGGCATATAAAGCAGATCTTAAATTTCAATATCTGTAATGGATTCACTATTAACTGGAATTGCTGGAATTGAATTGCTTCATGCCAAGCAGTAGCTTGAAAGATGTCAGCTAGGAAGGTCTGTAAGTCAATGGGACTTTGATCTGGCCAAAACTTTATATGACCAGCCACCATGAAGTTTAATTCAATGGTTTAGTGAAGACAATAGATTGTCCTTCTAATGAAATAAAACAACATGTGTCAGTTTGTATTTTGACCAGCACAGTGGAGATGCATTGGCTCTTCACTAAGCCACATACTAGAAGTTATGGATGTCATCATTATTTCAATAAATAAAAATGTACCTGATGCTTGGTAATGAATTCACTGAATTCCAACTTTGGTATTTGTTCAGGGCAGATTGAATCCAGGTACACATCAATGAAATGATTATGTGGTTGATGTCATAAGAGAGGATCCTCTCACTCTTTCTACCATTTTGTGTTTGGTAACCCTGATGATATTTTTATAAAGAAACATACCAATAACTTTGCTTCATTCAAAATTTTAAATAACACCTGTCCATGTCAAAAGTGATATATATATATATATATATGTTTTTTTTAGCTTAATTTATTTCATAATTTATTTTGACAAATATCAATATCATAATGTAGAAAGGCAGTTTTAAATTAAACTGCTGTATTTCAGAACTATTCTACTCAGGTATGGATAAATCAAAATGTTGCTGCACACGCATTTTTGCCATCAGTCAGATACTAGGAACTTGTTCCGATGCATTCTGACTGTTATGTCTGTGTCATTTTACTTCTCCTCATTACAGACATACACCTAGCAGCACGAGGGAAAACATTTTCAGTTACAACATAAAATAGAAATGCTATACATTAGAGTGCCTATAATGCATGCAGCAGTTCGTCTCAAATATAACATTACATTATAATTTATTATTAATTTTTATGTTAAATTTCAGGTATGATTTTGTTTATTAGATAATAATTAATAGTAATATGTACATTATGAGTGGCAGAGCAAGCCATGTCATGGTTAGAATAGCATAACTAAAATAGCACCTGCCATGACAGTTAATTGAAGTATTGTAGCTTAGTATTTGTCCTTTCCTTTATGTTCATCTTGCTGTCAGTGATTTCTTCATCTACAGGAGTCCATTATCAAAACATGGACTCGTTCAAGCTGGAAACTGTTGGTTTCAGCTGTCACTTGGTCTTCTCACCACTTTGGTATTCGGAACAGAAAACAACACTTCTTGATTCACAGATAACAATCAAATCCAACAAATTACTATTTGATAAATAAATATGGCAATATGTCAAATTAAATTTTTCTATTCAAACATACAATTCTTGCACTTTGAGGATGAATTGCCAGATTTGGCATTCCCAACCTATTCCTGAAATAGGGTTTTTTTGTCACATGTATAAATTCATAAATTTATCTAGTCATCTAATCATGGCTCTGTGTATCTAGGTACAGTGATGGCAGTATTTTGTGTGTGTGTCTGTACACACAAACACACACGGACACAAACACATACATACTTTAAAATAAAATACATAATTAAAAATTGGAAAATTAATGTAGGTTTACCTGTGTTTTAGATGAATTTTGAAATAGATAACAGTCTTCTGAAATAAGTGACACTTGTTTTTATTTTGCAGATGTCAACAAACGACCCGATATAACAAATCTGCCCAAGAAGGTGACACTGAGAGAAGATGCTGCAGTGGGAACTCTGGTTTCTACTCTGATAATTAAAGATGACACTACTAACAGTCTATTTTACACACTTCCCAACAGCAAACCATGTACAGCTATACCTAAATCAGAAGATTACAAGTTTGCCTATAACCCAACAAGTAAGACATTTTAAATTAAAATGTTCTGCTAAACAGGTAATATGTTAAAGTTGCCTTAGCTGATAGAATAAATCACTTAAATACATTTTACCTGTTATTACAGATGAGATAACTAAAATAAATAGCTTGAATAACTTTATTACATTTCCAACTGACATCCTTTATGTTTATTGTTATTAGTCATTATAACTTAAGAATAATCTTTTTGGATTATTAAAGCATATTAATAAGACTTCCTTGATAATTTATAAAAGTGTTATTATTCTTTTTAGAGACTTATTTTGTCTGCATGACTCTGTTCCTGTTATATATAAAAAAAGTATGAAACAAATACATAAATAAAAATTAAAAAATTAAAAAATAATAATTTTGTTCCCTGAACAGCTAAACAAATAACACTTGCGAAACCACTTGATGCTGAAAAGGTCAACTACTACAACATATCATGCCGTGTGAACAATGGCTACCTGGACTCAGTGGGCGAGTACATTGAACTCTATGTTGTGAATGTCAATGAACCACCAGTGTTCAATGAGAAAGTCTATGCTTGTAGTATGTATGAATCAAAGGTAACTTCCAACAAACTAGACTATATTAGTTAATCATTGATTCATGATAAGTGTTCTTTAATTCATGCATAATTTTGTTTACACAGATACTCACACATACATAAAAACATTCATGCTTATTTTGACACATACATACACAAATACTTAGAAACATATATTTTTTTTTCAGATGTATAATATTATAGGTTCCTATGGTATAGATGAAACAAAATAAATAAATAAATAAACACACACACAAAAAAACTATATCTCTGTGTATTCTAACAAAAGTTATGGCTGATAATTTTCTGGTTTTTCAATAAAAAATATTTGCTTTCTGAAGTCATGATGCCAAAATCTGTTTTAGTGGTGCAGCAAAAAATGGCTCTTGAAGCAAGTTTCTCTCAGTATTAATGTAAAATAATAATTATAATCAATTTTTTCTAATTCAAATACTGTTCTGTTTAGAATTAAAAAACCTGTGTAAAGAGATGTTACACGACTTACAATGAACATGACTGGGTATGTTGACAGGCAGTGTTAAAGGACAAGTACTTTCAGGGCAAGTTATAGTTCCTTTTCTAACAGAGCAGTATGCTCATAAAACTATTTCAATTTGTATTTTTCTAGGGCATTATCAGAGAATTAGCTAGTTTCTACATTTGATGCTGACATTGTTATGTTGTTAACATTAAAACATAAAGTTCATTTCAATTTCCAAACAGTTTATTTTGTTTCAAAAATGGCTACCAACAGAAATTGACGCAGACTCCCGGTGACGTCATATAATACTATCTCCCTTATTCCGGTTCCCATAAACATCGTAAACTGTAACAATGTTAACCATAACACCATTTAGATACAACACTTCCTCCCCTCCAAATTTTCAGTTTACCCACAAATTATGTTATATCTAAAATTCTAAAATACATTTGTGTGATTTACTAATTAGTAATAATTAAACAACTGAACTTTGAACTTAACAAATAAACCATTTTTTTTTTTTTTTTTTTTTTTTTTTATTGGACACCCTTATAGTTCAATTACAGTTTATCAAATATGTCCATTGGTCACATATGAAACTTCAAAAAATAATTTAAAAAATAACACTAATTCTACAATCTTTCAATGAATTCCATATTACACAGATTCAGATTAAATCACTTTAAATAGTTTCTATCAGTCTTTGAGTTGTTTTTCGAGCACGTCTAGGATATCTTGTGGTTGATGGTATTGGTAGTTGCTGTACATCGTCAACAGTATTGTCGATGGCATTAGAAGCATCCTCTACGGCATTAGAAGTAACTGTTCTGTTTTTCATCTCAGTCTCTTCCACCTGAACGGTTGGTTCAACAAATTCCATTTCAGACTCAGTACCAATTGCAGACAGTTCTGGGGAAGGGTTCCTATTATCCTCCAAATGCACACATTTACGAAGTTGATCCACATGTCTTTTACACACAAAATCTCCAACTTTCACTCTGTAGGTAACAGGCCCTAGCTGTCACAGTACTTTTCCACTCAACCACTTGTCAGATCCTCTGTAGTTCTTCACTTGTACTGAATCTCCAACATTGAACACAACTGCTCTGGCATTCCATAACTTGCAAAGAGACTTCTCAATGTCTCTACTGCATGCGTTGCTCTGGTACTGGACATTCGAAAAACTTCCATCCATTTAGAATGTGCATTTTGGTGGGCCAAATCCATGCATTAGGTGTACCTTTTGGCATGACTGTTTGTTGTAGTTGGCAACACTTACACTTGCTAACTTTCTTTTCTATGTCAATATCCATATGAGGCCACCACACATGCATTCTAGCCAAAGATTTCATTCGCACAATTCCAGGATGATTTTCATGAAGATAATACAGATAATAATCTGTTCGATATTTATCGGGAATAATCACTCGCATTCCTCTGAGAAGACAGTGTTCCTCCACGGTTAATTCATCTTTCACTCTGAAATACGGTAACAGCTCAGGTGAAATAGAAGACTCTTTTGGCCATCCATACATGTTATAATGTACAACCCGAGATAACACTTTGTCAACTTCAGTTGCTTTAGCAATATTTCTTGCAGTGATAGGTAATCCACTGACTTGATTTCTCAATGCTTGCTTGTGTTCATGCCAAAACACATTTTCAGATATTTCTTCAGTTTGCAGAAGTGATAGTCGGGACAGTGCATCAGCATTTCCGTTTTTGGTAGTTTTTCTGTACTTAATGTCAAACTGATATGCGGCTAACTGAATAGCCCAATGCTGTAGTCGAGAGGCTGTCAGAACAGGAATATTCTTTTTAGGTCCAAGAATCATTGTCAGTGGTTTATGATTTGTGAACAAAGTAAATCTTCTACCATACAGGTACTGATGGAACTTGTGTATTCCAAAAATTATTGCCAGTGCTTCTTTCTCAATTTGGGAATACTTGCGTTCTGCTGATGTCAGAGTTCTAGAAGTGTACGCTATTGGCCTATCTGATCCTTCATTTCCATGTGATATTACCGCTCCAAGACCATGCGCAGATGCATCTACTGCCAACATTACTGGTTTCATCGGGTCATAGTGGACACAAATTTTAGATGATGCTAACAGTTTTCCCACTTTGGAAAATGCTTGGTGACAATCATTACTCCATTTCCACTCTGTATCTTTGGTTAACAACACTGTTAGTGGTGCTACCACTGTTGACATGTTGGGTACGAACTTGCGATAGTAATTCACAATACCTAACCAAGATTGCAACTCACTCTTGTTCTTAGGTTCAGGCACTTTCAGAATAGCTTCAACTTTTCTTTCAGAAGGTTGAATCCCATTTTTGTTCACAATAAATGCAAAGTACTCAACTTCATCTTTCATCAATGCACATTTGGATCTTTTCAGTTGAATTCCATATTTTTCTAGGTGTTTCAAAGCGTTTTTCAAATGTCTCAAGTGTTCGGTGTCATCCTTTCCAGTGACTATGTCATCCAAAATGTAACCTACCCCTTTTAGCCCTTGAAGCACTTTGTCGATAGTTTGTTGAAAAAAAGCAGGCGCTGCAGCAACTCCAAATGGCAACCTTGTATAGCGATAAAGTCCAAGGTGAGTATTGATTGTGACAGAGTTCCTCGACTTTTCATCAAGCAACACTTGCTGGTATACATGTGACAAATCCAGTTTGGAGAACTTTTGTCCTCCATTGAGTTTGCTGAAAATGTCTTCTGCAGTGGGCAAAGGGTACTCAGGCACTTCCAATACAGGATTTATGGTAACCTTGTAATTGCCACAAATGCGAATAGTATTGTCAGGTTTTAAAACAGGTACAATAGGAGAAGCCCATTCAGAAAAATCCACCTTTTCTACAATTCCTTCTGCTTCAAGTCTGTGAAGTTCATCAGCAATCTTTTCCTTCAGAGCATAACATACTGGTCTAGCCTTGAAAAACTTTGGAGTAGCATCCTCTTTCACTTTCAGATGAGCTCTTATGCTTTTTACTGTTCCCAACTCATTTGAAAACATTGAATATCTACTGAACAAATCTTCAGGGTTTCCACAGGCTTTCATAATCTTAATACTGTTACAGTCCAACTGAATGTTTTGGAACCAATTCCGTCCAAACAAAGTTGGTCCATTTCCTTTCACCACAATTAAACGTTTTTTTCTGCTTTCCATATTTAACAGTCACCTCAATTTGCCCAAGGACTGGCACCACTTCATCTGTATAAGTTTTCAACACAATCGATGTTGATTTCAATGACACTGTTTTCTTCATTTTGTTATAGTTGTGCAGAGGAAAAGAAAAGAGAAAGAACTCCAGATGGAGAGTTGCCCCATACTTTATCTGTCCTTTTCACCACTTTTCCGTTATTTAATTCTGTTTATTGTGTTTATAGTTTTTGTGTGTGATTTTGTACATGTATGTTTAACTAAGCATTATTTTGGGGTATGTCTGGAACAAATGAATCCCATTTATGGTAAAACTCAATCAGTTTTTGAACAATGGATTAAGCACACACACACACACACACATTCACTGATTGATTTATTTATTGTTAATGTGTTGTAGCCCTATGTCTCTGGCTGTGACTTGGGAATGGTAATCTCTGATCCAGAAAATGATGTTATCACCAGTGTGCGAATCGTGAACCACAAAGACGACCTGAATACCAATTGGTTCTGGTTTGATGAAGCCACAAAACGACTTCACTTTAGTGTGGACTATGACATTGACCAAAGTATATATCCAAATAATGGTAAATTGATAATTGAAGCTGTTGATGAAAATGGAGCTTCAGGAACAGCAGAAATCCAAGTGAATATAGTAGGTAATTAAATAATAATAAGTGAAACATTGACTGATAAAGGCAGTCTCATCAGTCATAATTATTGTTTATTATTGTTGTTTTTGTTGTTTGTGATTATAGCTGTTGATGTTGTACTTTTTTCTTCTTATTTTCTCTACAAAACTGCTACTTCTTATGTCACATTATTATTATCACTATATCCTGTACTTAAATTACTACAATATTATTATTATTCTTCAGATGTTAATGACAATGCTCCTGCGTGTAATATGGATGGTGTGACCAATAACGTGTACATGTATGATGTAGTCCAGGGTGACAAGCCAGGCCCACTCGGTACTGTAACAGCTAAGGACAATGATGCCACGTCACCAAATAATTATGTAACTCTAACAGCAGTTGGACAGTCTTCAAAGTACATCACTGCTTATGACAGTGGAGCTATCATCTATGCCAACTCATTTGATGATGATCCTCAGACAAATCACATGACTAGCCAGTTTGTTTACATTGAGATGAAGGATAATGGCGTACCACCGCTGTCATCAACATGTATGATATAATTTTATTTAGTTATGTTTTTATTATTATAATTATCATTCCATGAAATTAGGCTAATACATGCTTATTATTAAATAATCTGTCAGCTAATGCATAAGTATTAATTTAATATCTGATAACAAACATAAGAATATAGATATACAGAAGTATGAAAAATGAAGAAAACAAGCTTATTAAAACTGGATGCTTTTGAGTTAGGCAGCACTTTGTTTTACTTTGTGACATCAGTTCAAGTCCTGTCACATCATGTTATTATTTATTTAACTTTTACTCTCATTTTCATTTGTTATAATGTCTAAAAGACTAATAGAAACACAACTGGCTAGTAAAAATTGTTTTCAGAAAAGGTTTCTAAATAATTTTAATTGAATTAATAAAGCTCAAACAGTGTATTAAATTTTATCTATCCAATACATTCATTGTTTAATTTATATTTTAAGTTCCAGAAGTACAGACAACCTCCATTTCCAACCTTCCTGGATAAATGGTTTGGTACCTATACAGAAAACCTGTAAACGGACCACCCACGAGATTGCTGCAGTTAGGGAGATGATCACATTATAGAAATTCTATTGTGATAGAAGGAAAATACAATGTTAAATTGCAGCAGTAATTTAAGTGTATGAAAAAGTGGTCCATTTACAAAGGTGGTAAAATTAAAGTGGCGGTTGGAGATAGAGTTTTGTCTGTAAACATAGTTTTGACCCGAGTATCCTTTGGATGGATATGTCTTGTTCTGGATTAAAATCTTTGGCAACCAATTGTGGTTGGAATGATTCTTGCTAGAATACAGATGTAATAATAATATTATGTTTACATTCCTTTATATTGGTCCTAGTACTATAAGGTGTACCATGTAGTTGAAGAAACCTGAGACACCTGTCATACATCACTGACTCAGACATCTTTTTAATTGTTGTAATTAAATAAATAATGTGGTGTACATTGTTGACAGTTACAGTTATTGACATGACTGTAATATATACTAAGATACCAGTCATGTTAAAACCGTCTTCAAAGAAAATACACATTTATTAATGATTGAATTACATGGAAGAAATTAGCTCAGTTGCTAATTTGTTCTTATTTTCACTGAAAGGATTCAAACATTTTGTTTTTGGTACTTATTAGTGCCCAAATTTAAAATTTTGCTTTGATGAAACAACTTGCACATGCTTATCTTGTCTGGGAAATAAATATAAAATTCTGTGCTCTTTCTGTAATGATGAAGATTAATGATCTGAAGAACTGGCACATACAGCTAAATTGTGTGCACAGCACATAGAATTTAAAATGTAATAAAATAAGTGAATTTTAAATATATTACATACAAAACAATACACATGCATTTATCCTGCAGATACTGCAAGAAAATATATAGGTAAGTAGATAGGTAGGTCGGTATGTATGTGTTTGGGTGTGCATGCATGCATGCATATATGTAAATAACAAGTAATTTTTCAAAATAAATATAATTTTGTCGCAAAAGCAGTATTCTTACCTAGACATCACATGTTGCCATTATTGGAATACTATGTAGGTATGTAAATAAGAAGTAATTTATTGAAAATACAACATGCATACATACACACATACATATGTATATAGATATATGGATGTATGTAATAAAGATTACTTCTTTAGTGTTAAATTGTTTGTTTAAAAGACAATTTTAAAATCAATTTGCATTCACAAAATAAATAAATTGTTTCTGTTTAAGAACTATTAAGTTTTTAAAGCAACTGTCGAAACAGTATCTCTTATCAACAGTACCAAAACATAGCACACACTCTTACCATATCCAGTTGAAATAATGGTTTCTTTAATATCCACACAAATGTCCATATGAGCTGTCCTCCTGCAGAGGATACTCAGGATAATATAAGTGCATCCTAGTGTTTATACATATATGTGTATGTATATGTTGTTGTTGTTACAGTTATCACATGTATATTTACTGAAACCATATAAATTTTTCATCTTGTTGTTATTATTATGAATGAAATTATGATCTGATGAATATTTTATTATTATTTGAACTGTCTTAAAAAAAATATGATTCTTCCACAGGTACTGTCATTGTTTCATACAGAACTACGACAACAACAACTACAACAACAGAAAGAACAATAACAACAACACCAACTACCACAACAGTGACAACAACAAAGGAGCCAGGATTCTTTGAACAAGAGGGCAATGCCATTATTTTCGGTATTTTAATGACACTGTTGGGATTGCTCCTGTTAGCTGGAATTTACTTCATATGGCGCTACTGTTCAATAGTATCATGTTGCAGTCCTCAAGGTGGAGTATGTTTTGATTTACCTGGTGGGCGAATACCAAAAAATCAAAGTTGTACGAGTGACAACTGTTGTCCTCCTGAGTAAGTGCTATTTATTTGTTTCCTTATTATAGATATTCTTTATCTGTTCATTGTTTACTAAATTTATTTACTTTTGTTCATTGTTTTCTTCATACCTCCTTTTCTGGTTTAGATTCTAACATTTGAAATGTCCAATATGAAGCTACCATTTACTGCAAACAATCAGTTATTTATTGTTTGTTAAGCTAATTAGTTAATTTAGATTTATTTTTATTTTAGAGAACCACAAAAACCTTTGCCTAGAAGACATTATCCACCGAATGTTTATATTTTCCTTCTTTATAATTATTTTCTTTTTCTCTACATCTTCTATTTCTTATTATTTATCTTCATCATTATCATTATTTGGAATTATCTGTAGTTAACTTTTATTGCATATATTTGCAATTATTTTTCACAGTATTAGTGATACATTATTTAACATTTGTGTTCATAATTATTATTTCATAATACTATGTAAATAACATTTTGATGTTTAGACTATTTTCAAACTCAACTTGTTTTCTATTTCGACTTTCAAGTTTAAATGGGCCTAAACCTTTGTACTGTTTGTAACATCTGCCATGGACACATAATCCAATAGCTTGTTTGTCACTTGAACAGTTACTTAAAGGATAAGCTAGAGCAGTGGTTCCCAACCATTTTAGTACCATGCCCCACTTTTTTATCACAAATTTCTTCATGTCCCCCACCCGTTAATTGTTAAGTATGATATAACAATATCAGTTAATTGTTTAGTATGATATAACAATATCAGTTTTGAAGAAGTGTAACATAAAAAATTGTATCTTTCAAATAAAACTAAAGGGTTTAACTTCAAATTTAATCAAATAAAATCCATTTTATAATGTGTATAACATATTTACCATCAGATTAAATAAATTCAATTACAATCAATTAATGAGGCCCTTGAGCCTGATCTCTACTGCAAAGAGATTTTATCTGAGGCAGAAATTTTGTTAATTTCAATCTCAAGTCACCTCGTTTAGTGATATCCAGTTGGTTTCTTTTCTTCAGTAATAAGTCATTCACAGCACTAAATGCACATTCCACTAAGTATGACAATGGGAATGGTAACAGTAGTTTTCTTGCCAAACTACTTGTATTTGGATATTTAGCTTGTGTTTCTTCACAGAGCCACATCATTGTTCTATTTATTTTGAACAGGGCTTTAATCGAGTCATCATTTTGTAATTCTGAAAGTTCTCCTTGATGCTCCATGGTTACATCTGACAGATCCACTAGCAATGGCTGAGTCATCCAAGATGGATAATTAATTTCTTTCAAATCAGAAAATCTGAAGTTGAAATCACTTACCATTATTTTTAAGTGCTCCACAATAACAAGACAAGTAGCATCTATTACCTCACATTTATTCAGCAAATAAAATTTTTCAAATTTTTTGACAGAAATATTTTCTTGGGATAATTCCAGAAATGATATAAAGCCAAATATCTTGGCCTTTGAATTAACATATTTGTTCCTTGGAGCTCCTTATTTAAGACACTGAGTTTTTGAAATATATCTGCTAAATAACTGACAAGTGCTTTACCATCAACTGTCAGTAACAGAGTCATATAAAGTTTGTCATCCAAGAACTCACTAAGAATATCAAATAATTCCATGAATCTTTTCAGGCAATTCCCCTTTGATAACCACCTTACATCAGTATGAAGTAATAATCTTACAAAGTCTGCGTTTTGATCCTTGCAAAATTGTTTGAAAAGACACTCAGATTTGGCATTAGCTTTTATAGTGTTGATGCATTTTATAACTGCATTCAATGTCTCCTTTAGAACAGGGGAAACGTTTTTGGAAACTAAATTCTGTCTATGAATAACACAATGCACTAACAACATTTGGGGATTGTTGTCTTTCAATAATTTTAAAACTCCATTTTTATTGCCCATCATCACTGGAGCACCGTCTGCAGCACAAGACATAATAATTCTCCATTGGTATCTGCTTATCATCTAAATATGTTTTTAATTTCTTATATTATATCAATTGCAATAGTGGTGGTTTCTAATGCTTCGCAAAATAGCATATCCTCAATAAATTCTCCATTATCAACATATCTTACATAGGCCATTAACAGAGCTTCACTCTCTTACAGTTGATTCGTCCAACTGTATTGAAAAATTTGTTTATTTTAATTTTTCAACAAGTTGTACTTCTACATCACAACTCATTTCATCAATCCTGCTACTAACAGTATTATTACTGAGTGGCATGCTTTTGAGATCTTGGTCATCTTTTTCAAGAATTACTTTCAGAAAAGTTGATATTGCAGGCTTAATTAAATTCTGTTGTGCTCAGCTAGGTTGTAATTACAATTTTACCCTATAAATTTATAATTTTTACCCATACAGGGTAACATAAATTTTTTTTTTGATATTACTGTATTTTTCATATTGACCCCCCCCCCCATTATTATTGAACTGCCCACATTGGGAATCACTGAGCTAGAGAGAAGGAGTAGCGTTCTTTTTTTGTTTATTTTTCAGTTTGATGGTGTTTTAGAATGTAATGACGTTGTTTTTCTCTTTACAGAATTCACAACCAGCCTGCACATGCCAACCCCAGCTACAAAGATTCCTTCTGGTTTGATGGTAATTATTAATGATATAGTAACAGTTAATTATTATAACTTACTATGACATCGCTTTTATATTGTTTTTATTATTGATATTGTTAAGTGTAGCTGCCAATATCTGATATAAGATATATATATATCAAACTTCATTCAAAAAAATTTCAGAATTGTTTTATTTAGTATATTAATAATCAGTCATACATTTTAAAGCCTAAATTAACGGAAATACATTATGTTTTCAGGGGACCATTTTGAAGATGGTAAAATGCATAAAATGGTGTAATATCCATCCCTAAGAAGATTATCAGAGTTAGCCTATTAAATACTTTTTTAACGTTGAAATATATATATATATATATAAAATCTTTTGTCTGTTTCTGTATCCATGTAAGAATACGCACACAAAACACAAACAACACACAGACAAAAAGATGACTGAAATAAAACATACAGTCAGATGCATGCTGGGATGACTATCCTCGATTACTGAACTATTTTCTAAAAGCAACTGTCGGTAATCCAGCGGTTTTATCGTCTGTTAATTAACTGACTGATTTGACTGATTGAATGACTGGAAGGGAGTATCGAGGATAAAACAATTTTACTTTACATTAATGAACATTCATTTGAAAAAATATATTTGTAAATCGGACAGATAGTGCATTAACAATTATGAAATAAATACGTACTGTATTGTATGTTAAAACGTAATTATTTCAGTTACTACTACTCTTTCTCCTACTGGATTTACCTCAACTATTACAACCACCACTGCCATAACGATATTATTATTATTATTATAATTATTACTTGTGATTTTTACATTTTTAACAGATAACGGAGATAACCATCACATTTTAATGCAAAACAGAAAGGTCCGTATTACAGCAACAGTGGTAAATCTCTCGCATCGAGAATATTTTCTATTTTACAAGTCAGCTTGATATAAAAAACGCTTAAACGAATTTTTTTTAAAAATTAATAAAGGTTAAGAAGCATCAGATTACTTTGAGATAGCTTTTTATTTATTTATTGTAATGGGAAATAAGCAAACGATTTTCACTTCAAGTAACGGGTGTACCGTTTATACATAAAAAGGCCCCATTTGTTTGTTTCTTCTAGTCAAGCATCTAACATGTAGAGTATTCTTTCATCTTGTTTTACACGGCTACTGTTTTTCTTTTATATTAAGCTTATTGTTTCTTTTACATTAATAGGCTATGTACGTTCACGATTTTGTTTCGAAAAATAGTTCAATCTTCACGTGATATCAGAGTGAAAACCCATTCAACGTCGTATTAATAAAAAAAATAAAAAAAATAATAATAATTACTGTGAGTAAACAAAAAGGAAGAAAAGAAGACGTTTTATAAGGAGAAAAACCTCGTATGTGAGACCTGGACTCTAACCGGTGACAGCCTGTCCCACCTGCTAACAAAAGTACATTAATTTAACTGCCGATTTATTTATCCTCAGATGTACAAAGTCAATATTCCATCTTCAAATACATTTTATTTAGTGGTCTTTTTCTTAAGCGTATCTACATAATGTTCGTGCGAAGAAGAAAAATACTCTGGATCAGCATGAAAGGTCAGTAAGTAAGTGCGTATTTCAGAAGTATTAAATAAACATCATGTTTAATCCACGTGAATACAAGCAAATTTAGCTATTTAAAAGCACGTCTCAATACGTGCAGTAATGATATATAATAAACACGTTTGAACATTTAATGACTAATGATTATGTATTTAGTTAGATGTTGACGACGTGCCAAGTTAAATAGAAGTTATTATGTTCCTTTTTTATATTTTTTTCTCAATAAACTGCACTTAATGTATAACTCATCGCGTTACCCGTGCGAAGATAAATTTGAAAATATTTAAATTCTGCTCTGTAATTTAACATAACATATTTAATTTTTCTTTCAAACTGTCCACTAATGAAAAACACCTTGAGAAAACAGCAATAGAGAAGAAAACGACAGGATGAAGTCAGATTGTATTGTTTTATCAATAAGTGTCTGGGTGATATTAATTAATATTCCTTTGATAAACGTGAGTACGTTTTTATGTCTTTAATTTGAAATATATTAATAATGATACATAATAATGAAAATGAGGATTATGATAATTATAATTTTAAAAAAAAAGGAAACCCTGGTGATGATGATGATATTGCTGTTGAGGATGATACGACAATGATGATGATGTTGATGATATTTTACCTTCTAGAAAATAATAAAATTCATTTTCGTCTCGTTGTTCTCTTATTGATATTCAGTCTAAAATCCCGGTAATAACAGATCAGCCGTTAGTAGCAAATCTGTACGAGGGTGAAACGACGGAACAGCAGCTCCTCTGTATTCCTTGTATAGCTGACGGTCCTTACAGGATTGACTTCATATCCATGACGCCATCGTCTCCGTGTGATAAATGTTTCTTTGTGTATCCCGTCGACCAAGAAAAAACACGTATTTCCTACTTCTGTTTATCTCTCTTGTTAAATTTCTGATAGTCTTTCTCTTCTTTTTTATTATTATTACTAATGTTGTTGTTGTCATACCTCTCTCTCTCGCTGTGTATGTGTCAGGCTCGCTATCTATCAGTAATCTATTTAGCTTTCTTAATGTTTATATATTATTCTATGGTGCATGTCAATTGTTATGTCACAGCATACATCAATAGTAAAAGAATATTGTTTTCAGAATATTGCTTGAAATACTGGCCGAGTGAGTCAAGTAATGCACAGTATTTAGACTATGCACAAGCTCGCCAGTATGACATCACTATTACATGCACCGACAACAACACCGAAGTGTCTACGGCAGCGATAATACAGGTGCGAATACTAACCAATGAAGCTCCTTCGGTTAAAAATAGGTATTACTGTAAGTAATTAATCTATTCAGTTCTTTAATAACCAAAACAATGTAAATATTCAAATAGTATTTGTCTGTTTGCATATATGCATGTATTCATGCATCGTATGTATCTATATATATATCTATAGTGTGTGTGTGTGTGTGTGAGATGTACATAGGTGTGTTTCTCTAAATGTATATAATATAATATAAATAAATAAATAAATAAATAAATAAATATTTGAAGTTGGCAAATTTGTGGAATATCAGTACTATTTTAGATCCAGATAACTGCAGTCTAAGGGACAAAGATAAAAACAATGAAGTTTTCAAAGTGATGGCAACTGATCCTAACGACGATACCTTAACTTTCACCATGGCAACAGAACCACCAAATCAAAAATTTGAAATAGGAAAACGTAAGTACGATAATTAACGAACACATGTGTGTATGTGCATTTTGAAATCTTTGAAAACAGTATTTTATCATCATGCCAGTTTTTGTCACAATTAAAAACAAAAATAATATTAATAATTATCATTATTCTGTGTTCCAGATGATGGTGTTATTAAAACAACAAATGAATACACTCCCTGTGTTTCTGATGTTACTTTATTTGTCAATGTCTCTGACGGACATCGCATCACGGGGCCTCTTGTGATAGCCTGCAAAAATGACAGTAAGAATATTTGATTAGGAATAGGGTGGTATTTTGGTTGGAATTATATGAACAGAATTATCTGAAATTGGTACTTGGTTACTATTTTGGTTATTACTATGTCATATAAAACAAAAGCAAAAAAATAAATTTAAATGTAGTTCATTTAATAATTAACCATCAGCACTTTATAACCAATATTTTAACAACAACAACAATAACAATAATCATCATCACCATCATGATAACGATTAGCCCGCGTATCCTCTGGCGGAGGTCAGTTTTATATCGGTATTTTTGATTTCAGTGGTACCATAAAAAGTACCATGCAGTTATACATAATGCGCTAGAAGAAGAAACACAAGACAATATGATAAATAATGACTAGGATTCTTCGGACATGTTTGAATCGATCTGAATCGTGATGTAAAAGCTTTTGTAGGCAACGCACGCGACGGATCATTTAAATACACAGTACGGTTATAAAATACAGCAAAGATTGTCAGGTATCAACAATTAATGGAGTGGGCATATTGTTAAAAAGAGTTTCTGGGGAGTGGGTGATTGTGATCTCGGATTCACTAAAAACTAAATGGGTACAATTATTGAATGGCTATATGATCTCCTACGATATCAATCACGTTAAAACGTTTAGTCGTCAAAGAAAATGTTATTTGTACATAAAATATGCATTGTCTCAACTTCGCATCATGGAGTCTGGCTCTAGGGACCAGATGCATTATTGTCAAGAAGTGTATTGCAAAACACTATAGGATCCAAAACACTATAAATTTACATTTTTGTGCCAAATTTAAAATAATTTGTGTGACGGCATAGGATAAAGGATAACTAGTCATATGCTGAAAATTATCAAAACTCAGAATAAGATAAACCACATTCTACGGAACAGTGATATGCGATGTTAGAGATTTTAGATAATCTTGGCAGAGTAAGTGCGTAGTTTTTGTATAATTTCCTTAATTAAGAACTTTGACAGGTTATACAAAAACACAAAGGACAGTTTTATTGACTGATTTCAGCAAAACAAATGTATTATATTGCGCGACATCCGACTGGTTATCCTATGCCGCCACACATTTCACTTTGATAAAACAATCTGGATATGTCTCTCCTGTCTGGAGAAATAAATATAAAAATCATGAACAGTTGCCTATGTCTTCCGTAGAAGACCTCTTAATAGACGATTTTAAAGTCGGTTTTCATTTACTAAATAAATAAATTGTTTCTAAGAACTGTAAATACTTATCTCTTATCAACAATGGCAGAAGAGTCTTTGAAATGTAAAATTAAATAAACAAAATCGAGGAGCCCGGGTATCCTCTGGCGGAGAACAGCTCAGACGGACATTTGGATGGACATCGGTGGTTCTCCGCCACTGACAGTGTTTCCGGCTAGTATACTCATTTTTCAGTTCTCTGGTACCATTTAATCGTAAACACGTACTACAAGACAAAACCCAAGTCCCTAATCACAAAATCACCAATTTGAAAAGCTTCAGACATGTTTGTATCGACCTAAATAGTGTTCGTCTCAATTTGAAAAGATGCTTGAGATCTAACTGTGGTCTTAAAACGTTTGTTTTAATTTCGAGTTGGACGTTGTTTGTCCCATTTTAAATTGCAGAAACACTTTTGCCGTTTCTTCTCAGTGGATATGGAACGAGTCCTATATTTTGCTATCGTTGATGAGACAAAGTGTTTACAGTTGATGTTCGCAAAAGTCACAGATTATAATTTTGGAAACTCTAAAAGTAATAATTTAAAATCGTCTTTTAACGTCTAAACCAGCTCTTAAACATTAATGAAATAATTCCGAAGATTTCCGAAGATTTCCGAGTCTAGTTGTGCTTTATGACGGATGTCTTGGGTTTCTTCCTGTACGGTGTGTATATATGACGATTAAATGATTACTATTTATGGAAAATGACCAATCTAAACGAATGAAAAAACAGACATGTTTGTTAAATACGTATGGTGATCGGAATCGTTGCCAACCGTACGGATGGCAAAGATTTGTAAAAAGAAAAGAAACGATATAGACGTATCTTTGACGGAGAATCAGCGATATCCAACTAAATGTCCGTCGGAGCTGTTCTCCAGAGAATACTCGGGCTAGATAACGATTAGAACATACATTATTATGACGGTAATATTATATAAATAAATATAATCATTGTTCATTGTAATTATCATCATCATTCTTGCTTTTATAAAAATTATTTTCATTGTTATTTAATACGACTTATTTAGTTATGTTGCAGTAGCGTGCAGGGAGGGGGGCGAGGGGCATCAGTTTGTGGAAAAGAACTTAATAAATTTGGTTGATTAATGTTTAAATCGAACAAAGTGTTTATTTTGTTTCATCTGTTTACATATTCAAAAAATCTTCCTTTCACATAATATTTCTCAATACTAGGACTTACACTGGAGTCTTTGGGGCATGCAATCAAGGAGTTGGCCTCCGGCATCACCAAACGTCTGTAGGCCACTGTGTTGTTGTTACTGTTTTAATTCATTTGCGGTTTTGTTGTTGCTGTTATTATTATTTTTTCTTTAGATGTGCAAATTCCGGTTGTTATCTACAACGCCAACAGGAAAGTCTATGTAAGAGAAGATGTACCAATAGAGGAGACGATTCATGAATTTGTTAGCGATTCTGCAATCACTGTTACACCTTCAGATGTATTTTATATATCCAATGGTGAGATATAAACTTATATTAATTTATTAACTTAAATTAAAAACACACCGAGTGTGTGTGTGTGTGTGAATTCAGTGGTCGTTATTATTATTATTATTATTTTCCGTTCATTACGTCTCTACACTGTTCAGGCAAAAATATATCTGGTGTTTAAAATAACAAGACCTGTACGATACAAGTTTACCGGAATACAGGAACCCTCGACGGACAGAATAATGGTGGAGTGCAGTATAGCGGGTCACGTCAGCAAGCATAGCATGAATGTCCAGTCATAAAAAAAATAATAATAATAAAAAAACAAATGCATGTGACAATTCTGAGATGCACACGTTTGTTAAAGGCATGTTTGATTAAAAACGGACTGAGTATGAACACAGTCGCGACGTAGGTTTTAAGACGATGACTGTTTATATACAGTGGCTTGTTTACGGAAAATGCTGCCCATGTCAACGACTGAAACTGCACCCTTGTCAAAATATCTTTCAGATAACTTTACCATAAAATCGTCTCAAAAATACCAATCTAATGTCGCTCAGTACATGTGCCATGCTTGCTACTGTGTTTGTAATGTATGTGATTAATATTATTTATTTATTTATTTGTATATAATAGTAATATTAGTAATACTATTTCTTTTTTACTCTTCTTTTTCGCTGTTTTATTGATGTCATTATTTATATCATTATCATCACGAGAAAAAATATCAACAAAAAAAAAAAGAAAAAAAGGAAAAGAAAGTATGGTGCTAATAATGATAATTATTTATTCTTGATGGTTTACATACAGATGAAACATACGGATATATCAGACAGATATGCAATCAAACATACAAATAGTGGTGAAGTGTGGGTGGTGCCAGTGACAGACAATCCAGTTGTTAAGTCTTAAGGGCACACAATTTCAAAAGAAAAATGTAAAACTGAAAACTTTCCTTACAGAACCACTAAAACCAGGATTTATGTATTGTATTTTGCTGTAATAATGCAAATGTACAGTTTTGAATTTATGGGAAAGTCTAACTTCCACCGATCAGAGGGGCACATTATTCGCCTTGCACTGGATCTCACAATGTACACTACGCCACTGAATACATACAATAACAGACCGACAGCCACATTCATGTACTTGTATCTACAATTAAAGCACATATATATTTCTACATGTATGAAAATACATATATACAACTATTATAGCTTATCATGTTCAAGCACAGTTATTTATATATATTAATTTTTGATTAATTAAAATTAACAGACAAATTACTCAAATTGCGAACAAAACTAGACTATGAAAATGGAAGTCCCAGAAGTTACAACCTTTCTGTGATACCAGCAGCAACAAAGTGCTCACTGACAGTGTATTGGCTTCAAGTCAATGTTCTCGATGCTAATGATCAGCCGCATTTGACACCAAAAAGCATTAGTAACATACAGTTTGATGAAGGTCATGTGAGTATCTTTAAAACTCTTCTGTTGCCAATAATATTACCTTTTTTTTTTAAAAATGTACACATCTCTATCTTGTACACGCACACACACACATACAGAGATCTCACAGAGAAAGGGAGAGTGGTTAGACCATTGCATAATATTTATAATTACTTAATTACTTTCACCAGATAGACACCAACATACTGAACTATCTGTCTTTCCATGATGATGACCAACAGAGTGGTTATGACAGCTGGAAATTTGAAATCATCGAAGGGAATGATCTTGGGTATTTTCAGCTTAATCCAACCACTGGCCAGCTAATTTCGGACAACTATGATGTTGACTTGGACAGAAGACCAGGGAAAGTGTCCTTAAAAATCAACGTATCAGACACAAAAGGTGGACAAAGCAAGAATGATACAGCAATTTTTGAATTTTCAGTACTGGACATCAATGACAATCCTCCAGTTTTCGAGGACTACATGTTCTCTAAAAAAATGTCCTGCAATACACAAATTGGCACCATTCTAACTACTCTTAAAGCAAAAGACCCAATAGATTCAGAATTCAGGCAGAACAACAAGGTAGAATGTATTCCTACTTCTTCAGGTGGAATTCGCGTGGACAGCAATTGCAAAATATATTTAGACTCTCAGATGGTTCCTGGTGAATACGCTCAGCTAGATGTCTATGCTCGTGATGTCAGTGGAGTGCCAGGCCCATTAAAAAGTGTTCTGCCTAGTTCAGTTCTAGTCACTCAAGAACCGTGCACGACTACAACGGTAACACCAACACCACATCTTGTAATTGTGCCAGCCAATCCATCTGTTGTGTTTGATATGAAAACTGTTATTGTAAAAAAAATTGTGACCACTCCAAAACCTCCTGTAACTCCAATTCCACTTGGAAGCTGCACTGGACTGGTGTGTGATACTGGGGCTCTAGTTGGACTAGTATTTGCAGGTCTGATTGGAATCGCTTTATTAGGTGCCCTTACTTACCTGATATACAAAAAATGTTTCCCTTGTAAATGGGATGTTGAAAAAACACGATCAAAGTAAGTATCTCTACATATTTACTTTGTTACCACTATTATGATTATCACCACTGTTACCACAATAACAATAGTTATTACTATTATTACTGTTAAAAACTACTTTAATAACTACTGTGATTATTTATTTTTCAGAATAAGATGTTTAAGTGCTTATTGGTGTGTTCAGTTTTGTTTGTATGAATTTGTCCCACTGTTTGTGTGTGTTTCTTATTTTGTCTTAATATTTCAGACCAACAAAAGCAAATTCACAACCAAAACCAAAGACAGCAAAACCAAAAACTCCGCCACGAAAAGTGAAACCTGAAACACCACCAAAGCCTAAAACACCTGAACCACCAAGGTATTAAATTTATTTACCACAAAAGTTCTTTCTTTCTTTCTTTATTATTTCCCAATAGAATTAAAATCAAATTATTTTTATGGTGTTATGGACTGTCTGAAATGTTTAGAGTTAAAATACCTGGAAGATATTAACACATGGCATGTGTACCTTATTATTATTATTATTATTATTATTATTATATAGGTCACCAACACCAGAACCACACATTTATGACTTTTGGAAAGAGCGTAAGTTGTGAAACCTCACTATACTTAATTTAACTAGTACATTGTCACTTTTACATATTTATAAGTTTGAGGAGAGAGAGAGAGAGAGAGAGAGAGAGAGAGAGAGAGAGAGAGAGAGAGAGAGAGAGAGAGAGAGAGAGAGAGAGAGAGAGAGAGAGAGAGAGAGAGAGAGAGAGAGAGAGAGAGAGAGAGAGAGAGAGAGAGAGAGAGAGAGAGAGAGAGAGAGAGAGAGAGAGAGAGAGAGAGAGAGAGAGAGAGAGAGAGAGAGAGAGAGAGAGAGAGAGAGAGAGAGAGAGAGAGAGAGAGAGAGAGAGAGAGAGAGAGAGAGAGAGAGAGAGAGAGAGAGAGAGAGAGAGAGAGAGAGAGAGAGAGAGAGAGAGAGAGAGAGAGAGAGAGAGAGAGAGAGAGAGAGAGAGAGAGGGGAAGTGGGAGGGAAAGATAGATATAGAGATGGAGAGGACAAGAGACTGCTTTATATTAATTATTTTGTTGCAGGTTTTCCAGATGATGATTATGTGAAGATCCCGATATAATAAACCAGAAGCCATTACAACCAAGAAATTTGTCTCAACCTCACCTTGAATCATTATAGTGTTTCAGTATTTTATGTAATATAAAAAATGAAAGTAACAATTATTTCTTAAATGTCAGTTATTTCAAATAATGATGATGATAAATCTTTTCTTTTTAACTCTTTCTAATAAAAATATATAATAAAACATTCATACTGAAAGTACTTCTATTGCTACATTTTTGTTTCTACATTGTTTTCTCTCACACACATTCTATCAATAATAATAATAATAATAATAATAATCAACTAACTTTATCTGTATTTCAAAATACACCAAATACATATTTTTATACAGATAAATAAATATATTTGTAGGATAAATATCAGAATATTTTTATTTGAAAATAAATGAGTATTTGGACAAAATATGTGTTTGTACATGTAAGTGCACATTTTCAATAATATATAGTTACTTGAAACATATTTAAAGTAAATCTTTTCATTTTCTTTTTAAAAAAATTTTATTTTTATTTTTGCTTTCTTATTAGTAAATAAATATAACACAGTATATATTAAAGCAGAAAAAAAAAATCCCAATTTTCATAAAAACACACACCAATTAATATGTTGTGACCATGGATATTTTTATATATTAATTCCTCCTAGTATCTTACTTATTTATTTTATAATGAACACACACACACACACACACACACACACACACACAATTTAATTGTAAAAAAATTCACTATTCTTTACAAATGAAAAAATAAATATGTTTCACGTTTCTGATATTTGATTATGAAATGATGTAACCACAAAGATAATAATTAAGAGTAATAATTCACAGAATCAGAAAAATAAATAAACAAATAAAATAAATTAAAAGAAAACTAAAATAGAAGAAAAAAGATCAAATGTACATGTATTTAATATTCAAAATGCAAGAAATATATTCCTGATTTATAATTATATAAAGTCACTGTTAAAATCACTTTCATTTCTAAATAATGTAATTTGTTTCAATAATTCTCTGTTTGTCTGTCATGATCATAAACGTTTGATATTTTGTTAGTAAGGCATTATAGTCTTTACTATAGGACTGAGAATTATATGCTACTTTCCGATTCATAAAAAGTTTAGAGGTGGAGCATAATATTACAGGATTGTCGATGTTTCTAATCAGTGGTGTATATATTCACATATTTATATTCTCTTCACTCACATAGTTCACTAAAGGTTATAAATTCAGTATAAATTAATCAAACAATTATATATTTATTTTAACTGCCGATTTCTAGTGTACAGTAACAATCGATATGACAAGGAATACGTCATAATTGTAAAATAATACTGTAAAAATGTTATAACATTTTAAGGTGGAAGTGCATATCTCCATCCAGCTCTAAGCTGTTTGCGTAATTGCTGTACAATACCTCTGTATCCAGGATCATCTGCACGGTTGTTATTTTCCTCTGGATCCAGCAGGTGATCATACAGTTCCATGCCATAAAGTTTACTCCAATCTGGTTTGTAGACAGGTTTACCTTCAAACCGTGGCCACTCAGTATATCTGTATTTATCTGTTCTAATACTATAGCCCATTACATTACCCTCATGTCTCGGATACTGAGAAAAGGCAGCTCTCTTCCATTTACTTTTTGGATCACGCATGAGTGGCACCATACTCATTCCTTCGCGACACAACGCCACCTTTACTGATTCAACAGGACATAAAGGAAGAGGAGGTAATCCAGCTGCTTCTGCTAACGTTGGGAAAAGGTCTACAAACTCTGTCAGATGTTCTGTTTGAATACCACTTTCTGTTAATCCTGGAACGTGGATCATCATGGGCGCATGGACAGCGAGTTCAAAGTTGGTATGTTTGCACCATTCCCCGTGTTCTCCCAGCTGCCATCCATGATCTCCCCAGAATGAAATTATTGTATTATTAGCCAGTCCTAATTTATTTAGCTCCTGTATTACTCGTCCCAGTTCATTATCAGTATAGGATAATGCACTATAATAAGCACGTCTTAACATCAGCACCACGTTATTAGGGAGAGTGGTGTTGATATTGCCTGTTGCGTTTAAAGCCTGTATATCTTTATACTTTCTTAGCTCACCATACTTCACCCAGGCTATTTCCGGCATATGGTCCGGAGCAAAAGGATTAGGAGGAAGTCTAATGGATTCTGAGGGATAATTATCAAGGAATGTCTCCGGAAAAACGAATGGTAAATGTGGTTTGTGAAATCCTACAGCTATAAAAAACGGCTGAACACCCGACTTGGCTTTGGGAGCGACTTGTCTCAAAACTGTTATAGCATGGTCAGCAATCTGTGTATCAAGTATAGGTTTCTTACTCCACTGAGACTTAGGAACCGCCAGCCAGCTTTTGCCTGTATCATATTCCGGAGGCTGAATTCCGTGAAAGTAAGGATCGGTCCAAGAAATCGGATCATCATGCCCAGAAGCCCGACCAGGGTGAAATATTTTTCCCATTCCAATCGTCCGATATCCATTGACTTTAAAATATTCCGGTATTGTTGTAAAGTTTCCACCGACGTTGCGGAAATAGTGTTGTAAATCATAGACGTGCGTAGTGTCCGGGCGTCTTCCAGTTAAAAGAGAACTTCGGCTGGGTGAACAGACAGCTTGCTGGACATATGATCTTTTTAAAAGAAGACTTTTCTTCGCGAGAAAACGTAGCGATGGTGTCCACATTGGGGGGTGTACAGGGGATGGAAAATCCGGCCCATAATATGGCTCCAGTTCTGCTCTCATGTCGTCAGCTACAAGAAAGAGTACATTGAGCCGACAAGAGGCTGGCGATAATAAATAGCAAAAAAGTACAAGATGATGAATTTTCATGATTATAAGAATTTTAAAATTTTAATCACCATGTTTTTCATCGCGCAAATTAACGAATCGATCTTTCCAAAAAGCTAAAATATCATTTCCGGGTTTTAGGGTTTAACAAGGTCTCGTTCGATTAGTCTTCACGAGTAATTCTGGCATTGACGAGAAACGGCGGATTATAATGGTTGGACTGCATGTATAATCATGCATATAAAATACATTTATATACAAATATAAAGGTAATTATAAATGTATGTGTTAAATCTATTAAATGTCTGAGTGAACAAGCAAACTGTAAAAAAAAAAAAAAAAAAAAAAGAAACAAAAAAGAAAAAAAAAAAAAAAAAAGAAATGAATCAAAAATCAAAAATCAAAATCAAGTCTGAACAAAGAAATGCTTAGAACTAAAACTAAATGATGATGATAATATTGCAAACTTGTGTTAACTTAGTATTTGAATGGCTTACAAGCAATAGTATTCTCTCTCTCTCTCTCTCTCTCTCTCTCTCTCTCTCTCTCTCTCTCTCTCTCTCTCTCTCTCTCTCTCTCTCTCTCCCCATGCCTGTCTGCCTGCCTGTGCAGGCGTTTCATTACTTCGAATACGCAGGCAATGTGTAGGTTTACAGAATGAATCGGGCAATACATTGCCTGAAATAATGATGATAATATAAAAAAACACACAATAGTTACAATGATGATGATCACAACACATCAAATAATAATAATGATGATAATAATAACGGAGATGGTGATGCTAAACAATAGAACATTCTGAACAATCTTTACTAACAAATGTTTTCATAACGATATTAAGCCGTTAACTCATTTAATAATTTGCTGCATCTTATAATAAACATGTAACCCCGTAGCGTTTTACTTATAAAGTTCAAAGTTCACCGCTTACTAAAGGTATCGTTGCGTTTCCTTCTCAGTTTATGCATAGCCGTTTGCAAAGCAGTTTGAGCTGCCTAAAACCAGCATGTAAGATATGCAAGGACCAGCTCATGTATGAGTTTACATTTAATGATGAAAATTAGGAGAAATCTAGTCACGCTTTCAAAATGATATATTTAGTCTTACAACAAAGACAGGAATTATTTACTTAAAGCGTTCTTATTGTCCAAACCTCAGCAATAAGTATGGCAGCAAATTTAGGTTATGCAGAAGACATTGATACAAATATACTGAATTTTAGTGAAAACGTAAACGGCACAAAAATAAACAAGTATGATTCAGTTATAAAAGGAAATATTTGTACAGACGAACAAACGATTAACTCTACGGACGAACAATGGGCAAGACAAAACTCTAGAGTTATTGTGACAATAACTGAAGAAGGTGATCAACCTCGGTAGGTTTTAATTCAGTTTCCACTTTCATTTTATTAATTTAGAACAATAAATTTGATAAAATAAATGAAAGTGCAGTTCACGTAAGTATTTTACCTCAGTATTTTGAATGAATGAATATTTATCATCTTCTCAAAATATTTTAACATAGGAGAAACTAGTCAAACGTACAGTCTTTACAAGATGATGATATGACGTAGAAAAAAAGCGTCCTAGCGTTATTCGTCATGCTGCTGTTCTTACCATTTACGGAAGATCAATTACATGCCTCTACATTTATCGTAGTGCTTTTGTAATAATTTGATGTTAAACTTGAAATCGGTATCAGTTTATTTCTCAACTCTTAGAATAGACCGCCATGTGTGGATTTCACCGTCCGTAGGAATATGATGCACGAAGTATGATAGGGATTGATTTACTTCATCCGGGTATGAACTAAACAAAAATCTTAAGTAACAAATTCCGCTAAATCCTAGATGGCCGAAGTGACTCATGGAAAATGCAGAAAATGGCATATCTCTGGAACTACTCGACTGTTTCAATGACGTTAGATTCTATTGTAGGGGTTTTAAACATGCCTGATAACCTGGAACGTAGTAGATCAAGGTAATGCAAGAAGGTCAAGGTAAAGGTAATCTTTGACTGTTTATCAAGTCGACAGGAGGTGGAAGTCAAGCATATGGTAAAAACAAAAGTCAACATATGATGAATATTCAGTAAAATCAAATTATAATAATTAGGTCCTATTATAGATTTTTGGTTTTCTTGGTTGTTTTATTTTTAATTAGAGCATAATACTGGAATACAAACGTAAAAACATCAATGAGGAGGCACACGGTATTTCATAAATTTCTGTTGGCGTCATCCTTGAGTTTCTCAAACTGCTTCGGAATAGGCGCATCAGGAGACACCCCAACTACAACATCAAACTAGAGGAAGGAATAGATAAGCACATTCATCAAATGAAACTCCTCTCTTGAATGCCTTCGCTGTATGTATCCCAAAATGGCAGTTGGTGAGTATATGCCATTTTAAAGAAACAACTGCATCTAATCCACTTCCTTCACGATACTTGAATATCCATGAAAGGCAGTAAAGCAAAGATTTATCTCCCCTGATCCGAAAACCAAGCAATTGCTCTCTACTGACTGCTGTATTTTTTTTTTGAATGTTCAGCATATATTGACCTTTATTTTGAATTTACTTCATGACCTAGACTTCCAGTTCGACCTGTACAAAATTACCTTTGCCTTGACCTTCTTACATGACCTTGACGTACTGTCTACCTGAAATATGTTCCAGGTATATCTGAAAACCCTACAATACAGTTTAACATCAATGTCTATGTGTCTGTGTGTGTGTGTGTGTGTGTGTGTGTGTTTTTAAAACAAATAAATCAAAACAAAAACCCTGTGTGTTACGGTTCTATATTTTTACATTACGAACGATATCTTTTATTATTATATTATTTGCGAAGACTCGTATTAAATAGAAAATAAAAGGATAAAAACATTATTTGCTATAATGCACATTGACTTTAATTTGGTCAAATTTGTGAATAGATTCTGATGCTATTAATAAATAAAACAAAATCGCAAAATTAAGTAAATACATTAAAATTGTATTAAAATTATTATGAAGGTTGATAACAGAATACAGAATGTGAACAAAAAAAAAAATGTATTTGAATATATTTCTATTAAATTCAGTTCATTTTTCTGAAAGTTTTAACAAGAATACAGCAGTAGTTTTTCTTACAGAAGGGAATGGAAAATGCAAAAGACAAAATGCTAATTAATCATAAATGCAAAGTAAATCTATTACTTTTGAGATTCTATGAAACCATCATCACAGGTTTTTTAATTTTTTTTGTTTCAGAAGTCGGTGGTTTATAAAACGAAAGTTTCGAAAACAGATACTGCTTGTGGCACTGTGTTATGTAACTATGGTAATATCATATGGATATATCATGGCTTTAGGAGTTATATTCCTGCCAGTACGAGCCACCTTTGGAACAAACAGCGCCCAGACGGCTCTGCTCCAGTCTGTCTGTTTGGGCAGTTTACTCTGTGGCAGTACGTAGAGGATTTATGATGATGATGATAATAATAATAATAATAATAATAATAAAAATAATACCAGATATCAAAATAATAATACCATCAGTTGTAGTAATAGTTAAATATTTATTATGATTTATTAGTAGTACTATTGTTGTTGTTACAGTTGCTTAATAATAGTAATAAGCAGCAATAAAAATAATAAAACTCGTGGTTGTAAAGTAATAGAAGTAACAGAATTAGTGCTAGAGTAACTAGTAAAATACATGTAGTCGTTGTTTACATAAAATGTTTACGACTAGAAATGAATATTTAATATATAAATAATTAAAAGAAAAAAGATAAAAAGGAAGAATATACTAATATTTTAATCAAGATATGTTTATTCTACCAGGCCCAACAAGTGGCTGCTGTATGAACTGTTGACAATCAGTGTATGTAGATAACAGTAAACGAAAGCAATCGGTCTGGCAAATGTCAGTTTCAGTTCGACATATTTATCCAATAGTATCGTTAAAAATAAAATAAAAAGAAGTAATCCAATTAAAATATAATACCCTTAAATTAAAATTTTAATTATGTCTGTCATCGTTTTTGGTGGGTAAAACCTTTAAGATGATAGTATCATAAAATACAATTTAATAGTTTTAAATTTTCAACGTATATTTAGATTTTATTAGACTATTTTGAGCATAGATACGCACCTCTCTCACACCCCATATATAATTATTAATTATTATTATTAATATAAAACAATAATTTGTATAAACTGTCAACCTCTGAGTTCTGCAAACTAGCCGGCTAACTAGCTGGTCTTATTGATAGCACTAACCCTGCTTATACATAACTATTTTGCAACTTAATAGGTGTGAGAAACTCGGCTGAAGTTAAGAAACACCTGCAAATTGTAAATGACATTGAGGAGTGTTAACCTTCGGACTAGGTTGAATTTAAGACTATATAATTATATTTGGCTAACTGTATTCCACTTTAACAGTCATTTGTATTTTATTATTATTATTATTATTATTATTATTATTATTATTATTATAGTTCTTTTTTAATATTTTTTTTAATTTTAATTTTTATTTTAGGTGCTCTGGCCAGTCCACTCTATCTTAAATTCGGTGCTGGACCTGTCGGTTTTGTTGGAAATCTTCTGTCTACAGCCGGATTAATAGGAAGTTTTTTGTCTCCTTCATTACCTGTTCTAGTGGCTACAGGTGGTTTTCTTACAGGTAAGCTGGCAAAAAGTGAAAAACTGATTGTCTTTATTTTTTATTTCTTATTATTATTCTTATTGTATTTCTTTTTTTTACAGGTAGGTTTTTGCTGTGCATTATTATCTTCCTTAGATGTTTAAGTACTATCTCCCTCTTGGGATAACTTTCAGTAAAGGAGGTAATAAAAACAAAAGAAAAATCAAATGATTTAGATAAAGGTTCAGTCAAATGAGGAAAATATTCCTATTAAAAACAATTAGAAAAAATTACAAAATTTGCTATGGTTTAATAGGTCATAATAGAAAAGATCCAAAAATTCAAAAATAGGGTAGGTATTCAGTATTGGATAAAAATAGCCTGATCAGTTTGTGTGTGGCCGAACAAATTAAGCCACACAGAAACTGAGAAAGCTGAGAAGTGACTGATCATAGAGGAAGAACTTTCCTTCAGTGAAGTATTGAAAGTGCAGTAAACAATATTGCTGAACTAAAATTAAACCATTCTACAGAAACAATAGTGAAAAATGTCAACACTAGTAAAAAAAACTAAAGAAACATGCATAGATGATAGACCCTGATACTGTGATAGAAAGATTGCTGGTTTAAGGGGAGTAATTGCAAGACGACATATTTCAACAATGAAAAAAGACAAACAGAAGCTGAAACAAATGGATCAAGTTGATGAATCAACATCTGATATTGAATTGGTCAGTTATGAAACTGCTTTGCTTTAAACAACTACAAAAAAAATAAAAAATAAAATAAAACTCAACAAAGACAATCATTTATGTCACTGGGTTCAACCAACAGTTGAGGGTGCTGTGGTGATTGTTCCCATGGAGCTAGATACATCATGCAGGTATGCGGTAAATTCATATTTTGGTTACCTCAGCCCATTGCTATTAATACATAGACATACCACTGCTTTTATTAGTCACAAATAAAACAGATAAAAATGTGAAAAATTAAATGTATATTTTTTATTTGTACATTTATAAACCATTTATAATATATTTAATAAAGTTTTATGTAATCAAACCTGACTGAGGTTTATACATGTATATATATGTCTATATCTCTCTATCTCTCCATCTATCTCTCTATCAATCTATTTATCTATCTATCTATAAACGTGTGTATATATATATATATATATATAGATAGATAGATAGGTAAGTAGGTAGATAGATATATACACACACATACATACATATTCACTCACTCTTGGGTGTTTTTATGGTTTCTGCCAGATCAACAATTTTATTGCTATTTTTGAATGTCTATTGGTTTGGTAGATATGCTCTATTTCAATCTGTACATGGTGGTATGCAGCCTAGGTGAAGTGGAACACACACCTTTGGTTTCTCTGTCTGAATTTCTGTTTTCACTGCCTTCCATGTATCCACGTAGCTTATTCACAGCAACATACTGAACTTAAGACAAAAGTGATACAATATGTCCAGGACACTATGAAACACAAATGTAATCACACTTGCAACAGTTGGACGTTATGCAGATTGCAAGTTGGTATCTGTTTTTTGCAGTCAATGTGTTTCACAAATACATGAATGATTTTCTTATAATCTTTAAGGTGGCATCCATATAATAATGTTTTTGCCTTTGCTAAGAGCTGGCAAAGATGATATAATCATGTATTGTTAAGAATGCTGTCTTTTCACAGAATGTTTTGTGGAATGTGTTTATAATTTAGGGTAAAATCTTTTGATATCAGTTTCTGGCAACGTAGTTGATTTGTTCATGTGCAAGACAACATTCAGTGTTTGGCAAAATAATTTTGTACCAGGTCTTGGTTAATAGGTTAAAGGGGTTATTTCAGGCCTCTTCTTTTCACTGATTATGGAGGCAGCATATGGGTGTAGATGTTTATGCAGACTTAATATAATCTGTCCAAAAAACCTGGAGAATGGTACCAAGACACTGCGTAGTCCTACTACAATATCTTTTCTCTGGTATGAAAAACAATAATTGTGAAAATGAAGGAAGTTTTTTGGTGACTAAAGTTGATAACCATATGGAGGATTTGGTCAAGTCAAGTGAAGAATGTCAGCAGATTCATAAAATGGGACAGCACCATTGCCTCTATGGTCTCTTTCTGAGGCTTGTTGGCAAAGGTTGCACATTGATTTTGGAGAACCTTTTCAAAACTTCATGTTGTTGGTTCATTCTAATTGGCCAAAAATGTTTGTTATAAACTCTACTACTGCAGAAAAACCACAGTGCTATTACCCAGTTTCTAGTGATTAGAAACCTCCAAATCATCTTGACTTGTGAAGTTTTAATTGTTTTATTATAATGTTTATTAGATTTTAAGTAAATGCAATTTTTGAACATTCATTTCATGCTGACTGACTTTTATAAGTTAGTTTTTTGTTGTTTTGTTATTGTCTTTTCTAGTGTATGTGTATAAACTATTGCACACCTTCATATTTAAGCAGGGAGGAGATATTATATATTATCTCCCTCTTAGGATAACTCTTCAGTAAACAATGTATTAAAAAGTTAAGATATATCAAATGATTTAGTTCAAAGTTTAATTAAACAGAACCAATGGTTTCCTTGTAGGTAAATCCTCACAATGTCAGATGTTCTATTTTTAGTGGCATTTTGCAGTTTTGTTAAAAATAACTAAATAAAACTATCCATAAAACTAAACAAAATGTATATAGGCATTTTGTTTAAATGACCAAGACAAACTTTAACTAGAAATACCGTATATACTTGTGTATAAGTCAAATTTTTCGGAGACTATATTAAGGTAATATTTTGGGGGTCGACTTATACATAGGTAATGCTTTTGTAGCTGTTGCTGAAGAGTCGCCATTTTGACTATTTTTTGCTACGGGATGCATCTAAAATAATCGCGGTCTTTCAGCTTTTCAAAAATATAATTTTATCCTTATAAAAAATTTTGAAAAATTAAATAATAAAACCAAATATGAATGTAAAACATGATATTCTTCCGTTTAATGACATAAAAATACATTTTAAAGCGAGAAAACCGTCAGTACGGCGTTATGCCTTACGGCATCTTGCAATGATCTAGGAATGCAGACTTCTCTGCCAAATTGCACTAAATATCGGTCCTAATTTCATAAACAAAACTCACTTGTGTAATTGAAAGAATTTGGTGAAATAATATTGCAATCGTCATTAATATCCACTACTGACAAATCGACTAAATATAACGGTAAGTTAGGTCTCCATGTTAGACCTATTACATTAAAGAGATACTATTTATGATACATTTAGGCTATAGCTCGTGTAATACATGCATTTACGTTATTATGGTATGTTCGTGCAAGTTACAGCTCGTGCAAGTTATGTTACAGTAGGCGTACAATGTAGGCCTTCATGGCACTGTCACACTGGTCTAAAAATAGTGACAGTGACTGGAATCTACAGTCGACTTATACACAAGTAATACCTAAAATGATTCAATTTTTGGTCTTAAAATACACATCGACTTATACATAAAGTTGCCTTGTACACAAGTATATATGGTAAATAAATGTGTGTGTAACACAATCACATGGAAGTACTAAAAATATTTTATTTTTTATAATTTCAGGTTGTGGTCTTTGCAGCCAATATGTGTTGAGTTTCTCGTTAGTTGGCGCTGCAATAAAAGACACAAAATGGAGAGATTTTGCTCTCACATTGTTAGCTAGTTCAGCTGGGATAGGATTTTCTCTTTTTCCTGTCATGACTGCTTATCTATTGGATTTGTTTGGTTGGCGAGGTGCCATGTTACTTTTAGGGGGCATAACACTACACTGTTGCCCAATTTTTCTCTTGATAGCCATGATTTCACAAGATTTGATACAGAGATATCCACCACATGAAACTAATACAGATAAGAAATCTCACTGGAATTTCTCTCTCCTGAAAGAATTTGGATTTCTTGTAATTGCTTTTAGTGTGTTTCTAATAATGGCCTTAATACCGACAGTAAATTTTTTCTTAGTAGATATTGCTAAATCAAAAGGTTTTGATGTAAACACAGGTGCCTTTTTCTTAACTCTTGCAGGAATAACAGGTTTTGTTGGTCGACTTGCCAGTGTAGGAATTGCAGCACTAATAAAGGGATCTAAAATTGTTATTATTGGATTTTTATTTCTCACTACAGGATTGTGTATGTTAGTTATGACATTTGCTATGACTTACAAATGGATGGTAGTGGCTATTTCACTTTACAACATACCTTTTGCAGCAGAATCAGTTTTATTTCCATCTGTCGTATACAAAGTGGCAGGAATTCATCGGTTTTCATCTGCAATGGGTTACACAGGCCTGATAGGTGGTATCGCAGCATGGATCAGTGGCCCTGTCGGAGGTAAATATTCTGTCTGTAAAACTGTAATTAATAGTGTTTACTTAAATATTTCAGTGAAATCAGAATGATGGTTTTGATCTTTATATGAAGTAGTTAACTAATTCAAGTGCCATTTTAATTCAAGTAGTATTTTGTTTGTCGACTTCTCATACAGAATCTTCAAAATTATGAATGAAGTCATCCATTTAAATGTATTTATTACAAATTAACATTTTCAAGTTATGTTCTAACATATTTCTGAATCAAATCTTTACAAGAACCTTTCCATAAAATGGACAGTACCTTCCTCAATATATGTCCCTTTACATAGATCTATTAGCATTTCTAATATTCATCTGTATCATTTCTTAAATGTATTGTATTACTGAGAAAAGTGACAGATTAATATATATAACAAATAAATAAATGTTTATTTTAGGAGCAATTAAAGATCTGACTGGATCATATGATGGTGTTGTGTATTTGGCTGTTTCTGGATGTATGGCTTGTGCCTTTTGTTTCTTTATTTTAAATGTACATCTTCAACAAAATGAGAATGATGATCCTGCTATTGAAAATGAAACTGTTTCTACTTACTTATAGTAAATAACCAAAAATAAATGAAACATATTTTACTGGACAGTTGTTTGTTTATCTGTGGAAAATTCTCCACCAAGTATTGCATCAGTACATATAATTATCACAATATAAAGAATGTATATATATATTAATGCTTTCACTCAAACAATAAAATGAAATTTCGTTGTGTGAATATAATACTTGTAAACATGTACAACATATACAGACACACAGACATGTTAAAATGCCAACCTACCACTTTTTTAATATATACATAAAACACAAAAAGCAACATACACATAGCTCAAAGAATGAAAATGATTATATTACTTTATATAGTTTATGCACATGAATATGGTCACTACAAATAATGAGAGAGGAAACAGTTTCTGCGATAATCTTATTGGATCAGTAGAGAGGATCCTTTTCTGATTATTTTATCAGAGGAAACAATATATTACAGTCACAAGACACTGGCTGAACTGGATAATATTTGAAACCAAGTACCAGAAAACTGTTATCCTGCAATATTTATTTATTTAATTTTAACATCAGTAATAGTAGTAATAATAATAATAATAAAAAGAAATAGTAATAAGTAAATAAATGTTGAATGATGTATCTATATACTTAACTGTAGTACAAACTGTTAAAGATTAATAACAAATTAAATTGTCAAAATACTCCACTCCAGTTAGGCTGGACATGGAGTCATAGCAGGAAGTCAAGTTCAAATAATTATTTAGTAACAAGACAGTGACTGGAGGTGCCCTTTCATGGTTATGTTGTTTTACACATATTGATTCTGGGGATTGAAATTGTGGGGACAATATCAAATACTGAATTATTAATGGTACCAAATTTCATACTGATGAAATCAAATATGTTTGTCATTAGTTATCTTCAAGTGATTGAAATATATACAATTTATTTTATTTCTGAGACAGTAATGGTATATTGGGTCCATTGTTGACATATTCATGATAGTGCCAATCAAAGAATTAGAAAGACATCTGTTTCTGTTTTATACTTAGCCTAGACATCCTGTGCCACCTGATGGAGGTCATTAATTTGATCTTCTTTTTAGGGGCTTTTGTTCCAGCAGTGTAAAATGCAATATTAATTTTTGTGGGGTTTCTGATTAGTACTGCATGAATTATGATCATTTGTGTAACATAAGAGCAGAATTTTTTTTTTTTTTTTGAAAAACTCACTAAATTGCCCTCATAAAACATACTTTAGAGTGATATTTGACAAAACAACACTTCTAAGAACATTCTGAATAGTTCAAATTGACCTTTTTATATTTAAATGTTTAATTTAGCTTAAAAACAAGTATCACAATGTTATTTAATATATATATATATATATTCTCCTTTTTTGGAAATGTAATAAAATGAAATCACTGCATTCTCTTTTTGAAAGCTTCAGATTGCATCATAGTTTGTCTGAAAATGTAGCTACATGTGTAAAACACATTATTTTGTAACTGAATAATTAACTTGATCCATTTATTGTGTTAATGAGTTGCCTTAATTTCCCCACATTCTGTGAATTCTCACCTGGAACTATTTGATAGCTTCTTATTTCTGGAAATGACTTGGCCATAGTACTTAATCAACAAATATGCAAATAGGAAGGAGGCCTTTTATGGGTTATGGTAAGAAATGATATAATTATGTTGCATTCCCTTCATGTAAATAATTTCATACAACAATGAAAAGAAATAATAATTAAAATTTTATAATAGATTAAAATAATCAACATCAACAATCCTAATAAGAACTAAAATGAAATTAAATTAAAACTGTGCAAACAAATTCAAAACTTAAATTAAAAACAGTCCAAACAATAAATGGAATTAAATAAGTAACAAAGTGTGTATAAAAATTAAAAAATAAAAATAAAAATTATGTAAACAAAGATTAATAATTTATTTGTCTAGGTTTCAATGATTATTTGAGTATACCAAAGTTCATCATCTGCCTTTGTGTTATAAATGTAAGTTAGTATTTAATAACAGAATTATTAAATAATAGGTACAAAATATAACAGAAAATTCTTTAATTTTGAACATTCTTTAAAAGGCCCTTGTCACAGCAGTTTCATTTTGATATTAGTAGATAATGTCATTTCTATGTGACCATAACTTGACAGCTGATGGTTATACTGATATTGCTTTGAAGTGCTCTGTAAATGTGCAATGTAGTTTATATCCATTAATAAACTTCTCATAAACAGATGAATCAGATTTTATGAATATTTTCAGATAGATTGTCTGGACTCCATTCTTAATAGGTGACAACTGATTCAGTTTACATGCATACAGCTGAAGGTAATTCCATTTTAATTATTATATATGTATATATATATATAATTTTTTTAAATAATAATTGCATTACCTAGCAGTATGAAGAAACAGGAAAATATATTTATAATTGTTTGATGTGCCTAATTACTGATCCAGTTGCCTAAGACAACTAATAACTAATGACAATGACAGGATTAATCATCATAGTGTTAATAGTAGCTAACGCTAGTGGCAGTGGTAGCAATAGTAGTATAAATATTACATTTTAATATTATTTAAAAAATTTATTATTATTTGTTAATTCATTGATTTATTTATTTTCAGCAATAAGGAAATTAAATAATTAAACATTCTATTATAAATGACAGAGAAAACTAAAATAAACAGACACCAATGAATGAGTTTGATGATTTCACTAATGGCTTAGGATTGGTGGCTGGTCTGGATAACTTAACCAACTGTACTTCTTATACCACTCATCCTGATGCAGTAATGATTTGGAAAACATTCCCACCAGTTTTACTTGCTTGTGGAACCTTTGGAAGTGTGCTGTCTCTCATAGTTCTTACACAGAAATCAATGAGGCAATCACCTATGACATCATATCTAGTTCTCCTTGCTGTCATGGATATTCTTGTTTTATATACAGGCTTACTTAGACATTGGATAAAATATTATTTTGATTTTGAAATTCGTTCTTTGCATATCATTATCTGTAAAATACATCCATGGGTTGTATATGTAACATTAGACATGTCTGCCTGGCTGCTGGTCTGTATGACACTGGAAAGATTTGTCTCTGTTTGGAAACCATATAAAGTAAAAACAATATGTACATCTAAAACAACACATTTAAGTATAGGTGTTCTTGTTTTTGTTCTGATAGGAATAAACTCACATTTTCTTTATGGAAAGGAAATCATAGAGAGTGTCAGGGAAAACATTACAATCATTAAATGTACACAAAATGATAACATATACAAACATTTTCTATTCAACATATTTCCATGGGTTGATTTGTGTACTTTTTGTTTAATTCCTTTCACATTACAAATAGTTGGAAATAGCATCATAATTGGGATAATTGTAATAAATGCTCGGAGGATGGCAGTTTGTCTCCAAAACGAGCCTGAGAAAAACACCAGGCGACGCCAAGTTTCATCCATGACCATCATGCTTTTGACACTGAACTGTGTGTTTCTGTTGTGTACATCACCGGTTTCTGTATACCTAATATTTAGAGGTTATTGGAAAATACAAAATATTAATTACCAGTCGAGATCAAATGACTTGATCTGGGTATACACTACTTGTTTAATGTATTTTAACAATTCATTCAATTTTGTGTTTTACTGTCTCAGTGGACGACGATTTCGGGCAGAACTCAAAAATGTTTTCAAGGGAATCCTGAAAGGTTTGCAAAGATCAGACACATTAACTTTATCCATTGTACAGAGCAGCTTTCCATTGGAAGTTGTTGATATAAATACAAATGCCATTTTCACTACTCATTTTTGAAATAAAAGCACTGGGAGGCAAACCAATTCTAGTTATAATTTATTAATTTTGACAGAAAGATCATTCTTACTGAGTAAACAACATGAATGGCTTTATAGTTCCTTCATTTTATAATGACTCTGAATAAAAAGAAAAGCTATTACTGAATAACTGTGTCCAGATCAGCATGTACACATAATAACTAACCAATCAAATCTATGTCATAACACAAAACATGAACCAGAATGAAACAACCATGTTCTAAAACATTCATGTTTTTGAAGATGCCTGGTAATGTCCGCATTTTTTAACTCTGGTACATAGTGGATGCTCAGACAAAAGTAACAGATCTCAAAGTTTGACATATGAAATTTGCAGAATATAGACCAAATCCCATGGATACAAGATATTTGAGTAAAAGTTCTGAGGCATTATGCATATATACTTATCATATGATTGTGATCCTAAACAATCCCATTTTAATTCAAGTAATTGTAACTAACTTATCTGAGCATTACCCTATCCATAACCCTAACCTCAGTCATAAATGCTAATGCCAACCACATCCACTATCCTAACCATATACCCTAAACCTAATTTTATCTTAAGTGCTAATTGCAGTGGTAACCCTACCCTAATCCTATGTTTAATAATAACTCTGATGCTAACCATATCTGTAATGTTAATTCGAACTGAAACACTAATTGTAATTTTAACCTTAACTGTAATCATAAACATAAATATAACACCAGCCAGTGACTTATTTTTAGCATTATGATAGAATTATCATTCATAAAATTATCATAACATTCATAAAATTATCAAAGTTTTATATGAAAAGTCTGTTGAGATTATTTGATATTTAAATATATACCTACCTTTGATGTAACCATAACCATAATCTAACCCTAATCGTAACTGCTGACCCCAAAGCTTACCCTATGCTGATACTAACCCTTACTCTTACCGTAATTCAAACAACAGTACTGACGGTAACCTCAATTCTAATTGTACTAACTGTAATTGTAATCCAATCCTAACCCTAACATTAATGCTAATGTGCACTCACTTTAAGCATTCATACACTGCACTTTATGTAAATCTTTTTAAACATTTAATGATTCCTCTTCCAAAATAAATTATTTCCATCTGCTGCTGTTTATTACTAGAAGATTAAAAAGTAAAAAAAATAAAATAAAAAAATTACTAAACATTTTTCTTTACAAAACAGGCATGTATGTATAATTTGTTCAATAATACATATATATTCAAAGTTTGTAAAACTGTTCAAAAGTAAGTGATTACATTTAGTTCCTTGAAAACTAAAATTTCCCTGACACTTCTAATAAAAACTGGCAGTGAGCAGGAACACTGCTTTGTAAATGGAAAAATATAATTTCCTGTTCAATAATATTTATTGCTATTTATATATTAAATAATAGTTGGGCTTTGGGAAAGATTTTTCACTATCAAAACTCTGGACAAAACCTTTGCAGTGATCTGCATTTTTGGTGTTAGTCACCTAGTGAAGTTCTGTTCACTAAAAATAAAATACAGACACAGGTATTGATGGTAATTGCTAACCTTATAGGGTTGCCAGATTTGTTAATATACATTCATTTCTAATTATCACCTATATAACAAATATTGTATTGAACTAATTTAACTATTAGTGATTATTAAATTTTTTGTATTTTCAGCAGCCAACATACTGCCTAATATTTTAACAAAACTATAGAACATGGCATACCTTGTATTTTAAAATAATACCATAAAGCCAAAAATAACTAACACCATTTCTGAAAAACTGTCTAGGAAGAATGATATATAATCTGTAAATTATCATAACAACTAATAGAAATTATTCATAATAACTAAGTATATTACATTAACATATACAATGGAATCCATTTCAAAATACAAAGACTAACATAATTAAAATGTAAAAGTTCAAATGCAACACATTATTAAATATAAACATTAATTATTAATAAAACACAGCTTTGGGTAAGGTGGATGGATAAACTAAAGATGACTATTGTCTAATTATCAAAATTTGTCAACAAGGTTTCTTGGAATGCTGATGCAAAATCTTTTAACTAATGAAAACTTGGGATCAATCTAGCAAATACTGATTTATTGTAATGTTAGAAAAGTGGAACCTTCTTATGGAATAAAACAGTATATGACTTACTGGGGCAAAATATTGTAATTTTTGTCAGTCATCTAAAATGAAAACAATAAAGTGAAGCTCTGTTCCAACTGAGAGAAGGGTATTGACAGTAATGACTAACCTTATAGCATTGCCAAGTTTATTAATACGTGATTCTTCTAGAAAAACATGTCAGAATGAGAACAAACTAGGTCCAAAATTAAAAAAATTTCTTCTTCAGAAAATGACTTTTGTGTTTATTTGGAATGGTTAATGGTCTAATCATCTTGTGACAAAGAAAGGGTTTTTTAGGGGTTCTTGTTTGTTTTTTAAATGGATATTAATGCTGATGTACTAAACATGTTTCAGAAAACAGAAATTTAACTAAAACATGGCAACATGTCTTGCTATGACTTTTTCCAATGCCACAATTAACTCCTCAAAGATGCTGTGGTTTTCTGCTGAACCCATTGGAAGGATCATGTCATAACAAAATTTATTGTTACATTTAAAAGAAAGATCTGGTCTTATTATTAGCAGTTTGTCTGTCAACCAAGCATTTGACAAGGCTCACATACTTCAGAAGTTGTAAGAAGACTTCTGAATAATATTTCACAATAAATTTCAAAGAAAACAATTAAATTTGAGGAAATAAAAAAACAAAAAATAATAATAATAACTAGTATATGCCTCTCTATTGCTGTTATACAAGGCAAGGCCAGCTGCTACAGACTTTCATGGTTAAATAATTAAAAACCATGTTAAGAAGCACTTTAAAAAACCCAACATTAAATAGTATTTATTTTCTTTTATTTTTTTCATTCATTTACTTATGTTTTATTTATTCATTTATTTTTTAATTCATTTTATTTACATTTTTTATTTTCATTTATTTTTAAAAAATGTAAATGTCTATTTACTTATTTAATATTATTATTATTCTTAGTGTTATGTTATCTCATTACAAATGATGTATGAGCAACAGTATTTCTGCTTTATTATGATTATATCAGAAAATAAGATCCATCAGTTTTAACAGGGTTATGGCATGATAAATACTAGAGACAGAACACTTAAAACACAGAAAATGGCTTTCAAAATATTTGATTTATTTTGATTTAATTACCTTAGTTACCATGGACAATTTAAAGATTTCAAAGTTTTCATACTGCTAAAATGAATACAGTATCTTTATTTGAAGAAAATAATGCAGATGGCTTAATTAGTTTATAATTACTACCATTGCTAAGAAAAGTCAAGAACTGCACTAACCATTATTCTTTGGTTTACATGACACATCTGAAGTAAACCAGTGAATGGCTTAAAATAAAATATTTGTTAGATATAACTAGTAATAAAATGTTAATTATCCCTGTATAATTTCCACCAGGGTTACTAAAAAGAAAAATACATTACTCTGATAGAGCTAATTAAATGGGCTGATAAAACACTATAAAAATAATTGGTTATGTAATTACTATATTTTATTAAAAGGCTCTAACCCACATACTATGCCTTAATTTTCTTTACATCTTTTTGATAATGGCATAGACACAAAGGGTGCAGGTCAAAATATACCTGTAGTCCAGTGAAAATAATCCTGCATTTTGAAACAGTATTTTGCTTTCTAAATTATTCATCTGAAAAATACTTTGTTGTTGTTGGGGTTTTTTTAGATATAAAAGTGTTTTTTAATCTCTGAAGTGTAACAGAAGTAAAAAAAGTGATGAAAATTGTGAAGCTTAGTAAAGTGATTACTGATCACAGAATCTTATCACACCTCCATTACATTAATTTTGTCAGTCAATTATTACATCATGGCAAAAAAATGCTGACAAACAGCTTCATAAATACATCATATTCTAATTAGTTTTTGATTGAGAATGAAAGAAAAAGCACATAACTGAATATATTTTATTGCAAATGTAGGTAGCACACTGAAATAATTCAGCCAGTACTTTTAGCACATATGTAATGTAGAAAGTCTTTGCAAACAGGGCTAGTATTTCATTTAAGAAGATTCATTTAATATACATATTAATGAGAATCATGATCAAGAAAGTCTTTGCAAACACAGCTAGAATATTCATTTAAGAAAATTCATTTAATGTCACTGGTAGTCACTGATCACAATTAATTTAATTATCATAATGTTATCCTTGTTCATATTCATAAGTAATTGAGTTACTTTCACAGTCATTGTTCATATGAATAGATTAGCCAAACACAATTCAGGGGTCCACATCTCTGTCATCCACATTGATTCATTGTAAGTTACCAAGGCACTTCATCATGCAGATTGCCTCATTAAACATGTTATATCCAGCAAGCAGCAGTGATGGCACAAATAGTAGGTATGGCAGACTGTTTCATTTAATTCAATCACTGTAAAAAATGTTCAAAACTGGTGTTTTTTTTTAACCTGGCTTACAATCAACCTGTAACATTATGAATTGCATGGAAATAAAGATGAATATTTTTCTCTTGAATTGTGTTTTATTTGTTTGATTATGAGTTATTCAGTGAATTCGTAATCCGCATTTGGACAATGTGACATTTTAAATACAGACAGCAGTGCATGCATTGTTGAATTGGACAGCAAAAACTGGACTCCAACTTCTGTAGCGTCCGACACTGGAAGTGTACATGGATATATGGCTATATATGAACTTTCTAATGATATGTAGGAATAAAAGAAAAATGTTTTTCTTGAAAAATACACTTCAGATTTAAATTACAATAATATTCCAAACATTTCTGGTATCATTTGAAAGATTGTTCAATTTCCTCTTGAATGTTATTTTTAACTAATCATAACATTCATTCTTTTTCCAACATAACATCTGCTACCACTGACCAGTTGACAATTTTATTGCTCAAAATGGTACCAAATGTGCAATACACTTTACCTTAGTAAGTCACTTATTATGATCATTTAATTAACGTTTCTTATAAAAGTATTCAAGAGCTCTTTTAATTTTTTTCTAATTATTTTGTATATATTTTGGTCCAAAAAAGATTCACAAACACGAAACAGAACTTAATAAATCAACTTAAAAAGAAACAAGTTTTGTTCAATACAACTGCTATTGTGTAAATGCCAAGTACAAACTCGGTATTGCACTGATCATATCCAAACATTTACAATAGAACAGTTTATTGTCTTTATTCATGTTAGTTTTTAAAGTATGGCTATTTATGTGTTTGACTATTTGATGATTTTCTGTTCATGTCTGCACAAGTCATTTTGGTCTTTTCCTCATGTTTGAAGAATTGTATCATTAAGCAGAATATGACGATCATTGTCAAAAATATTACAGATGCTCTCTAGGTGCAGTAAATTCAGGCTTTTAAATTCCAAACACTGATCATCAGAAATGGAATGAGACATTTGTCATTTTAAGTATTTGTTTTTTGTTTTTTCACAATGATATTTTTTAGTATCACATACACTGCCTTGAAAATCTGCAAGGTACTCCTTGTGGTATTAGTAAAACAGACCTCATACATGGTCACTGCCATTTGTTAATTAATCAAGTTAATGTTTGCTATTTTGTTTTTGTTTTTTCTGTGCTTTTTGGAGTATCAAATTATAATGTTAATATAAATTTAATAAGTTATATATATATTAAACAATACACTGTTAATGACACAGATTACAGACGGTATCTAAAATAAAAAAACAACAACAAAAAAACAAGGGAGAAAAGTTTCATCCCTCTGCTAAATGCTTATAAAAGCAAAGCCAAAGTTTCAAATTCACTCTCCCATGACCTCCATGTTTATTGAACAGAACCACTGTCATGTGGAACTGACTGCTTATTGCTGCCCAAAACCAGAGGTTGAATTTTAACCCTGAAGCCCATAGATGCAATATTCCTGTAAATGCAGGTGAAAACCACGGTATCAAAGAGAAAAATGAAGCCACACAAGTCAACAAATTTCAAAGCTGTTTTAGTTTGTCACACTAAACTCACCATATCTTGTCCTTTAATTAACACAACTTTACCATTTACAAACTGCCTTTAAAAACTGTCATCGCATATTTAGATGGTCAAACCAAACTTTAATTATTTGCATATATTGGCAGTTAAAGGCAGTTTATTTACTTATTATAATTATTAATATATATTTATTTAGTAGTTGTCATTATTTTATTTTATATATAGGAACTAGATAATCTCAAGATTACACATATATAAAAAACACTACATTAATAAAATATCTATAATTAATATAATAAAAGAAATGTATCTAATGAAACACAGTTTGATAGATAACTGGGATTTGCGCAGTGAATGGAATGCACACTTTTAACCTTAAGTGTGGCTTATGGGAAGTCTCCTCAAAGCTACCTCAAAATCCATAAAAATTCACTATATGGATGTTGGCAATTTGAACAGGGTCTTCACTTCTGTGTGTACATATTTTGTATGTGTACGTGTGTCTCCACATAAAATTATTTACTTTGCTAAGAAGCAGAAAAACAAAAATGCAATACCTTGGCACAACTATATCTACATTAGTACTTATGTAAGTACCATTGTATGAACATTTTTAAGGCCACCAATTATTGTTTTACCACTGAACAGTTACAGTAAGCAATAATAAAAGCAAACTTGTCATTTTAAGTAATTCACATATTTTTAACTTATTTCTATTTTCCATGGCCTCCCTTACATCAAGCACAGGTGATAAGCAAGATTGACAAACCCTACCTTTTACCCTTACCCTTCCCAAGTGTTGAAATAATCGTTTTTGTCTGTCTCACAGTTTGTTTAATTGTCGCTGTTATCATCTGTCTCACTATCAAATCCTTGAAAAAATATTATTCAAACACTCAAAATTTGCACAGTCACATTTTTAAAACTTGATTCATTTTTGCTTGAAGTGTTGATTAGCTCCCTCACAGAAAATGCCAACAGTGGTCAGATGATTGATAACTTTTGTTTGCAGTCAAACAGCAAGTGAAATAAAATAAAATAAAATAAAATAAATAAATAAATAAATAAATAAATTAAATAAAATAAAAAAACAAACAAATAAATAAAATAATTATAAACCTCAAAAACAAATTTGCTTTGATATTTTTATTTATTTATTTTATTTTATTCTCTGAAATTAATAATGACAGAATATTATTTTTGTTATATTTTCCCTTTTTGTTTTTCTTTTTTTTAACATAATTAAATATCTTTCTATAAAATATTTTTTGTTAAGTTCACACTTATAAACAATTTTACAATTTAATTTTAAATATATATTCATTTGTAACAGATTTTTCAAATTCCTGTAAATGTCAATCAGTTATACACAATACACTGCTTGATGATAATTATGTTTGTGTTAATTTGCTTTCTTCAGTAATCTTATTTAATTCTTGTTCTACTGAACTGACAAAAGCTGGGAATGTTGGGTCTGCCAGGCAGAGTCTAACCATGGTACTGATATTCTCTTGAGATAGGTCACACTGTTGATATGCAGAAGGAAGACTGGCCTTCACCTTACCTGTAATTACCTATAGTAAAAAAATAAATTAATGTGTACTAATAACAGAATTATCATAAATATTATCACTGAAATAAGATACAATAAAATGTGGGTGATTGTTTGTTAACATAATTATAAAAATAGAACTGCCTGCAATAAGCAGTAAATCTGAAAATTGCTTCTAATATTTTACTAACTACCTGTCTACTCTAATGTTAAATCCTAACAATAAATCATAACTGTAACACTAACTATAACAATAATCCTAAACAAAATGCAACTGAAAGAACTCAACTGATCCAGAATCAAAACTTTGACCTTAATCCTTAGTAACTTAATCTTAATCTTAATTCTGATATAGGAAGAATCCTTTAATAATACAAACTGACTTGATAACCTTCACCCTAAGCTTTGCTATTCTGACAAAGGATTATTGTTTTGGTAGTGTTTAAGGTACATATCTGTGTTTTGGGCATAACTTTAGGTTATGCATAGTTAAAGTTAGGGCTTTTTTTTTTTTTTAAACTGTCTTCTTAATAATTATGTTACATAAAATATTACAAGTGTTTAACTTACAGTTATAATTGGTGTCCTTCTGTTTTGGCAATGCTAGTGGGAATATGGTTATACATAATATTAGTTATTTTAGTTATGATTAGGGTTATGGCAACATTAATCATAAAGGTATCCTAAGCTAAATGCAGCTGAAAGGACTCAATTTATAAAACACCTAAAGATAACATGAAATTCAAATCGATATAGTGCCCATACTTAACAAGCTAATACTGTCATAACATTAATTGTAACAGAAATCTCAACACCAAAATGATAACACTAATCCTAACCTTACCCCTAATTCTCACCCTAATAGCAATCCCAACCCTGAACAAGGATATGAATACTAATCATGACTGAAACAAAAATCCTGTCCTTCTCTTATAACATAGTTATAATCGTATGTATGAAAGTAATCATGTTCCTAACATAAACCTCAACCCTGAACCCTAAAACTAAGGCTAAATCTAGCCTTAATGCTAACCATGTCTTATACTTAGCCATAAACTTGATGCTAACCCCAAACGTAACCATAATAACAGCTGATATCCAGGATTACATACATTTTCTGTATGTTATGTTTCCTCTTGTAAAACAATTTTCATAGTGTTAATAACAGAAATTAGTGTTATTCTTCTGTATTCATTGCTTTTTGTTATGTTTATCTCCAGTATTCCAAGTTAAGGAGCAACTTCGTCCAACAGTTGTTATCTAACCTACTGATGCACAGATTTTCTTTGCATAAGCTGCAGCTATAGACTGTCTTGCATCTTTTTGTCAAATCACTGTTCTTAACCTCAGTATTTTGTTGCTTGGCTTTCAGATACTTTGAACAAAATAAACATGAAATGAACTGGATGCTTATCCTGCTTTGTTTTCGGCAATAGTATAATCTAAATGGGAAACTCTCCAGCTGATATTTTGTCCTCTTGGTTATAGATGTCTCTAGTTTGTGGCTCATATTATGGCCATTAAGGTATATGTGCTTCCAGTTTAAGGCAGATATTTTGAACACTAGGATTCTTTGGATTAAATATCTAACATTAACCTTAACCTAACCTTGTGTATACGAATATTAATCCTTTCATTAAAACAAATAATTTTAGCTCTAACATTAAACCTAACCCTAAGCATAACTAAGACAAGAAAGATTTTAATCTTAATGCTAATCTTAAACTAAGCTTAATTTCAAACAAAACTGTAGTCTTACACAAATAATAACCCTAATCCCAATGGCCATGTTCCTGAACTATCATATTTAAAAATATCATTAACATGTCATTGACAAAAGGTATCTTTATAAATGTTGTTAGCATACCATATCACTATATTAACAGCAGTCCTAACCCTGTTGTCAACAGTGCCATTTATTAACTTCTGTCACAACAAAGCTTGACACACATTCCACACTACATATAAAATGATATGCTCATGATAACTAGCACCATCTGCTAATTTTACAGATTCTGGCTATAAAGTTTTTGTCATTATTTTGGATTATTTTCTTATTGTAGGTCAGCCATTTTTACTTGCTAACTAACTATTAGTTCATGAAATGAAATTAATAAATACATATAATAGATAAAATATTACAACTTCCAACCAAGATTAACTAAGAACAGCTATTTGGATTATGTTATTCTATGTTCATTTCTGTTCATGCTGATGTATATTTATTTATATAACTTAGTAAAATAAGAAAGCTGGCTGAAAAACACTTTTATCTGCAGAAATTTCCTAGCATTTTAGATTAAAGCATTTCCAGACCAATTTTATTTCTGAAGCTTCTAGAGTGGTTTATGAGGCATCCATGGAAATTTCTATTGGCATTTAATAATTTGCAGACAATTCTTTTTGTAACAGCATATCACTGAAACCTTTGACATTTTTCTAAGGCACAATGAAAAAGGTCATGATGGACACAATATAAACATTTTACAGTTTTGCATATAGACTCTTTATATTCAGAACGTGATTCAACCATTTAGATAATTTTGTGTGTATGTGTCCAAGTTGGTTTTATGCAGGAAAATCAAAAGATCGCAAAATGACTCCTGTATGATAGTAATAATTTTCAAAGAAAATAAACATCAGTTTTATGCTTGATACAGTTAGTTGTAATAAATGAAAGATTACTGTTATGCAATTAAAAGTGAGCTGAGTACAGCATAATTATATGATATATTTAACCATAACACGAATACAATTTAGTGCATGTTTACTGCAATAATTATATATTGTTTTTAACAAAATACATGTAAATAAATAGATCTGTTCACCAAGTTGGTACTCAAACTCAAAACTGCTTGAAACCAACATTGCATGGATAATAAACAACATAATGTCACAGTGATTCTCTTTATTATGATAGAATTCAAATGACTTGATAATGACAAGGAAACAACACTTCAGCTGACATTGAGTTTCTCTGTCAGCATGTTGCCATTCGCACTTTTTAACTATGTTATTATTGTCTAACAACCAACATCTTTGGGAATGTGGTCCCAGGAACATAACTAAACAATAATCTTGACCCAGAGTTCATACAGCCAGGGCAAATTGAAATTCAAAGGCTTTGTCAAGGTATTTTCAATATGCCATAAAATCACTGCAATAACTTGGACTATATCTCTCTTAATTCTTTACATAAGTATGGTATTTGGAACAAGATTAATAATTATAAAGCTAATTTTTACGAAGAATTAACATAAGTCTACCTAATAGCACATGTAGTTCCAAAATATTAAAACTGTGTCAGTACATACTCACCAAGTATATTCATATTAATACACTTACAAAAATAAAGTTACACAGGCTGTACTGTTTCAGACAGACTTTGCTCCAATTTCTGCTTCTGTGTCCTTCAGCTGTCAAGTTTTGTCCTTTGCTGTCCATCTGAATGAATTGGAATTGGTCACAAATGTTAGATTTCCTGTTACTTCTGCTTTCTCAGTTTATCTGCTGATTCAATATAAGTTTTCATTTGCTGTTCCTCTGTTTGCAGTTTATCTAACTGTCTCTTTCTCTTCTGTCAGAGAATTGATATATTTCTGTCTGTAGAAGCTTTTAATTTATTTCAACATGTCACCTACTGTTTTTTCTCCATTCCACCACATTTCTAATTGAGAAAACCTCTCGCAGTGGCCTGTCCATGTGAGAGAGTCAACAACATTTTAATCACAGAATAAAAAAAATTGTGTTTATCAGAAGAACACATCCACTGTTGGAGCTGAAAGTGCATAATGAATCATACTCAAACATTGAAATACTGTCAACAAAAGTGCAGTACTGCTGTACAGTTCCATAAATGGGTAAACCTGACAGAACTTGTTTAACATATTCTGAGGCTCGCTGAGGTGTTTCTTAGCACATAGTACAATGCTCCAGCATTTCTTAAGAAGTGCTATCAAAAATGCTTTACATTCCTCCCTTCTTGGACTGTTTTACTGCATCTTTATCTGCTTTATCTGTATTAAATTCTATATCTTTGTGATTAACATGATTGGTTTTGCATGTTTTGAACAGTTTCTCTGTTGTTGTCGAAAAAATGTTTCACTCTCCTTGGTTCACAACATAATTTATCAGCATCTGCGATGATTGGTTATTGTATATCATGGGAAGCTACTTGGGTGTAAATATGCGGTGGAGCAAAACAGAAGTTCATAGAAATCACATCAAACCATTACATCAAAAACTAACCTGTCTATTTATATGCAACAATCCAGTATTATGGTGGTTCTGGCTGTAAAGGATTTCTCAGCTAAATTTAGATGAAGTAGGGACAGGATATATTCTGGCAATTATTTTTCACAACAAGATATTTATTTAGTCTAAATAAATATTAGAAAATATTTTTATATTAATGTTTTATTTTCAAGGAGTTTCTTGAGAATTTCAAGGACCTTTTACAGATAAAACATTGGTTTTTACAATTCAAGGAGTTTTCAATTTGTTCAGTTCAAATTCAAAGACAAAACCTAAGCCTAACCCTATCCACCTATCCCAGGGATTCTGTCAGAAGGGTAGCAGGGAAGAAAAGCCTAACATAAAATTTTCCAAGGGTAGAAAAACCTATTTTGATATTTGATGAACAAAAAAAATGTTTTAACCTATCTTTTATATTTTTAATCCAGTACTCTAACAAAACTAAGGAGGGTGTGATGCCTCACCATTATAAGGATAACAATGACAAAAATGCTTACAGCAGTGATTCTGATAACTGATCTCCATATCACAAAGCAAAATAAAAATAATGATGAACTGCTCTATACAAAATTGTAGGCAGATCTTATGACATAGATATAACAGGTTTTTGATTGACAGGTATATTCAGTTAGCAGCTGACTTAAATGCACCATCCAGAATCCTTTTCCCAGCTTCTTTCAAGTTCCAGACATCACAAATGATGATCCAGATGTTCTATGAGACAACCCCGATTCACCAGATGTAGACTTTCCAGATATTACTCAAATTTAATTTAGACTGATTGTAGTGGATTTACAGCAGAGATTATGGTAAACAATAAAAATGACTGCTTTTTTTCATACCTTTTATGTAATGTTTTATAAGCAGGATTATTTTTCTTTGCTTTTTTATTCTCATGCCACTAGATTTTATGCATGAGTAAGGTGTCCTGGAATCAGCTATACAGTACACTATAATGGATTATTTTGCCAATTTTTACCCCAAGCTTCACTGGTTCAGGAAATCTCCAGGTCTGGATTAGTGAGATTCATGCACGCATGCACGTACACACACACACACACACATACACACTGAAAGAACATAAAATGGTTTATTTTTGAGAGAAATATGCAGTAAGAACCCAGGAATCTATTAAAAAATAAATACACATACCTCTGCCACCTTTCCTAGAAGTGTATCTCCATTTAGTGTCTTCATCTTTTCATTCTGTACCCCTCCTAGAGATGTATGCCCTTCCTGTACAATTTATAATGATGATGATTTTCAGAAATGAGACAAGATATTTTATAATCATCAGAAATGCACATTGTTATTAAAATCTTGGTATCAGATACCATTTCAGAAATCAGCAATTGTTGATGAACATAAAGCACATCAGATCTATGAAATTAAAATCATTAAAAGATTGGTTTAATATAAAAGTTAAACAAATATGTTTATTAAATATATAAATAATTATTATGAAAATGGATGCAGATAAATAAATTTAAAAATATAAAAAAGGTAAAATGGTATTATTGGAAAATGTCAATAAATAATTAAACCCACTGAATGTTATTTAATTATACTGTGCATATTATCAGAAGGTAATAGTATGTTTGCTTAGTACAGTAACATTACGGTGAACAAGAGACAAGCAGGATAAATATAAAAATACTTGAGAATAAATTTTTTGTTACTGTAATTTATTTACCTTCCATAATATTTTTTTTTAATATTATTCTCATAAAAGTTTTATGGTCAGTATTAAAGGCATGACTTGTCTGATAAGATTATAGTAATTGTAGATAGCAGTTATTATATAAATAAGTATCACTTAATATTTTATGCCATACAACTTCACTCAATCTTTTTGATGTTTAAATTTGTTATAATTATATAATAATATCCATAATAAGAGTATGAAATACAACCACTAACCAATACTTAACTTGTCATGGTTAATAAATGTAACTGTTTTAAGTAAATGAAAATAAGTAGATTTGGTAACGTATTTTAATACATTAATGATGAAAACATGATCCACTGATTGTTGTTACCTGCTACGTACAATCATATTTTCATCTTGCATGTTTACTTATTTTATTTTGTATTATTATCATTTTTTTAAATTCTTTTAAATATTACTATGAAATTCATTAATTTCTTTAACCTAAATAATTTAGTAGCTTGTAATTAAATATGCTTTAAATCTTGTTTCAAGTCTTTAAAAAATTAATGATACAAGTACTTACTAAAATAATATACTATAAATCAAGATATTTACAAACAGATATTTAGAAAACAAGATATTTAGAAATAAACAAAAAAGAAAGAAATAAAAGTAAATCAGATGAGTAATCAATCATATATGTATATATTTTAATTTTCACCTTGATGGCATTAGCTGTGTCTGTTTCAATGTCTGTCACTGAGATGGACAGGTCAGTTTCTGTGTTTAGTTTAATTGGAAAATAATTTGACAGCTGCTTGACACACTCATCACACATTGCAATGCCTTTAATTTCATTGGTTCCATAAAACTTGAATCTGAAACGTCGAGTTTCATTCTGAAATTAAATATGCAATAATAATATAAATAGGACAGGTTCACTTACTGTGATTTATTTTAGGAACGATAATATTACTTTTTCTCTCTATTTTTTTTAAAAGAAAATATTACATGTAAAATTTTACTGGATAAAATGGAAGATATAATCAAATTTGTTACCTTACTATTTATTGTGATTACCTTCGTTTTAATCATGATCAGCATACTGTCTGATTTAGCCATACCTCGCATAATGGCCTTGGCTGCATTAAGTGAATAGCTTTCCTTTAAAGCAAAAGTAAGTTACTGTATTCTAATAACAATAAACAATAGCCCTTAGTAGTGGTAGTTGTAGAATGAGATGTACCAACTACAACAAAAACAATAGGCTACCTTTTTAAAAACAAGCTGTTAAGATTATTTTCAAACTGAAATATATATTACTGATTATTATAAATCTGATATTAAAAGTAATATTATAAATTTCTTATAACTTTCCTAGCTAGAATACACTGTCAGTCTATCACTGGAATGATATCAATTGCAGAAGAACATTCCTATTTGTTCACCATTTAAAGAAAGCCCTGTATCGGCAAATGATGATTAGCCAGTTTTGTCTCTCTGTGCTGTTTGCTCATCATTTTAAAAATGGCCCAGTAAAAACAAATGATAATTAAACTTATACATACAAAAAGTTACTCAGGCAATGACTTTTAGAGATCATATACATATTTTTGAAAATCTGAGATATCCAAGAGATACATAACAGGGTAGGCTGAAAAGTTCATATGCTAACTACAAAAGACCAAAGCCAGAAAAATTATACTTTGCATTAATTTGAAGTCTTCAGATTACTAACTGTATGCTTTAGTTACTGGTAAAACTACATTTTATTGTTCACAGAGGACTTCAAAAGATATTATTAGTTGCAACTTTCGATTCATTGTTATTCAGTAACTGCAAAAGAAGAGCTTGACCCCCAAGGATATTCATGCTGATATTGTCTGTGTATTTGAGGGATGATGCCCGAGCTTTATCAGAAATGGACTGCCTGGAACTGCCAAAACCTACGATAATATTGACTATAAGCATCACATATGGACAATAGATGATTGTTTTATCAATGAAAGAATGGAGAATATTCTGCACACAGAACTTAGAATGTTTAAGGTTTCTGCATGATGGACATCTCATCTTCTGACACCTGATCATGCTGTTTTGTAGAAGATCCATCTAATTTCATTCAGGATTACCTAACCCTGGATGTATGTTGTATCCATCATCTTCTGCCAGAGACAAAGAAGCAATCAATGCAATGGAAACACATTCCTTCAAAGAAGGCCAAGGTTGTCTCAAAGCCATGGAAGGTGATGTCTCAGTATTTTGGAATGCAAAGGATAATGTGTTTGTAGACTACATTCAAAAGGGCCAATCCATACCATGGATAGCTTAGAGACTTTTCAGCCTACTCTCGTGGACTGGAACATTATCAGCTTAAAAGTGTACACACAATCAGCCTAATGTCAGCACATTTTAGCATGTGTTAAACTTCTGAAATCACACACATAATATGGAGAGAATTATATGGAGAGAAACCACTTATGAGATTCTTAATTTGAAATTTGGAAAATAAATCACATCTTTAACAAAAATGTAACAAAATTGGAATACTTTACTAATGTTAAGATTATCCAGAAATTAGATAATCACAGAAGTTTTAGCACTATATGTATAGCTATTGTAAAATGTACAACATTTGTTTTCTTTTACTTATAATAATATTATATATATTGATTTCCTTAGTATTACATTGTAAATAAAAATAAATAAATAATATAAAATAAAAGAAATAAAAAATAAAAGTAAAAGGCATAAATTAATGTGCATATATTTATACATGTTAGAGTCAATCTGTGAAACTATTCATCATGCACAATGACTAAACAAACAATCATTTTATGAAATGCCTATGATGATGAGGCAGTATGTGAAACAACTGAAAATCATAGCCAGCCATTATGCAAAATTACAAAAGTGATTCAAGTCTTATGTTAATATTTGTATGAAGCCTTTTGGTTTAAAATACTACTTAATACTACTTTATTATGTTTACACACAATCAGTTTGATTTGAGCCTTCAATGTTTACTTACTGATAGTGATGTAAATCATACCATGTCAGTGACCTTACACCAGCCAATTAATTATTAATCCAGTTGTGGTAGACATGGGTAGGTTAGGTGTAACTGTGCTGGTCCAGAGATGAAAATCCAATACAGTGGTATCTTGACTTACGACTGCCCCAACTTACAAGTTTTCACAGTTATGAGCAATCGCTTGGTCAGTTTTTTGCTTTGAGTTGCCAGCAAAAATCTGAGATATAAGTGAGCTTCAGATATGCTGCTGCTAGTTGGTGTAATGAACAACACAACATCTGGCCAGATATCACACATCTCACTTGTTTACTTCACATGGTTACCTTGCCGCAGAAGCATATCTGTTGTGTTGTTTGCGTTTTGTGCAATATTATGCCAAATTTCTTTTTTCTGACCATGGATTGTAAATGACAGTGCTGAGAAGATTAAGGGGATAACGTCCACTGAATTAAAGCATGAAATTATAGAAAAACATGAGCAAGGTGTGCATGTAGTCGACTTGGCTAGGCAGTACAAGTGCAGTACCATATGGAAACAGAAAGAGTTGACAAAGGCTGTAACTCCAGCCAAAGGCATTAAAATAATTTGTCTGATCTCCAAGATAAATATATTTTACAAAACCAATTTATTTCTTTACATTCTCTTTTATTTTGTTTTTATATAATATTTGTCATTTATAAATACATTTTTCTTATTTAAAAACTTGTAAGTCAAGGTACCACTGTATATGCAAATATTTAAAAGAAAAAGAAATCAGTTGCTGTTAGCCTTGTGTGTTATGCAACATGTTATACCAATATGTTACTTTCATGATTTAGTTCTGATAATTAAACATTTGAGTTTAAATAAAGTGCTTCATTACGACTTGAGTGGTATGGTTACCAATAGCAATTTAATCATTTAGACTCCTGGTTATAATTTTTGCTCATTTTACCCTGGTTTATCCACAAACTGACTATAACATGTATAGACAGATCAATAAATAGATACATGTATTACAGAATGACTAACGCACACACACACACACACACACACACACACACACACACACGCTTGTTCCGGCGATATGTGCATATGATTATAATTAATTGAAAATGATAACATTAAAGATAATAATGCATACCTCTGTCATTCAGTTTCACTCCCTTACAAACTTTCTTTCTACTTTTCTGGAGACAATAACAAGAAGATCAACATCATCAAGTTAACAACAAGAATGATAATTAAAAATAAAAAATATATTGATTCAAACCAAAATGACATTTCCTTGACAGAGGATTAAATGAGCTGTTTCAGTAAGAGTGAGTACTAGATCATCTTGTCGATCATCAAAGTACTAAAACAAACAAATAAAAATATATTTCTCTTTAAAAACTTAAATATTTCAAAGTATTAAAAGTAATAAATAATATTAGTTGCTAATAATAATAATAATAATTACATCAAAGTAAATAATTTATATACATTTACAAATTCAATTGTTTAATAATGTAATTGATTAAGTAATAAAATAAATGACTACATAAATAACTAATAAAAACCAATTAAATTCCATTTGAAATCTAAACTAATATTTCTAATAAATAAAATTAACAACATAAATAAAATGTATACATTTTTGAGTCATTTAAAATTATATTTAAAAACAAAACTATGTAATAAAAATATTTAAAATATTTTCTAATAGTCTTTAATTCTAGCTATTATCCATTGTATTTTTATCCCAGTTTCATATTTTTCAAATAAATCAGTTTTGTAAAATATTAATATTAAATGTACAGCAATCTCCCATTTTACAAGATTAATGGATATTCTTAAACAATTTTTTTTTTTTAAATAAAAAACTTATCATTTAAATGAAATGAAATATAATGTAATTATTGCAATGATCTTTTGAAAGACTTTTATTTTTTTATTTTTTGTTTACTATTATAACATTTAAAAAAAAACCATAATAAATAAATAAAAAAAAATATTTGTGCAACTTAAAATACTCTCCATTTCTTAAGACCTGTACATTTTATTTTTTTAATTTAAGAAAAATCTTTGTAGGCATGTTCTTGCACAAGTGCTTCATTTACATGATACATCTGCCTTTCATCGCAGACTTCTTCTTTTACAATATTTGGAATTTATATTATATATTTTTGTTTTTGCAGCTTTTTGATCATTGTAAAACTACAGTATATCTTTTCAAAGCAGCTACAGCTACCTACAAAACCCTTTTAATTATGCTTTGTTGTCTTCATTCAGTGTTATAAATATGAATGACTAACGCGTGCACACACACACACACACAAACACACATGCTTGTGAAACTTAAAAACAGCTTTTATTTTTTTAATTCTTACTTAGACCACATTAGGCAAAACTTAGTACTAAATAAACATAAATAGAATTTATAAACAGAGTTAACTTGAAAAATACAACCATGTAAATGAGGAATTGCTGTAAATTATAAAAAAATGTGGTTTAACAAAGATCGACAGCACTACCTTTCACTCAGATAATCATTAGAGTTTGAAGCTAGAAATCCAACATCTCAGGTAAAGAAAAGATTGGATATTATCATTTACTGAGAACAGAAATGTTTTGAAGTACCTGCCATGTTCCTCCATTGTTATTATTTATATACCGAGCATAGCGTTCTAGTTTCCATGTAAACATCTTCCACTAACGCTGGTATCAAAAAAACACATAACACATGTGATAGCATAGTGAAAACATAGAGACCAACAAAATACAGAGAACATAACACTATATATCATACTAATCTGTAATTGTGTCTTATGTATAAGTGTGATTGTTTTTGTTTTTTTTGTTGTTGTTTTTTGTTTGAGTACTTCTTCAAATAAAATAATTTAACAATTATTTCATTATTGTGTAAAACTGATTACCTTAGATCACAGTCAGTATGTAATAAAATTATTTTATTTATTTATTAACTAATCAATGATTAATTTATTTTATTATTAATATTTATTAAAATATTATAAAGATTAATATATTATAGTATTGTTATTTTCAAAAAATTATTCTTAAACAATTGGCAGGTATCCACTGAAAATATATCGAAATTTATATTCTAAGGGGTTTCTATAACGGCGCAGTATAATTATATTTAAAAAGTTTACTTTTTCAAAATAAAACAATTACTCTTTTAGTAAATGATTTTACTGAATCATCTAGTAAAGTCTTAACGATTGTAAAGTTTTATCGACTTTTATGTCTTAAACAATAAATGCATAACTGTTTAATAAGTTAATATATTAAATATAATAAAAATAAATATATAACCTTAAAATGAATGTAACAAAATATACTATTGCACTGATGTCAGTTTTAATGCATGACAACAAATTTCAAAGTCAACCGTCACACTCAGTCTCCCGCTGAAGGAACTCTAAATATTTGCCAAAAAATTGTTAAAAAAAAGAAAAATGAAAAAAAAAAACTTACACTTTTATGTACGCATATACACATATTATTATTATTATTAGTAGTAGTAGTAATAGTAGTAGTATAATTATTATCTATTTCATTTCCATTTTTGAAACCAGTTCGTACTACTTCCTAAAAGAAATCTATATGATATCGTCATAAAATAATAACAACTTATATGTATGTATACATGTAAATGTAGATTTTTTAGTATAGTATTTCAATTTTAACGCACACATGCACACTCGTATATATGTGTGTGTGTGCGTGTGTGTGTAATTAGATTTTCAAAATTACTTGCATGATAAGGCCACGTGTACAACATAGTGCCATAAGCATAGCAATTAATCAATATAGTAGGAGTACTGGTGATTTGTATAACAGTGAGTTATCATCATCATTATCAATGTTAGTATTAGTGTTGATGTTATTATTGTTATTGCTGCTGCTACATGAGTGAATATAAACTGCCTATATTTTTAATATGAACTGAATTTGTTGTATTTTAAAAATCTAAAAAAAAAAAAAAAAAAAAAAATCTAAAATAATAATAATAATAATAATAATAATAATAATAAGAATAACATAAAATATAAGAAGTTTCTGTACTGGAAAATGTTTTTCGTTTTTCTCTTTTACTTTTCCTTTTAGTTGGAATATGTACTGAAAGCGAGCTCTGTATTTCTTTCTTTTAAAATATTTAGCTAACACTAGTTGTTTAGTTATTAGTTTTACTATTCTTGTGTGACGTAATCAATTAATGTGCTTCCTTTACAAAATGGCGGCTTCCACGGATAAATGAACATTAACGTAAGAAAAATGTTGATTATGTCATAGGGAACAGGAAAAGCGCTATAGAGTAATAATTTTTTTTCTTATATAAAAGGGTTCAGTCAAAAAATATTGAAGAAATGGACCGTGATAATTCGTATCAGGTAATTTTTATATGTATTTATATCACTCAGATTTTGAGGAGATAATTATTACTATTACTTACTACTACTAGTACTAGTACTAGTACTAGTAGTAGTATTACTTTATTAGGTAGCAATGCTAACGCAGTAACGGCCACTAGGGGCACTCGCTACCTTTTCTTTTTCAGGACTGGAGCAAATTCCCAACCTCAAAAAAGTTACGCTAATTTATTATATGTTTTAAAGCAGAATGAGATAAAATATTAGTTTATTTTGTTACGGGAATTTCGTAAAAAGACGTAATTGAAAATCCGAAAATAAAGCGAAACAGGGAAGTTGATAAAAATGACAGCTGAAAAAGCCTGAATTATACTTTTTATAGTGAATATTATATATTCATAATATTGGAGAAAAACTTTAAAAAACAAAACAACAGTGCTGAATAGATTATTTAGACCTGTCTTCTTTCACACTGTATTTTACAAATAATGTCTGTATTTGTTAATAGAAATTTGAAGTGAAACGGTAGTGCCCGATTCTTGAAAAATAACCACTCAGGAGCGACAGTTCTGTATGCCATATATGATATAATATGGTCGTCTGCAGAAGTAAACATCAAAATAACAACAACTCTTACAAGGAATGATTTCATATTCATCAATTGATTAGGCCTAAAACATTTAACTCAGTAAGGCTACCTGTATTAAGGTATTCATAAAAAGAACACTTTACTGAATACAGAATAGGTAATGCAATTTGATAAAGATATCTCATGAAATAAGTTTTTTATGATTTAAATTGAGTATTTCTTATAAAAGTTGAGGGTATTTTTCATTTATAATCTATAGAGAAACTGCAATTCATTTTTGTCATTTTGCAACATAAATGCCGAATATCTTATGTAGCATTAATCCAATATACATATATTATCTGTCAAAATGAAAGTTTTAGTAAGTTCAAAAGCTATACAGTATTTTTAAGCAAGCTGCTCAAGAATTTTAATGAATTAATTAATTGCATTGATTAGCTCAAATGTATCTTACACTTTAATTATGTAATTCTCAAAAACTCCATTGAAATAGAAAGATAATTTTTGAGACTACTTGTAGAACAGTAGAGGCTTTACACGTTAAAGCATTTTACTAACATTAACTTTCACCAGTCAATTAATTGCATTATTTAGAGTTTATTTGTGTAATGCCTTCATTATACATCTGTAACATTTCATAAAAATAAAACCATTGGTTATGAATTATATCTGGAAATAGACTATTTGATGTTTTAAAAGCATCATACGATCATACCATACAACACATATTACTTGTATCATGCCACATAAATACTTGGTTACTCAGTAAAATCAATGAAACTTTGAACTTGAAAGACATTGGTTGTGGCTGCATCATTTGCTGAGAACACATGTATTTTGCTATGCAAAATTAAATACCTGCTACCCTAGCAGACTGAGAGAAATGCATAATTGGTAATTTGTATATGATTTAATGTCTCAACTCAAGTGAGCTTACCTTGGACATGCGATGATCATTTTGAAACAGTAAATGTGTCTGTTGATGCTCCGTTGTTTATCAAAGATCAAATGTCAGAAAATGAATACTGTGATACAGCTCAGTGTGTTTACTATGTCATAATATTGTTTGTTTTTGAAATTGTGAAAAAAAGTGTGAATGAGGGAACACTGTTCAAGGTAAGAACAGCAGAGCTCTTACATTATTTGTTACATACCTATTTTACAGCACTAGTGACTATACACTGCATAACGGAACTAGGATTAAACTGCAGTTGAAGCCTCATGTGTCAGTATTGCAGGGACCATAGAAAAGTACTGAGTTAACCAAATATTGACTCAAACAATGTTAGTTATACAAAACACTGAACTTGCCCCCAAAAGGGTGCTCAAAAATGAAATACATAAATTAAAAATACACTTGTAGAATAATACTATTTTAACACAATGTAAGAATGAAAATAATTACTTCACTGAAACTAGTCAGTTCTTAGCAGTGCTCAAACCTAATGAATCAGAAGTAGAATTGCTCATCTTTATAACAATTTCTGTAAACTGCAGGAACCAAATTTGAATAAATTAATTATAACAAGCTTGAACTTAGAAAATTTAAGAATAAAAACATGTATTAGATGAAAAAACATGTATTAGATCTAACATACATCGGCCTACTTAACTAACAACTTTGACCTTCAGTTTTACTAATTTTAATAATACTAATGGAGAGTAACAATCCAGAAAGTGCAAAAATATGGGAAATTGTGAATGTAAACATTAACCTTTATAACAGCTTTATAATTCAGTAATGTAATAATGTAAGAAGTACATCCAGACAAAAAAAAGTAAATAAACATCATATAATATAATCATAATGTAAATAAAAAAATGTACGTTGGAAACTTTTGGCTAGTTGAATGAAATTTGTCAGATAAGGATTGAAATGGGTGCATTTGTAAAATGTATGGAAAGTGGCTTGACAGATGGTTACTGTGATCATATAGTGTATAACTTAATAGTAATTAGAGGTAAGATTTTGATAGGAGTGTGAAGTTAAAAATTATGTGATTTTCCAGATCTGGTCTGGATTTCCTGAAATCTGGAAAACCGAGGTCTGTGAAATCAAGAGTCAACCGTATGTCATTTTAACACTATCAAAATTAAAGGTTTTACATGTCTAAAATAATATTATCATTGTCAAAGAAATGCTGCACTCTCTAGGCAATTAAACTACCAATCAAAACAAATTAAAACTCTTTTATCTTTTTAAGGGACCTGTTCATCAGATGACTAGTTACTTTGTTTTACAGTAATGTCATCTACTAACTTTGTATTTTCTTTTATGATCAATGAAACCACATAAAATTGTGCACAGTGTATTAGATAACTTTATTTGACATGTGAACCTGAATTACAAATTGTATTTGCAACTTGGCAAATATTTTGATATAATGGTCTGGCATTCATTATACTGACCTTTCTTTAAATTTTATTTATTTCAACAGAATAGAAATACTAACATATCAAGATAGTTTCCTAGGTAAAAGTCCACACTATGACCAAAAGATTTGTTGACATAAATCATTCTGACTCAACAGGATAAAAAAAAATATACATACTTCAGCCTGTGATGTTAACATAAACAAAATATCAGCACAAAGAATATTAAACAAAAATAGCTAAATTTCTATCACATGTGTCTGTGAGAAGAGTTATGTAAATTATGAAAATCTAAAATATTTGCCACTGATTTAAATTGTAAAATGTGACTGAAAATTAACAACCTTAAAATCTCAGTACACTTGACAAGAATAAAACAAAACAAAAAAATGATTCTAATACTTAGTAATAGTTAACATGTAACAGAAATACTGTCATTTTTGTCACATACAACTGCTTCTACCAGAGTTGTTTCACAATATGGTTCTGGCTATATGCAAATGGTTCAAATAATTTGAACAGCAAAATATTTTCACATCTCTTTTAGGACATAACATCCAGAATATAACCTGCTCAGAAATCATGACCAGAAGCAGAAATCATGCTTTATGAATTTATATATATATTTATATGTGTGGCAAACATCACATGCCTACCAGTAACTTTTCACTCACATTGATGAAATAAGCCAGAAATACATTTGGTTATATTTAATGTGTGTGTTTGTGTATTACAGGAATGTATAAAATTTACAAAACAATAACCTATTTTAATCTGACAGCTACATCATTCCATGTCAGTTCAGTCAGTGGGTGTAACATGACCAATTTCAATTTTTATAAAAATTAATAGTTTGCATTGATTTACACACACTCAAACAGATATCCAATGCTCAAGTAATATTTTTCCTCAATTGTTTTCTAAATACTCCCTTTCAATATCTCACCCTTTTGGTCAAAATAGGTGTAGTCACCTGTCTTTAGACCCCCAATATTTCATTACCCTTGAAACAATCCTTGATGTTTTATATATATATATATATTTAAATCTAGATATGCTATATTCTTTATAAGTCTGCAAATCAAAGAAAGCATACGTGAGGTAATAAGTATGTTAAAGGCATGTACAATTTAAAATCATCAACTGCACGTTTCCTCCAAAGTTCTGGCATACTGTCAAAGTAGCAACATTAATGCATAAAAATGCTTTATACCTCCTAGTCCATGACAATACTGAAAGAAAACACACCAAATATCCACTACAAAATCAAAAAATATATTTTTTGGTGTTGCCCAATTCCTTCTGCTTTTATAGAACTTCTAATGTTTCATGCCAAATACCTGATAGTTTTGACTGGTCTATATGTACTGATACTACAGTTAACACTCATAAGCATGATCAACATTAATAGAATAATCCTCAGAACAGCATTTCATGTTTATGAGTGATCGAGCTAGTAAATGTATAAATGTAAAAAATTAACAAGATCATGGTCTTCCCACCATAACTGTGATAAGCTTTTTTGTCCACATGATAATTTTTCTCCACCACTCTGATAACATATGTGTTTGATATTTTGACTACTGATAAGGACATATTACTGACATTTATTTTTATTTTTTATTTTTCTCATCAGCAGAAACATGTCTGTTAAATATGAATAATTTTTTTCAGAACTACTTAAAAGTATTATTGATCAATTTATATTTACAGACTAAATATAAAATACCATGTGTGAGGTCACAAGCCTAATGTGGTCAAACTGAATATTATTAGTTAGCCATTACAAATTCAGTATTGTTTCTAAGCTTATAAATTTGTATTTATTTATTTTTTTTATATTAAAGCAAAATAACACTAAATTCACATAAATAAAATGTATAATTTTTTGTTTATATATATATATATATTTTTATTTTTCATATTCAGTCTCAAGATTCCTTTGTAACCAGTCCTCCACAAGATTACAGTGACATGCAGTCCAGTAGTTATGATGCAGACTATATATCAGATATCAGTCAAAAAATGCAAATTCCTGATAGAATTTCAATGGATGGGATTACTGACCTACGTGGAGGTCAGAATCGACAGACGTCTCACATGATGGTACCTGATAGAATACTAGTAGCAGGTTGGTAATATATTAACATTGAGTGATTGGTGTAAAAAAAAAATAATTAACTTGAAATGGTAGATATACAAACACGTATATTCATGACTATGATCAGATTGTGGCTGAAGGATTAGAGCACAGGAATGATGCTGATAGGTCCCTGCATCCTCATATCATAAAATCAAACTAATATAATCATTATTATAGTTTTGCTGTTCCTTGAAACAACAAAAAATTATCTGACAAACAAGGACTGTGATTAAAAATAAGGGAAGAGTGTGATGAATCACAGATTCCTGCACCTTTCCATTTTCCATCCCAGTCAGTTTACTAGAATATTAATTTTTTTATCAAAGTCTTTGTGAATGTTTTTCCTCTGCCATTTTCAGTATACATGCAATGCAGTGTAACTGATTCTACGACAAAGCAGCTAAAAATGCAATTAAGACAAATATCATAATGTTTTATTATTTTCAGGTGATGAAAAACACATAGGTTTAAAAGGTGGTTTGCAGTCATTGGATTTCAGCAGTGTAGTTCCTTCACCTGATTCCATGTCTTATGTGGGTCTGATAACGCCACCTCGCACTCTAACCCTTGAAGAGAGATTTCCTGTAGTGGAAGAACCAGAGATTTCCATTTCAACAGAAATGCCTCAAAAACGTGAATCTAATGGGTGAGATTTTTCTTTAAAGTATTAAATAAATTAAGAGATAAGACTACAACTGGATGAATTGACATATGGATTTTGTTAGATTATAACAACAGTAAATGTTTGGTTTTGGTTTTATATGCCATTTGGATGCATTGAATCAAAAATTAAAGCATTTACATAGCAAGTACGTACAGTGATCCTGTCTGTGTGCTAGCTAGAATAATATTTAAATGTTAACACTGACTGAAGTTCTCACAAATATTTATTTTGATCACTTATAAAAAATGTAATCCAATTTTGCAAACACTCTGAATGGCAATGATGTGTCAATCACAATGAATATGAATGCATACATTAACATGTTTGCTTGATATTTTGATAATTACAATATTAGATAATCTCTTGTTTATTTAAGAGGAATTTGTTATACAGAATATAATCACTTTCTTTCATTTTAAGTATGGATGGCTTTGATTAAATTGGAGTAAACTATTTCTGACAAATACTTAATGTCTCTCTGCAGCCGATGTTGGTCGAAGCTGTTAAAAGTTCAGATTTTGTCCATTTTCCTCCACTTCCAATTCCCTTCTATAAAACCTACCACAAAAAACAAATACATGGACATAAAGGTCATTACGTGCTCTTTTAAATGGTGTTTTTGTTTTTGTTGAACGTTAAATCAGTTCTTTGTACAAGAAAGTTAAACGCTGTGGGGTAAACGTAGTTCGGCGCCCGTGGACAGGAATTAACAGTGTGGAGTAAAAAGTCCTAAAATTGGGTCGCTCTACAAACACCTGGCTTGTTTTCATCAAAATGGCTTCAATGTTATTTTTAGCACAGCAGGGAGGTGTCAAAGTTCAATCTTTCTAACCGTGTGCATGTCTTCGCTGGCAATCGCTTATATCAAAAGTTGTGTCCAAAAATGTACTTTTTCATGCCATCAAATCAGTTTTGAAAAAAAGGCTGAAAATAAAACCTATGTTCACGGGATCAAATGAAAGTTCATTCAATTACCTTTCAAACAATGTGCGACGTGCATTCTTTGGCGAAAAGAAGCTCCACGTTTAAAAGTAGCACGTGCTTAGCGAAATTGCCATTAAGTTACATTTTCTACTGACCGAAATCGCCGTAGATGTTATGCACAACTAGAATGGACTGGCGCTGTTTAAAATGATTATATTTGTATGTTGTTTATATTTTAATAACTTGTTGGCTGTATGTTTTTCTTCAGTGTTCCTACTTTTAGCGTATACATTATAGCACGTGCGTAGCGGAATCGCCGTAAATTATTTCAAACCTAGTCAAATCGCCGTAGATTTGTATGTGCAACTAAAAAGAATTGGCGCTATTTAAATGATTAAATTTCTGTGTTGATCCTATTTTTTGTAACTTGTAGGATGCATGTTTTATTATATGTTATGAATTTTACTGAATATAATATGAATACGTTCTGAAATAAAGGAATTAACATTGGTTTGCCGATAACTTCCGTTCTAAAGCAGTCGATTATTTTGCTTTCAAAATTGTTGTGATAAACGGCAATTAAAAATCATAAACATAACAAACTGTACTACGTAATAGAACAATGTATTCAGAGGTATTGATGGAATGCTGAATAAAAAACCAAACACATTCCTTTTATTAAAATATAAATCCATAAATTAAAGAGTTTTAAAACATTAATTCTGCTTGTTCATAAGCTCTATCAGACACATTTCCAACAATGGTCAGATAGTACATAACTGTTGTTTGCTGTCAAATCACAGCAAGTACAAAGCCAAGAAAATTATTTTATGTCTGCTTCATATGACAGACATATCACTCCTGTGTTTTTAATTGCCACTAGTCCAGTGATTACATAAATTTTATTGCTCCTAATTAATACCTGCAACACCTTTCTGGAGTAGACTCTAAGGATCAGCAGAGTTTATGTATTGCAGAGGATTATAGTTAAACATCAAATGCTTGTAGTCATTTTAAGTAACATTTATATATATATATATCACAGTATTTTAACTTATTACTACTAATTATTTAATAGAGTGAAAATTCAAGCTGCTTATGTCAATAAAGTTGTGCTGTTCTGTGTAAACTGAACAAATAAAATTTTGTATGGGCTTGTCAGGGAGAACATATTTTTTTATTAGAAATGTTAGATTCAGGTATGTCATTTGAAAGAACTTGATAGGTCGAATATTTCAAATAAGACAAAATCTGAAACCACAGTGTCCATTTGCATTTTAGTCAGTCTGCCGTGCGTCATTTTGAAGATTTTGGCATGTTTAGCATGTTATTGTGAACACACATACAAACATACAGGTCTGATAAAAATTGAGCTCATTTAGCAAGTTGGTCCTATCACTTGTTGATTTTCATTCGTTCGTGTCAATTACTTCTGAAGCTATAGTTAGCTCTTTCTGCAAATTAGCCAAAATATGGCTGAAAACTGACCAAATACCTGTCGTACTGATTTGCATATATCTTTTGAACTGCTGGAGATGTCATAATTTTTTGTGTGTTTTGTTTCTTTTTGCTACAGCTTTCATTATGTGCTAATTTTTGTGCATATTATATGAAATTAAAGTCAGAAGAAATTGGCTTGCTGGTACCTACTCTGTCACTCGTATAGGTTATAAAAGATTGTCTTTGATTACATCTCTCTTTCTGCTTTGGAATCAATCTGTGTATGTATCTTTTTGCATAATAATACAACATTATTTACTCATGCAGGCTAGCTCCAGTGCCATACACGCCAGGAATTTCACCCAATGACATGGTGTTGTTAAATGAGGAAGATGAGACAACTCTGCTGAGAACACAAGTAGCTAAAATTACACGTCGCCTGACTGTGATGGAGCAAGAGAACCAACGCAGAGCAAACAGAGAGCTTTTCTTGTACCCAGCCATATTTGGATATTTTGTTTTAAAAGTTTTCTGGTGGTTTTTTAGAAGGAGATAAATTTGGTGGAGGAAAAAAAAAAATTCAAAATTTATATATGGTATACAGATACAAGTCAAAAATCCTTTAACCAAAATGTTTAGGACAGGAAGAAATTTGGATCATAGAATTTCTTTTTCATTTTGGAATCCAAGGATATATATCCAGATAATAGGAACCATGTCAAACACTAATTATTTGTACTTCATTTACAGCTTAAGCAAATAGTTAAGGATTTTCAATATAATTTTTAATAACTTAGTGCATCAAATAATGTTTGTGTATGCAAAATGGTCCAAAAACTGGAATTTATACCATTCATTCTGCTCAGAAAACAATCCAGATTTTGAAATTTCAGATAAGAGATCCTTAACCAGCATTAAATAATTAAAAAACCCACAAAAATACAACATGATTTAAGTTAAAATATAACATTTTTATAGTACTTTTGATATAATTAAATTTGGTTTATCAATGTTTCCATAAGTTTCTGTTAGTAACCTACTTATGATTTTGATGATCCATCAGTAAAACAAATTGTTGATTACAAAATTCATTAACATAAATTAATACTGGGTGTAATATAATAATTTAAAAAAAATAGGAAATCTTGTAAAAAATCCTATTTTTGTATTCTTATTCAATTGCAGATTGTTTTTTATGGATAGTAAAATTAATGCAATATCTTTAAAGAGAATGGAAAAGAAAGGTAGTAAATATGAGTTAGTTTTATGACTTGCAATTTAAATAAAACTAAAATTAATGTGATGGATAAAACATTTCTGAAAAGACTTCACATTCCTAATATTAAAAAAGATATTGAGATTAAAATATGAAGAAAAAACAATAATATAAAACACATTAGGAAGTATTACTGAAATAACATTCTAATACAGAATTTCTGAAAAATATAAAACTAATAAAAACATTATATTTTTAAAACGTCTGAAATAACTGACATACAAATGTTTTTTTTGCAATGAAAAAACATACAAATATAAATTTTATTAGTGTTTACTTTTTGAAATATACCGGTATTAAATTCATTTTTTTAATAGTGAGGATATGTTTGAAATGGCACACAGCAACTTTAGTCTTCTTTTTAATCACAGTAGTAACAAAGCTTTAGATATTATACGTATAACATTACAGAACGTATTTGATTCATAGTTTTACCATTTAAAAATATTTTCAAGCTTTAACAGAACTAAAGTATTTACTGAAATGTTAGGAATGGGCAAGGTATGAAAGTGTAAAATTAGACCAATGCTACTTTGTGATAATTTTTTGATGATATTGCAAAAATAAATCTAATAATGCTTTTTGATTTTTTATTTTTATTTTTTATAAATCATCTTAAGGATTTTATAGAACGATTGACAAAATACTCTGACCCATAATATCTATAAAATGTTTTGCAATATTGAAAGAGAAGAAGTATACATGAAGATTAGGAAATATTTTTGGAAACCTTAATGTCATACAGTTTTTAATTAAAAAAAACCCCAACAAAAAACCAAAAATGTATATGTATATAATATATATATATAAAAAAGTCACAAAATTTTTAACTGTTAAACATATTTGCATCTTAGTATACAACCTTAAGTTTGGTTTTTATAATAAAGGCATTCTTTTAAAATTTTATATGTCTTAAGCAGTCTAAGATGTCATTCAACTCTTGATACATGAATATTTTTTTTTTTTGTCTTTTACACCTGTGTCCCAATAGCTGAATTTAAAATATTTACATATGATGCAAAAGAATGTAACAATTTCTAAAAATAATGTCTTTAGCAGTTTAGGCAATGGTAATGTTCAACTCATGAACCAGTTTTTCAGGTTCTCACCAAAAAGCTTTTATACTTGAAATTAAAACCTGCAACACAGCACCACAAATTATGTCCCTTAATATCACCATTTTGCAAACTATTTTTACACTCTTTGCTATTCATGTTATTGTTTTGCTATATTTCGAAGAACTTCTCGTAAGATTTGTTGCTGGTAACCATTCTCAAACATTTGTGTTAGATTGTTGTCAAAATTGATTTCTGCCTAATGTGCCCAGTGGCTTTGCTGTCATATCATCAAAATAATCTTTGTGCCCATTAGGAAGTCGGAACCAGCACAGTCAAAAAAAAAAAAAAAAACATGTTTCTCTCTCTCTCTCTCTATATATATACTAGATTGATAAGACTTCAGCAAAAAGATTGTTAACATTCAGATATTATTGTGCCAATGTATAAAGGATAAAAAAAGGTCCATCTGCAGAAATGTATTTAGGGGAATGCAATCAATGGCCCAAAATTTCAGCGTTGACAGGATGCTTGGGAACCTGTCACCAACCCAAGCATTTTAAAAATCTAGTATGCCTGAGATACATTTTCATGCATTCTGGGAAGTAAAATTGAAATGTTTCTTTATGCAAAATATATTAAATTTTATACAGAAATGAAATCTGTTTTATTTCTATAATGTACACAAGTTTATTCACTAATTCATGTGCTCATACATGAGTTGATCTCATTTACATTACAGATGTACAGACAAATGTATGTACACACAGACAAGAATAACAGTAGGTTATACTGAAACACAAACATTTGTGGGGACATAAAATAGGGAAATAGTATGTTGTCATTTTGGTCACCATATTGTTGGACAGCAGCCAATTTGACATGCTTCTGTTGCCTACTGATAATTTAAAATATCATTACATTGTGATCTATGATTGGGACTTGGACATGTAGCATAAAGCATGCAATTTTAGTGAAATATAACCATGACGGTCAGCAGAAGCTTGTTGCAAATGGCATGACAAGTTGGCAAGGTAGATAATGAAGTTGGTGTCTGTCAGAAAGGATCCATTGAAAAAATTAATGACATTGGATAACATTTCTTCTTCAAGTTTTTTGTTTGTATAAAAGAACCTATGCGTCTTGTCAAAACCGGGCAACAAGTGAAGGTCACTTATTTGGGAGATGATGTACATATGACATGTTGGTGGCATCAATTTTTGTGTTAAAGGCTGGGTTACTTTGGCACTATCTGAGTCGTATCGATGTTATTTCAGTATATGGTAAACAGGATCAAACCTTAAAAAAAAATCTTGCAGATAACAGGACAACAATATTCTGAGTTGAAATTTATACTTTTAAGCAACTTTGATAAAAAGAAGTACAAGTCACTGAATATAAATTTATACATTTTTTAATTCTTTTTACAAACTTTTCCCACCTGGTATTTTAATTATTAATAATTTCTTATTAGTCATTATATTATTAACAAATTGTTAATAATACAATTAGCAATGTTGACCCAAAAAGTAAATGAAATTTAGAGATAGAATTTATTTTCTTCGTAGTTTTTATTTGTTTACATACCATGTTACTATGAATATGTAGATCAGAAATAGAATGGGTGACATTGCCACACCATCATGTATTCACTTTTGATTCAGATATGAGTTAGGGGAAACTGAGAACTAATGAGTAATTTTTTTTAGATATTTGGCCATTTCATACAAACCTTGATAGCCGTTGACTGAAAAAACAATTGATGCTTATAGAGACATACATTGCTCTCAATTTCTATATAGTTTGATAGGTTGTCTTCAACAACATTATGTAACAGGGTCTCTGATGGCTCATCTATCACATCTAAAATTATCAAATGTATTGAGTTCTGTTTTACTTAAAATGAGATCTGTAACAGGACTCACTATTGATTTCTATTTTACCAACATTGATCATTATAATTGTGACGCTATTCTGTTCTACTATCTAACCATGACCATATGAATGGTCACTGTATGATAGTCACAGTACTCTCTTCTGTTCTTCCTACAATGACCACCGATATTGAATTTTATTCTACCAACATTGACGTGTATAATATTCTCACTATTGACTTCTATATTGCGTACATTGCTCATTATGACTGTCACGGTATTTCCTCCTTTTAGATCGTGATTCTCAAACGCCGTGTCGCGACACACAAGTGTGTCGCGAAACTTTGTGACGAACACCCGAAAACACGGACAATGTGCATAAATCTCGGTTTCATGTTCTACTAATAAGCCTTGGAGGAAGGAACTTCCTTTCTCCAATGAATATGCACACATTCAAAGTCTACCGATCAGTGGCGGCCAGCAACTGAGACGTCAGTGTGATAGGTTGTGTGTGCGCGTGCGTAATGCCGATTGCCGAATTAACTTCGCTGTGTTTTAAATTATTGTCATTCTTAAACACTTATTAGTAAAGAGATGTAGCTAACTAGGTGTATTTAGTTAAGAAATTATGCAAGTTAGAACAGACTTTGCAAATCTGTCGTCACGGCAAATCTGTTCAGTTAACAGTGTTTACTATTTACTTACTTCGAACTCAATCGTACTACACACTCAATTTTGACCTCTAAATTACAGATGAATTTAAACTAAATTAGCTTGTGACTAATCATAACTAGAACTGAACGCTGTTTTCTGTGCTTGCATATTTTTCAATTTGTTTAGCTCAGAATCAGTGTTGTTCACGTACTTTCAAACTATTGTTTTTAGCTCGCAATACTTGAGTTAAATCATATGGTGAATTAATTAAATAAGGATATTCAATTTTTGTTATTGCATTGGTAGAATAAAGGTTAATTTTTACCATATATTTCAGAAGGTGATTGAGTATAAAAAATTTGAACACTACTTAATGTTCCAGTTTGACACAGGAGGTTGACCGTTGACACACGGATCAGTTTAACACTGCCTGTTGTTTACTGTTATTGGTTAGAGTACGCGCGTGTTAATTGCTTATGAATACCCCTTCACAATGGATACATTTGTTAAAAGGAAGGATGTTAGTGAGGTTGAGACAGAACATATAATGAAGCCCACAAAATCCAGCACAAAAAAGGCAAACGTTCACCATAATAGACGGTATTTAAAGTTTGGAGTTTCTTGGTCAGGAGATGTTGCTCAACCATGTCCATTATGTATAGTTTGTGGTGAAGAAATGGCCAATGAATCCATGGTACCAAATAAAACACTACTTTCCGTCGCTGAACACTGAAAAGTACGACTGGGTTCGTAATCCTTTTGTAGATGTTCCTTCTAATATTGGGTTTAAATTATGCGAAGAAGAATTGGCTACCATTTCAAGTGACCGCAGTCTTAAAATAAAGCATTCTGACGTAGATATCGACACATTTTGGATTTCAATACAAAAGGAATTTCCCGCATTAGCTGAAAAAGCCCTATTAGTTCTTTTACAATTCTCTACTTCTTATTTGTGTGAGGGCTTTTCAACCTTAAATAATATAAAAAATAAGAAGAGAGAAAGACTACGTTCCACTGAAGAAAAAATGAGCGTTTGCTTATCGCACATACGACCAAATATTCAAGAAGTCATAAGACAACACCAGGCACAAGTTTCACACTAGGTAAGTGGCAACTCTGGGATACTAACATAATAAACTGTATCAGACAAGTCCATATATGTATTTATTAATTTATTTTACGATTTCATCATATAATATTTAAAATTATTACTGTGTCGCGACAGTTTCATGCGCTCGTAGGTATGTCGAGAGTAAAAAAAAGGTTGAGAAACACTGTTTTAGACCAACCATCATCATATCAATGGTCACTGTTTGATGGTCACAGTAATGGGTTCTATTCTACCGACACTGACCATTTTAACAGTCACAGTATTGACTTACGTTACACATACAATGACCTCTAAAAGAATCACAGGTATTGACTTCTGTTCTACCATCAATGACGTCTATAAAGGTGTTAGTATTGACTTACATTCTTCCTATACTGACAACTATAATGGTCACAGTGTATAATAGTCTCATTATTGACTTCTATTTTACCTACATTCATCACCATAACCGACACACTATTCTCTTCTATTATACCAACCATGACCACATAATGGTCACTGAATGATAGTCACAGTACTGACTTATATTCTAGCTACAACGACCCCTAAAATTACCACAGTTATTGACTTTCATTCTACCTACAATGATATGTATAACGGTCTCAGTATTGACTTCTCTCCTACCTGCGTTGAGTACAATAATGTTAATCGGTATTCTGTTGTATTACGCCTTTATAAACACTTGTAATGGTCACTGTTTGATGGTCACAGTATTGACTTGTGTTACACCTACAGTGACCACTAAAAGAATCACAGGTATTTTCTGTTCTACCAACAATGCCGTCTACAAAAGGTCTTAGTATTGACTTCTATTCTTCCTACACTGACAGCTATAATGGTCATAGTATTGACGTTTGTTACACCAAAGATTATCAAATGTATTGAGTTCTGTTTTACCTACAGTGAGATGCCTAATATTTTCTCACTATTCGCTTCTATTTCACCTACATTGTTCACGTTAATTGTCACTCTATTCTCTTCTATTATAGCAGCCATGACCATATTAATGGTCACTTTTATTCTGCCTACAATGACCTCTATAATTATCATAGGTATTGAATTTCATTCAAACCAACAGTGACGTCTATAAAGGTCTGAGTATTGATTTCTATTCTTCGTACCTCTGACAACTATAGTGGTCACCGTGATGACGTCTATTACAACTAAGATTACAAACGCATTTAAACCTATTTGTTGTCTACACACAATTGAAAAACTCATTGAGTTTGCGAAGCCGGAGACGTTCCAGGAGCGCGAGCGGTTGCGAGGTGCGTTCGTCTCTTCTCAACAAACAGAAACACGCACTACCTCATCAAAATCAGATGCAATGATTAACCCTTTACACCGTTTAAACAACTGCTTGAGATCTGAACGCCTTCAATGCAGTCTCTTATGTGTGCGTACGATTGAAAGTTTCGGTGTGCGAGCGGTTGCGACGGGTGTTCGTCTCTTCTCAACAAACAGAAACACGCACTACCTCATCAAAATCAGATGCAATGATTAACCCTTTACACCGTTTAAACAACTGCTTGAGATCTGAACGCCTTCAATGCAGTCTGTTACGTGTGTATACGATTGAAAGTTTCGGAGCGCGAGCGGTTGCGAGGTGCGTTCGTCTCTTCTCAACAAACAGAAACACGCACTACCTCATCAAAATCAGATGCAATGATTAACCCTTTACACCGTTTAAACAACTGCTTGAGATCTGAACGCCTTCAATGCAGTCTGTTACGTGTGTATACGATTGAAAGTTTCGGTGTGCGAGCGGTTGCGACGGGTGTTCGTCTCTTCTCAACAAACAGAAACACGCACTACCTCATCAAAATCAGATGCAATGATTAACCCTTTACACCGTTTAAACAACTGCTTGAGATCTGAACGCCTTCAATGCAGTCTGTTATGTGTGCGTACGATTGAAAGTTTCGGTGCGCGAGCGGTTGCGACGGGTGTTCGTCTCTTCTCAACAAACAGAAACACGCACTACCTCATCAAAATCAGATGCAATGATTAACCCTTTACACCGTTTAAACAACTGCTTGAGATCTGAACGCCTTCAATGCAGTCTGTTACTTGTATATACGATTGAAAGTTTCGGAGCGCGAGCGGTTGCGAGGTGCGTTCGTCTCTTCTCAACAAACAGAAACACGCACTACCTCATCAAAATCAGATGCAATGATTAACCCTTTACACCGTTTAAACAACTGCTTGAGATCTGAACGCCTTCAATGCAGTCTCTTATGTGTGCGTACGATTGAAAGTTTCGGTGTGCGAGCGGTTGCGACGGGTGTTCGTCTCTTCTGAACAAACGGTAACACGCACTACCTCATCGAAATCAGATGTAATGATTAACCCTTTATCCCGTTTAAACAACTGCTTGAGATCTGAACGCATTCAATGCAGTCTGTTACGTGTGTATACGATTGAAAGTTTCGGAGCGCGAGCGGTTGCGAGGTGCGTTCGTCTCTTCTCAACAAACAGAAACACGCACTACCTCATCAAAATCAGATGCAATGATTAACCCTTTACACCGTTTAAACAACTGCTTGAGATCTGAACGCCTTCAATGCAGTCTGTTACGTGTATATACGATTGAAAGTTTCGGAGCGCGAGCGGTTGCGAGGTGCGTTCGTCTCTTCTCAACAAACAGAAACACGCACTACCTCATCAAAATCAGATGCAATGATTAACCCTTTACACCGTTTAAACAACTGCTTGAGATCTGAACGCCTTCAATGCAGTCTGTTACGTGTGTATACGATTGAAAGTTTCGGTGTGCGAGCGGTTGCGAGGTGTGTTCGTCTCTTCTCAATAAACGCAACACCTACCAGCTCATCAAAATCAGAAGCAATGATTAACCCTTTACACCGTTTAAACAACTGCTTGAGATCTGAACGCCTTCAATGCAGTCTGTTATGTGTGCGTACGATTGAAAGTTTCGGTGTGCGAGCGGTTGCGACGGGTGTTCGTCTCTTCTCAACAAACAGAAACACGCACTACCTCATCAAAATCAGATGCAATGATTAACCCTTTACACCGTTTAAACAACTGCTTGAGATCTGAACGCCTTCAATGCAGTCTGTTATGTGTGCGTACGATTGAAAGTTTCGGTGCGCGAGCGGTTGCGACGGGTGTTCGTCTCTTCTCAACAAACAGAAACACGCACTACCTCATCAAAATCAGATGCAATGATTAACCCTTTACACCGTTTAAACAACTGCTTGAGATCTGAACGCCTTCAATGCAGTCTGTTACGTGTATATACGATTGAAAGTTTCGGAGCGCGAGCGGTTGCGAGGTGCGTTCGTCTCTTCTCAACAAACAGAAACACGCACTACCTCATCAAAATCAGATGCAATGATTAACCCTTTACACCGTTTAAACAACTGCTTGAGATCTGAACGCCTTCAATGCAGTCTGTTATGTGTGCGTACGATTGAAAGTTTCGGTGCGCGAGCGGTTGCGACGGGTGTTCGTCTCTTCTCAACAAACAGAAACACGCACTACCTCATCAAAATCAGATGCAATGATTAACCCTTTACACCGTTTAAACAACTGCTTGAGATCTGAACGCCTTCAATGCAGTCTGTTACGTGTGTATACGATTGAAAGTTTCGGAGCGCGAGCGGTTGCGAGGTGCGTTCGTCTCTTCTCAACAAACAGAAACACGCACTACCTCATCAAAATCAGATGCAATGATTAACCCTTTACACCGTTTAAACAACTGCTTGAGATCTGAACGCCTTCAATGCAGTGTGTTATGTGTGCGTACGATTGAAAGTTTCGGAGCGCGAGCGGTTGCGACGGGTGTTCGTCTCTTCTCAACAAACAGAAACACGCACTACCTCATCAAAATCAGATGCAATGATTAACCCTTTACACCGTTTAAACAACTGCTTGAGATCTGAACGCCTTCAATGCAGTCTGTTACGTGTGTATACGATTGAAAGTTTCGGAGCGCGAGCGGTTGCGAGGTGCGTTCGTCTCTTCTCAACAAACAGAAACACGCACTACCTCATCAAAATCAGATGCAATGATTAACCCTTTACACCGTTTAAACAACTGATTAACCCTTTACACCGATTTAAACAACTGCTTGAGATTGCGACGAACTTCTCAACAAACAGAAACACGCACTGCTCATCAAAATCAGATGCAATGATTAACCCTTTTTACCGTTTAAACAATTGAAAGTTTCTGAACGCCTTCAATGCAGCGGTTGCGACGATTGAAAGTTTCGGCGCGCGGTGCGTTCGTCTCTTCTCAACAAACAGAAACACGCACTACCTCATCAAAATCAGATGCAATGATTAACCCTTTACACCGTTTAAACAACTGCTTGAGATCTGAACGCCTTCAATGCAGTCTGTTATGTGTGCGTACGATTGAAAGTTTCGGTGCGCGAGCGGTTGCGACGGGTGTTCGTCTCTTCTCAACAAACAGAAACACGCACTACCTCATCAAAATCAGATGCAATGATTAACCCTTTACACCGTTTAAACAACTGCTTGAGATCTGAACGCCTTCAATGCAGTCTGTTACGTGTGTATACGATTGAAAGTTTCGGAGCGCGAGCGGTTGCGAGGTGCGTTCGTCTCTTCTCAACAAACAGAAACACGCACTACCTCATCAAAATCAGATGCAATGATTAACCCTTTACACCGTTTAAACAACTGCTTGAGATCTGAACGCCTTCAATGCAGTCTGTTACGTGTGTATACGATTGAAAGTTTCGGAGCGCGAGCGGTTGCGACGGGTGTTCGTCTCTTCTCAACAAACAGAAACACGCACTACCTCATCAAAATCAGATGCAATGATTAACCCTTTACACCGTTTAAACAACTGCTTGAGATCTGAACGCCTTCAATGCAGTGTTGTTATGTGTGCGTACGATTGAAAGTTTCGGTGTGCGAGCGGTTGCGAGGTGTGTTCGTCTCTTCTCAACAAACAGAAACACGCACTACCTCATCAAAATCAGATGCAATGATTAACCCTTTACACCGTTTAAACAACTGCTTGAGATCTGAACGCCTTCAATGCAGTCTCTTATGTGTGTATACGATTGAAAGTTTCGGTGTGCGAGCGGTTGCGAGGGGTGTTCGTCTCTTCTCAACAAACAGAAACACGCACTACCTCATCAAAATCAGATGCAATGATTAACCCTTTACACCGTTTAAACAACTGCTTGAGATCTGAACGCCTTCAATGCAGTGTGTTATGTGTGCGTACGATTGAAAGTTTCGGTGCGCGAGCGGTTGCGACGGGTGTTCGTCTCTTCTCAACAAACAGAAACACGCACTACCTCATCAAAATCAGATGCAATGATTAACCCTTTACACCGTTTAAACAACTGCTTGAGATCTGAACGCCTTCAATGCAGTCTGTTACTTGTGTGTATACGATTGAAAGTTTCGGAGCGCGAGCGGTTGCGAGGTGCGTTCGTCTCTTCTCAACAAACAGAAACACGCACTACCTCATCAAAATCAGATGCAATGATTAACCCTTTACACCGTTTAAACAACTGCTTGAGATCTGAACGCCTTCAATGCAGTCTCTTATGTGTGCGTACGATTGAAAGTTTCGGTGTGCGAGCGGTTGCGACGGGTGTTCGTCTCTTCTCAACAAACGGAAACACGCACTACCTCATCAAAATCAGATGCAATGATTAACCCTTTATCCCGTTTAAACAACTGCTTGAGATCTGAACGCCTTCAATGCAGTCTGTTACGTGTGTATACGATTGAAAGTTTCGGAGCGCGAGCGGTTGCGAGGTGCGTTCGTCTCTTCTCAACAAACAGAAACACGCACTACCTCATCAAAATCAGATGCAATGATTAACCCTTTACACCGTTTAAACAACTGCTTGAGATCTGAACGCCTTCAATGCAGTCTCTTATGTGTGCGTACGATTGAAAGTTTCGGTGTGCGAGCGGTTGCGACGGGTGTTCGTCTCTTCTGAACAAACGGTAACACGCACTACCTCATCGAAATCAGATGTAATGATTAACCCTTTATCCCGTTGAAAGACCTGTTTCAGAACTGAACGCATTCAATGCAGTCTGTTACGTGTGTATACGATTGAAAGTTTCGGAGCGCGAGCGGTTGCGAGGTGCGTTCGTCTCTTCTCAACAAACAGAAACACGCACTACCTCATCAAAATCAGATGCAATGATTAACCCTTTACACCGTTTAAACAACTGCTTGAGATCTGAACGCCTTCAATGCAGTCTGTTACGTGTGCGTACGATTGAAAGTTTCGGTGCGCGAGCGGTTGCGAGGTGTGTTCGTCTCTTCTCAACAAACAGAAACACGCACTACCTCATCAAAATCAGATGCAATGATTAACCCTTTACACCGTTTAAACAACTGCTTGAGATCTGAACGCCTTCAATGCAGTCTCTTATGTGTGCGTACGATTGAAAGTTTCGGTGTGCGAGCGGTTGCGAGGGGTGTTCGTCTCTTCTCAACAAACAGAAACACGCACTACCTCATCAAAATCAGATGCAATGATTAACCCTTTACACCGTTTAAACAACTGCTTGAGATCTGAACGCCTTCAATGCAGTCTGTTATGTGTGCGTACGATTGAAAGTTTCGGTGCGCGAGCGGTTGCGACGGGTGTTCGTCTCTTCTCAACAAACAGAAACACGCACTACCTCATCAAAATCAGATGCAATGATTAACCCTTTACACCGTTTAAACAACTGCTTGAGATCTGAACGCCTTCAATGCAGTCTGTTACGTGTGTATACGATTGAAAGTTTCGGAGCGCGAGCGGTTGCGAGGTGTGTTCGTCTCTTCTCAACAAACAGAAACACGCACTACCTCATCAAAATCAGATGCAATGATTAACCCTTTACACCGTTTAAACAACTGCTTGAGATCTGAACGCCTTCAATGCAGTGTGTTATGTGTGCGTACGATTGAAAGTTTCGGTGCGCGAGCGGTTGCGACGGGTGTTCGTCTCTTCTCAACAAACAGAAACACGCACTACCTCATCAAAATCAGATGCAATGATTAACCCTTTACACCGTTTAAACAACTGCTTGAGATCTGAACGCCTTCAATGCAGTCTGTTATGTGTGTATACGATTGAAAGTTTCGGAGCGCGAGCGGTTGCGAGGTGCGTTCGTCTCTTCTCAACAAACAGAAACACGCACTACCTCATCAAAATCAGATGCAATGATTAACCCTTTACACCGTTTAAACAACTGCTTGAGATCTGAACGCCTTCAATGCAGTCTCTTATGTGTGCGTACGATTGAAAGTTTCGGTGTGCGAGCGGTTGCGACGGGTGTTCGTCTCTTCTCAACAAACAGAAACACGCACTACCTCATCAAAATCAGATGCAATGATTAACCCTTTACACCGTTTAAACAACTGCTTGAGATCTGAACGCCTTCAATGCAGTCTGTTACGTGTGTATACGATTGAAAGTTTCGGAGCGCGAGCGGTTGCGACGGGTGTTCGTCTCTTCTCAACAAACAGAAACACGCACTACCTCATCAAAATCAGATGCAATGATTAACCCTTTACACCGTTTAAACAACTGCTTGAGATCTGAACGCCTTCAATGCAGTCTGTTATGTGTGTATACGATTGAAAGTTTCGGTGTGCGAGCGGTTGCGAGGTGTGTTCGTCTCTTCTCAACAAACAGAAACACGCACTACCTCATCAAAATCAGATGCAATGATTAACCCTTTACACCGTTTAAACAACTGCTTGAGATCTGAACGCCTTCAATGCAGTCTCTTATGTGTGCGTACGATTGAAAGTTTCGGTGTGCGAGCGGTTGCGACGGGTGTTCGTCTCTTCTCAACAAACAGAAACACGCACTACCTCATCAAAATCAGATGCAATGATTAACCCTTTACACCGTTTAAACAACTGCTTGAGATCTGAACGCCTTCAATGCAGTCTGTTACGTGTGTATACGATTGAAAGTTTCGGAGCGCGAGCGGTTGCGAGGTGCGTTCGTCTCTTCTCAACAAACAGAAACACGCACTACCTCATCAAAATCAGATGCAATGATTAACCCTTTACACCGTTTAAACAACTGCTTGAGATCTGAACGCCTTCAATGCAGTCTCTTATGTGTGCGTACGATTGAAAGTTTCGGTGTGCGAGCGGTTGCGACGGGTGTTCGTCTCTTCTGAACAAACGGTAACACGCACTACCTCATCGAAATCAGATGTAATGATTAACCCTTTATCCCGTTGAAAGACCTGTTTCAGAACTGAACGCATTCAATGCAGTCTGTTACGTGTGTATACGATTGAAAGTTTCGGAGCGCGAGCGGTTGCGAGGTGCGTTCGTCTCTTCTCAACAAACAGAAACACGCACTACCTCATCAAAATCAGATGCAATGATTAACCCTTTACACCGTTTAAACAACTGCTTGAGATCTGAACGCCTTCAATGCCGTCTGTTACTTGTATATACGATTGAAAGTTTCGGAGCGCGAGCGGTTGCGAGGTGCGTTCGTCTCTTCTCAACAAACAGAAACACGCACTACCTCATCAAAATCAGATGCAATGATTAACCCTTTACACCGTTTAAACAACTGCTTGAGATCTGAACGCCCTCAATGCAGTGTGTTATGTGTGCGTACGATTGAAAGTTTCGGTGTGCGAGCGGTTGCGAGGTGTGTTCGTCTCTTCTCAATAAACGCACGTACCTACCAGCTGATCAAAATCAGAAGGAATGATTAACCCTTTACACCGTTTAAACAAGTGCTTGAGATCTGAACGCCTTCAATGCAGTCTCTTATGTGTGCGTACGATTGAAAGTTTCGGTGTGCGAGCGGTTGCGACGGGTGTTCGTCTCTTCTGAACAAACAGAAACACGCACTACCTCATCGAAATCAGATGTAATGATTATCCATTAAGAGCGATTAACCTGCTGGTTGAGAACTTAACGCATTCAATACAGTCTGTTATGTGTACATACGACTCAGAGTTTAGTAGTACGAAATGTTGCGAAGCCGGAGAAGAATTCAGTTTCCTGCTCACTCTATACTGTCATTAAACAATCATAGACACATTGCTTAGAGAATTCTTCCTTCTGCCATTCTAATAACGTCATCGTTCTGTTAATCCCTCCGGAATACCTCTTTTCTTTCCCTTTCTCTTAGACAGTGTTGTGTCCCTTATACCCGTATTAGACACTTTTTTACACTAATCAGATACACCCAGAATAACTTTTAAACGAGATTTAATGGGCGAAACAGCTGATTCATAGCAGAACACATTCAGACGTGTCTCGTTTGTCTACGGACAATTGAAAGTTACGTAGTGGGAGAGGTAACGAAGCCGGAGCAGAATTAACTTTTCTTGCTCCCTGCCTACTAGTCATTAAACATCACGCACACTTTCCTGCATTGGGACGTGTTCCTTATTCCATTCTAGCAACGTCATCATTCTCTCAATATCTCTGGAATATAGCTTTTCTGTACCTTTCTCTCACACTGTACTATGTCTCTTATATCCGTATCGTTGTTTTTTAGACACGCAGGTCACTAAACAGTTATCTCCCTTTTCTGTACTGGGACCTTTTCCTTATTCCATTCTAGCAACGTCATCGTTCTCTAAATGTCTCTGGAAGAAAACTTTACTTCTCTGATACTGTGCTATGTTTCTTATATCCGTATTGGCCTTTTTTACACTAGCCACACATACGCAGAACGTCTTTTAAACTAGATTTTATGATTAGTTCTTAACACCGTCGATAGAGCTGCTTGAGGACAGAACACATTCAAAACATATGGTTAATGGTACGAGAGGTTTCGATGCAAGAGAAGAATGTACTTTTTTTGCTTCCTGCTACTAGTCATTAAACATTACGCACACTATTTGGTTTGAGACTGTTTCTTCTACCATTCTAAGAACGTCATCGTTCGTTTAATGTCTCTGGAATACCACTTTGCTTTCCCGTTCACTTTGTTATGTACCTTATATCCGTAGTAGTCTTTTCTACAGTAAACGCACACATGCACCACCTGTTTTAACCGAGGTTTACTGATTAGCGCTTAACAGCGTCGGAAAAGAATGTACTTGTTTTCTATCCAGAGTGCTCATTATTAAACATGTAGTATATTTAGATGTCTTCCTTCGAGCAATGTCATCGTCCTCTGAACTGCTTTGCAAGATTTCTCTCTTTGTCTCCTCTTCTCAGACTGCATTATATATCTTATGTCTGTGTGTGTCTTTCTTAGAGTTCAGTTTTTCTGTTACGTGATATTTTTCCTGTGCTCTGTTGCTTGGCATTCGATGTTATATACATGCTTCATGAGCCTTTTTCTATATCGTTCTATAGTGTACGTATTATATATGTTGTTTTTGCATGTTCGTTTGGTGTTTGGTGTGATATGTATCTCTGTGTTTCCTGTCCTGTTTTGTCTGGATGATTTGTGTTCCCGATGCTGTTGTTATTGTCTGTGCTTTGGGTCTTTTATGTGTGTATATGTGTGTTTGTGTGTTTGTATGAGAGTTTTTTATTTTGTGTAATATGGTATGTATCCTCTGGTGTGTTGTTTTGAATGCTATGGTTTGATGTATTGTGTTCCTTATCCTGGTGTGTGTAATATATTCATTGTTGTTCTTCCATGTTTGTGTCTGATTCTGTGTGTTGGTTGTGTGTACCCTTTGTGTTGCTGTCTGTGTTTTTTATCTGGTGATATTTTTATCTTTGTTTTGTGTTCCCTGTGTGTTAATATAATATCAGGTATTTTTTGGTCGCAGTGTGGATGTGTAGCTAGAAAACTGTCTTGATATGTTGATATCTCTATTCCAGACAGTTTTACAAGTCAGCTACGAGACATAATTTTTCGGAGATGACTTCTTACTCAGCCTTATCTCTTTATGAGCTTTAGGCCTATTACGGTGATAGGGATCCAATTTATCCCTTATAGGTTCTCGCCTGAACCTCTCAAGGATCCTGTTTCACTCTTTTATTGCATTAAACATGGTTTCTTGAAACATTTTGGATCATTAGCATTCAATAATTGACAGGCTATTACACACTGTCGCTGCAAAGATGTCGAAATTGATACCATTTTACCCTTGCAAACCATTTCAAGTGATGGCAGTCCATTATTCTCTAATAAAATATGGAAGTGATCACTATTCTAGATGTCAGAACTTCTTTACAGGAGAAATCATTGTTATTTCTTTTATTATTCAATAAAATAAAATTATTTTTAGGACTCAGGTCTTCTAACTGTTGTCCTTTATTGTTTACTTCATCTCACTCTGTGATGGAGACCTTAGAAATCACCCATCACTGTAAAAAGTGTCAAGAGTTCCTCAAAGAGATCTTGAACATCTCTGGGATAAAAATGAATAAACCAAACACAGTCTAGTAGTTTTATGAGATTTTACTTCTACAGCCACAGCCTATAAATTAACTGAATGATATTCTGGGCAGTATTTACACTGACATCCTGAAATGTGTCCAGAAGAAAAAACTGCAATAGGATTAACTAGGATTGAATAAACTGTTTTGACTTAATTTGTCAAAGATGGGTGTAAGCCCACAACAGTTCCACTGAATAAATAATGTATGTGTCATTACGGGGAACTACGGGAGTTATTTTTTTCTTATCTCTTGGCAGGTTAGATATAGAAGAACAAAGGACCAGAAATCTTGGCCACCACTGCAAAGAAGTGACCTTGAAACATCAACATGGATCTATACAGAGTCCCATCAGAAGTTAAGGATGACTTTTCATTCTTAGCCATAATACAGACTCAGTATTACAGTGTTAACATATTCAGGTAATTAAAAGAACAATTAAAATCTTTTTACAGATTCACTAGTTTGAACACCGTTTTCCATGGTGGAAGAAAACGTATGACTGAGTCTTTGTTATAATTTCAAAGTTTATACTGGAACTATTGAACAGTCCACATGATGAATACTGATTCCCAGAATTAGTTTTTTCTTCTTTTTAATCTTTCATTGGTGTTGACACTTATAATGAAAAAGTGTTTAGTGGTTGCAGAGATAGGATATTACATCAGTTTGTCAGAAAGATAAAACCATATAAACTGCACATCTTACTTTTCTAGTATATTTTTATTTTTTCTTATTTCCCCTCTCACATCAAAACAGTAATAGGAAGAACAAACAGAAATTATTAAAGTACAAATATTATGCAATTCTGGAACCTGTAATGATGATAGATGTTCCCGTTTCTTATGGTATATTTCTATGATTGACTTGTACATTATATTAATTTGTAAAATGACAATTCAAACATGCAGTTTTTATGAAGGAAAGATAATGTCCAAAAAAGAAAATATCTGTTTGGAATACTTATATAAGTTATCAGTTCTACTTTGTTATTTAATATTTATTATAAAGTTATGAGATAAATTACATTTTAAAAATTTCAAGAAATATAACTGAACATAGCGTAAAGTAAGTATCTGGTTTTGGATCTGCAAAAAAGTTACCAAAACATTTCCTAACATTAAAATTTATTGAAAAATTGCTCATCTTTTGTATGTTCTGCCATTTCAAGCCTTTGTTGACATACTGGATAGCAGCTTTTGACTCCATATTGAAAAAAATAACAATAATTTTGTTTTTTTAATTTTTAATGTATTATTTATTTATTTGTAATATTTGGCAATTTCCATGAAAAATCTAGCTATTTGATGTTGGTACTATGTCAGATTAGGATGAACAGATTCACAGAAAAATAACTATCCAATTTCTTGAAATGTTTCTAAATATTGTTAATATAACATCTAAACCCATCTGTAGCCTCTAATAGAAGTCATTACCATGACCATTATGGTGGTCAATGTAGGTAGAATAGAGGTCAATATTGTGACCATTATAGACATCATTGTTGGTATAATAAAAGTCAATATTTATTTTAAATCATTTATTTTCATTACTTCTGTTTACAATAAATTGACTACTATTACATAATTCTATCACTAAAGACCTTATGTGCTTTACAGTAATAATCATATTTACAAATAAAAACAACTTTTATTATGTTCTATATTTTATTTATTACCATATATATATATATATATATATATATTAAAAAACAAATAAATAAAAATAATAATGGTTATTAGCACATGAATCATTGTTGTTTTGTAATTTTCTTTTACATCTTTTTTATTTTTATTTTTAAATAATTATATAAGCTGATATAAATTTTTATCTCTCACTGCATAAGACAGAAAACATTTTTTATTAAAAGAAATATCTAGTTCACTTTTTATTCTTTCCATTGTAATTTATGTTTATTTCTTTTGTAAAGATGGTTATTATTTGTTCACTGGTGTTTCATCAAACTGGTTTTTATTATGTCTTATATGAAGTGCAGAAATGACAATTAAAAAAAGAAAATGGTAAAGAAATATATATATATATATATATAATATATATATAATAATAAACAAAATAACAAAATAAAAAGTAAAATAAATTTTATACCACCCGTAATAAAATGCAGCTATTCTATTTAAAAGTGAAATAAAATGATAACGTTTAGCTTTAGTGATACAAAGAAATGTGCTAAATATATTGTGTACTTTAAATCTGCTTCATATTTAGCCACATCCTCATAATTAATTACGAAGTAAGTATAACAAATGGAGCAGATAGTTAAAAAGTAAATATGTAGTCATCATGTCACTGGGTGGACTATGTTCAATAGTTCTTCTAGTGTTGTGAGAAAAAAAAATGTCATCTAAAATGATGTTACGAGTCACTATGAAGGAGTATACAAATGTTTATACAGTGGTGCCTTGACTTAAGAGTTTAATCCATTCTGTGACTGAGCTCGTAATTCAGTTTGCTCGTATATCAAAATTGACCGGACGTCTGCTCGTAACTTGTGGTACCACTGTATGTTATTATCATATTCTGTTATGTCCTTGTTTTGACTAACTAAATAAAATAATAGCATGGAAGATTAAAGAATTGTATTTGAACACTTGTTAAAAGAAGTATATTTCTAACTGAAGCTATGAGAATAACAGAACCAGTAATATTTTAACATACAAGTAAATATTCTAGAAATTATTTAAAACCCTATGAAGCTAAATAACAGAAAATAAAAAAAAATAAAAAAAATAACAAATTTAAAAAGAAAAGACAGACACATAAAATTACCAGTTTAAATAAAGAAATGAATTAATAGAATCAATTTAAATTGAATTATGTTTCAATGAAATGTGATGTTTCTTTATCAACTTATACAAGAAATAACTTTAATGATTTACTTTTCAAATTTAATTCATGATTATCATTCTGAAAAGCAGATACATGTTAATACTGTATTTCAGTCTAACTATGAAAATAATTACAAATAATTTTCTTTCCTACAGAACCCTAAATTTAATTAGTTAAGTAAACATTTAATGGGTAAGTAAACAACTATATTAAGGGGGTAAAAAAAGGAAAATAAATGAAAACAATATATAAAATTTCTATAAAAATAAGAAAGAAAAAAGAAAAAGAAATAAAAAGAATAACCAAGAAAGAATGGACACAATTACTTTAGATTTATGGAGTAAATAAAATTACTTTATTTTTATTTTCTGGATTTAAAGTGATATCAAAAACAGGCATAAACAGTAAGCTTCATGAATTGTTGCACTTTACTGTAGCAAAAACAACCACTTGAAAGAGCACGCAATGTATTCCAATTATTATTTGTTTAAAGATACTCTATTATAAGATTATGATCCTGCATTTTGTCTTAAAATGTAATCTGAACTATTCTCAGGTAATAATATAATAGTAAATATCAAGCATTAATAATTAAACAAATAAAAAACAATCAGTTTTAAATAAAACAGTATGATCAAAATTTAAACAACAACAACAACAAGAATAATAATAATAATAATAATAATAATAATAATAATAATAATAATAATAATAATAATAATAATAGATGATAATAAGATTAAGATCTATAATACAGTGGAACCTCTGGTTAAGAATGCCTCGATTAATTTCCCCGAGTTACATACTACTGTGATGCGCCATGACAAACTTTCTTTTGACATCAACTTTTAGTAAAGATAAGAACAGATGCTTATGTCTAAACTGAGGTCAAAGTAAGGATTATAGGCATGCCCTATAACAAAGATATATCATGAATTAGGACCTTTTGTCATTGATAAGCATTGCAACTCTATAGCTCTTGTACTGTGATTGCTGATTTTATGTGTACATTTTTTTTATTATACCCTATCCAATATGGTGCCCAAGAAAACAAAAAGTGAAAGCGATAATGCTGGTGGAAAGTATAAACATATCACAGTAGAGTGAGTCTGACATTGCCTTCAATTTATAAACTGAGTTATGGAATGAAATATATTTGTAATACGAGGTTCCACTGTCTAATAAAAGAAACCAGTTAAACACAATTTAAACAGTTAAACCAGTTAAACACAATTTACAAAATGACAGTGAAAACATTAAAAAATAGACCTTTGAAATTTACTTCTTTTTTTTACATTTTATTTGAGATTTTTCACTTTTAAATATCATTTCCAGAAAAGATAATAACAGTGAAAAAAACTAGTGGTGATAAACTGAGTCTGGTATTTTTATCATATATATAAAACAAAATGTGAGCAAATTATTTCAAAACTAGGTTAAAAAAAAAAAGGAGAAAAAGAATCAAATACTGTTACTGTGATACAAAATATCTACAAATGTCTTTTCTGTTAACTGTTCTTTTGGCCAGTGTTATGACAGAAAGACAGAAATAAAAATATTGTAACTATGAAAGTACTAAAATATTTCCATCAATTAAAATCTTTGTACTTTGTGTAATTTTTCCAAAACAACTGTTAACTCTCATTTTCAAAAGTTTATCATAATCACCTGAAATTCTTTAAATCTGCATTTTAAACTGTCCCATTATTTAAAGGAATGTTCTCATTTAAGAACAATTGTAGTTTACTTGAACAATACCTCTAAACAAATCCTTATACAATAAAATATTCTCTAAACAAAATTATTTTCAATTTCTCTAACAATTGCTTAACAATGATAGATAATAATAGAATGACTTATATTAGAAAAGTTTTTTTAATAAAGTATTGTTTCCTTCATATGTCTTTAAATTATTAGTTGTAGTAGCAGTATAGAATATTGTTTACTAAATGCATAATAATAATAATAATAATAATAAATCTTATTTGTGTATAAATGCTTGGTAACAATATTTATATCTTTTCTGAAGAAATGTTTTATATACTTGATTAAACTTCTGGATGTGATAATGTTACAAATATGCCGATCACAATGCTCATTTAATACTTAGGCCTATAGTTTTTAGTAATAAATTCTAATAGAATGCTATAAACAAATACAAACTGTCTTTATTAATATGGATTGATAATAATAATTTCAGAAAAGAATGCATTTAGAAATAGCCTTTGGCAACAATATACATTTTACTGATACTTTTCTTTTAAATATTGCTATTAGCATCTTTTCATTTCTGTATAAAAGTCCTTTAATGGTGATTGTTTATGAAAAACCAATTTTCTAAACTTCGTTCTAAACATGCTCTTAAATCCATCATTTCAGATCCAGTACATTTTAAATATAATAACACATTTTGAAATTTATAAAGAATATCTTTAAAAACATTTTCTAATGATGAACTTTTAAGATTTTACAGACACACACACACACATACACATATGCATGCATGCACAATTTCTGGACAGAATATCTTTAAACATGGTTGGTAAATAATAACATTTCTAATTTCTCCATATATAAATATTTTTCTAAATTATTGTTGATGTTTCAAATATTTGTTGAAATTTTTCTATACATATATCATTTTCTAAAGGTTTACTTTTAACATATTTTTTTTCTGTACAGATGACATTTTAAAATGGTTGATAATTAAAATCTAATGTAGTATATTAAAATATTATTAGTAAGATACCGATTAACTTCTTTACATCAGAACTTTCAGTAAATTGAATAAAAATCACATCTATATGTAAATTATGTTTATAAAAATTAGGTCTGAATAGAAAAGTAATGATATACATAAACAATTATCAACTTTTGCATGCAGAGATAAAGCATTTCTTCTGAACATCTGTGGTCTTTTATATTTTTATATACATTATGTACATTATGCATACACGGAGTGAGTTGAGGTGGAAACTGTACAGAAGGCGTCCCTGTGCCATACAACAAATTTGTGCCCAATGCAGTATTTTTAAACTAATGGAACTCAGTGATGTATCTACAGACATGCTTCCCTTTTACTGAAACACTAATTTCTCTAAATACTTATCTTCAAAAAATTCTATATAGTCCTAGAATAGAAAATCAGACAAAACATAAATAACAATAACAGTAATAATGATAAAAATAAAAAATAAAAAAAAAAGAAAGAAGAAGAAACAAACATTTAGTATCAAGGTTTGCATAATATTCAAAATATCTGTGTTTAATTTAAAAAGACTAGAAATAATAAGGATAAAGAGATCTACACTTAATAAAATTGAAGAAGAGAACTTAATCATATCAAAATGTATGTAGTTTTTCTAAACGAGAAAAATCTCTGAAATTTAAATTTTGTTGATACACAATTATTCATCAGAACAGCCATTTAATATTCTAGACAGCTGAAGATTTCAGTGTCAGTTAAGTCTGCTATTTAGTTTTGACAAATTTGTCATGTCACTGGTTTTGAAAAGGAGTGTCATTAATGCATTAATAACATTTTTATTCATTGCAGCTTATTAAATAATCATTTACATTCCTCTAAATTATTACATTTAAGCACTTGTGCATTTTGCTACTAATATCATTTTGTTTAACAGATATTTAAACTGTAATCAGACAAATATTCAAATGAACTGAACTGTGAAATGAAGCTATATCATGAACAAATTCTCTCAAATTAATTTATTGTCAGCACACACACATACACACACAAGCAAAATAATACAGAAGATACCCACCTCTTCCAAACTATCAGTCTATACATTCTGTGAAGTGAAATAAAGAAAAATAAAAGAATTCTTAAGTGGTTTAAATCAGCTGTTTTGTAAATATTATATAAACAATGTGATGTGTGTATGAACATATAAAAACTGTCTAATCATAGACTGACATTATGCATTGTAAACAAAAACATGAGAAATTTGTTATCTGGTGTAGTTTTCAGTTCAGTTGGTGGTTGTAGCTCTTTTCTGCTTCTGTTAACATTATAAAACTCTGTACACTTTTAGTAAGATGCCTCTGTACAAGTACAACATCATTTTTAAAACATTACACGTTAGCAAGATCTCTTAGATCACACATAGGCATAATACCTAATCCCTACAAGCAAGTAAACATTCTTTAAATCCATACACTATCAGGAAAATGTCACTGGACAAAGATATGAACTGTTGTCATCATCACAAATGTAAATCAGTATACTTTCAGTCAGATGATTCATAATTCATATGCCAGTGAATATTCATTTTGTTATAATCGAAACAAAACTTTTTGGAAATAATCCTCTTCTATGTGGTTGTCCTTCAATTTCTCCATCCTGTGAAAAGATGTCAAATTGGTATAAATATAGTGCTGGTATTTTATCTTAGAAAAATAATTTTAAAAATTGTTCTTCCAACTGAAATAAATGTACTAATAATATATTTTTATTTAACAATTTTTTATGTCAACTTTAATTCATTTCAAACATAAATACTTAAAACTGTGAATATTATTACATGTGACTGAACACATCAAGACAAGCAGTAACATGGGTTTTTTGGTTGAAAAGGTTGATTTTCCAAACTAAAAATGTCATGCTAGTTTACTAATATTTAAAAACAGAAAGATACCATAATTATATCATTTTATTTCTTTAGGATAATACCTGTAAAGACATAATAGACTATATGAAAATTATGAAACAGGGAAATAGGTGAAAATAACAATTAAATGTTTAAAAATAATAATAATAATAAAAGTAAAAAAATGAAAACAGTCAATTATGCTGAATAAGTAAGTACGTTTGGACATATTTACAAACAACTCCCATCTTTATTGCTTAATAGCCATTTGAAAAAAAAATTCTGTAAGGTTATCCATAGTTGTCTGCAGAAAAATTCAAGAATGACACAACTCTTACTGATTACAAATGATCACACTTTTATATATATAAATATTTAATTATTTGTTTATAGAGAGAACAGGTTATTGAGCAGGTTCATCACATTTGATAAAAATATCACTTGAATTACATTTTTTATTATCTTTCCCAAAACTTTAAAATTCTCTTATTCTTTTTGTGGATTTCTGACAACTTTGAAATACAGTATCTTTGTAAATTCTCTTTTAGTTATCTTCAACATTTTACATCTTTTTATATTTTTGTTTTTTATTATTTTTATTTTATCTGTGATTCTCTATTCGATTAAACAGATTACATCTTTATTTGCAACTTCTAAAAAAAAAAATCCTTGGCATTGTTACATTTAGTTAATCAAGTAACCTTAGATAACTATAATGCTATTGTAACATAAAGTAAGTTATAATATTGCAGAAATGTGTCATTTGGAAGAACCGTATTCATCTCAATGACCACAAAAGATGAAAAATGTGAGATGTAGTGTCCAAAACACATCCTGCCTACTTTCACCAAATTCAAATTGTTTTCACTCTGAACTACTTAGGGTACTGATTTTATATGGAATTATGTAGAATTAGAAATCTTAAACTGAATTTTGTCTAAATGTGTCAAATTATAGATTTATTTAGTTATTAATATATATATATACATATATATATATAATTGATTAATTAGTTTTAATGCTGAAACTGTGTGAAAATATTTCATTTAACTTTATTGCTTTTTTATCTCAGCATCTTTTTTCAAAAACTTTCTCTTTAAGAAGCAGTAACTTGATGACCAATATAGCAGTTCTGGTTGGCACTGTTGTCATCACCACAAATGTAAATCAATATACTTTCAGTCAGATGATTCATAATTCAAATGCCAGTGAATATTCATTTTGTTATGATGGAAACAAAACCTTTTGGAAATAATCCTACCTTTCACATTATATTTTTAATTCTAGGTAATTTTACTACTTGTTCCTGATTTTGATGTGTGGAGTCACATATATATATTTTAATGAATAACAAAACCTTGTTGGAATATAAACTTTTATTTTTTATAAATATTTATTTCTATATTACTTACCCACCACTGCTCCTCTTCTTCACCAATAATTCTGATTATCTCCCCTTCTTTAAATGTTAATTCATCATCATTGTCAGCTTCACAGTCATACAAAGCACGGCACAGCTGTCCAACAGCTTTAGAACTTTTAAACTGAATAAAAAATGTATATTTGTTTATTCTGAGAGAGAGAGAGAGAGAGAGAGAGAGAGAGAGAGAGAGAGAGAGAGAGAGAGAGAGAGAGAGAGAGAGAGAGAGAGAGAGATTTAGTGTATCTGTGCATGAACAAAATAAAAGAAATGAAAGAAAACAGTGCAAACAGATACAGTATGAGACAGACAGACTGACATAGTAAAGACTCACATTTGGTTTTGGAGTAACTGGAGGTGGTTCACCAGGTACAGAATCAACTCGGTCAATTGATTTACTTCGAACATTTTTATTTTCTTCTGGAGAGAAAGAAAAATAATAATTCCTCATTAAATTCTTATTTTGGTAATAAAGAATTCCTAAAATGTTAAGTATACAAAATAACAGTAAAAAGAAAAAAGTCTGGCTCTTTCCTAATCTATTTTTTTCTGAAGCAAAAATATCAGAAAGATGTGTCTAATTTCACATTTAACAGACTACTTACTTATAACAAAACAAAGCATACAAACAATACTGTTTTGCACAATTGTTTAGACCTGAAACTGAAATTTTCTTTATCTGTAATGAGATATTTATTTATGATAATTATTTTCAGTTATTGAAACACCGTTTCTGTCATTAATGATTAACTAATTACCTTTCAAAGCTGAAGTTCTCTGATACCGTGTAGTTCCAGAACTTCTTTGCAGATCACTGAAAAAACAAATGTAATATTAATAATATAAATAATTATTATTTTGATAATAATGATAAAATTTCATAGCACTGTGAATTCAGGTAATTTGTGAATTAGATTGTCACGGAATTCAATTTGAGTAACTTTAATTGTTACTTCAATCACATCCATTTTTATTATTTTTATACTGTGGAATTGAAATTGCAAAACTTTAATTTTAACTGTAATCACATCTGCACTTTTTTTTATTGTTTCTGCCAATTTTTCAACTCCATGGGGTTGTTATAAATGGGCTGACGTTTGGTAATTAAGCAGGGAAGAAAAAGGACAAGGCAAGAGCTCAGTCTGGAGGGGAAACCAATGTTTTTTAATGACATTGTCTTTACAGACAAGTATGGTAAGCAATTGTCCTGTGTCAATAACATTTATTACACTTAAAATTTTAAGGTTTTAATCTGTCCTCCGTGCAAATTCTTATTTTGTCTTGGTTCCCCCTATGACCTTACTCATATATCATTAAATGTATGTTTTATGATTGTATAATGTATTATTATCAAGTCACATGTATATCATAATTAAATAATTAACATGAACCTTAACATGAGTTGTGTTTATTTCTCTCTTGGATAGACAGAATTATTGATTTATATAGATTGCTGGCAATTTAACGTTTATATTCCTTGTTAGGTGGCCATTAAAGCACCTTGTTACCCTAGACCGAGCCTTAGTAAAAACATCCAAGGTGTTTAATGGTGTGAGCCCCGAGACACAGATACTTCTGGTAATTATGTCTCATGAGCAACAATCATGAAAAAACAAATTTGACTTTGCTTTGTACCCACATATTACATTTATATTGCATCCACAGTCTACATATCTGAGTTGATCAAATGTATGTTTTTAATGTTATAATAATCAAATGCACTTCTTGCCCTGCCTTGAAAAAGCTCCATTATCTCTGTAATCAGTATAAATTCAGAATTTGTCTTTCTAAATTTCAAAGCTTATGACAAATTTTTCTTCATCTGGTTCATTATCTTTTACATCTTCAATAGGATAAATTAATAAGGAAGTACACCTAGTGTATTTTTTTGTTGTTAATTCAAGTGTTATTCCAATATGTAGACAAATAAAATGACTGAAACATGGAAATTAGAATCCAGTAGTAACAAATCATTTTCAGAAGAAATGCCTGCAGACCAAATGTAAAATCATTTCTGTTACATCATAGACAACTGCTGCTAGACTGAGTTGAGCCAGTTCTTTTCACTAAGGTAATTTAGAAAGTCAAGTATTATAAATTAAAAGGCTTATGAACTGATTTTGAAACGGTTACCTGATAAACCAATATGCAATATAATCCCCCACAAAATACATGCCTTGACTACTGTCTTCAACAATTTTCACATTTATCTGTAATATGTTAAACAGAGTGAAAAACATATTGATTTAACAACAAATAAAAATACTTACCCACCACTGGCTTGACAATGGAATGGAAGCACCAGTTTTGCACCTATAATATACATACATACATACATATATATATTATATGTATGCGTGTGTTTTTAATATTAAATTTAGTTTGTTAAAATTTTAATATTGTCAAAATTAAACATATTCAAACTTATTTTTCTGGCTAAGAAAATAAAATGTTTGAAGAAAAGAAGTAAATTAACTGACTGAGCTAATTCCATATATGGTTCTGTACTTATTGGAATTTTAATATTTTAAATAAATATATATATAAAATACATTTAAAAATGTTATGTTTTCTTAGCTTTTCTTTCTAAATAAATAAAACTGTTTTTATTAGATTTATGATATTTATTTATTCATTCATTTTGTTTATCTGATTAAATATATTAACTGAAGGTGAAATAAGTAAATTAAAAAAATCAAAACAACAAATACAAACATATTAATAATTATTATATTTCACTTTTGGTTTGAATGTAATATTATATATTTAATATATTTAAGGGTTCAGCTTGCTCAGCTAGCAAGGAGTCATGGTGCTGATTAGCCATTATTCACTCAACTATAATAAGAGTGTGAAATCAGTTATATCCTGCACAGCCTTGTTCTACTGAAAAAATTGATACATTCAGTAAATGTGATATTATTACATAATGAAACCTTACAAAATACAAAAAACCTTGAAAAGATCAGACATTGAACCAAATACACCCGAAGCCAGAATATCACAGCAGACCATAGTCTACTGAAATTCTGTACAATATGTGTGACGCTGGAGATGGCATTGGATGTACTACACATTAATACACATCTATGTATACTGGAGATGTCATCATACTAACACCCCATAATCTGGTACTTGATCACAGCTTATCTAATCTGTCTTGGCCTCTCTTTTTCTGCAACACTTTCACCTACCCACAAAGACAGTGAATCAGGCCCATATTTAAAGTCCAGAAAACTAATCAAAAATATATTAATCATTATCATCACTCAGCTGTTGAGTCACCCAGCTGAGAGGCAAGCCACATCATCACTGACATGCAGAATGATCCAGGTCTAAGTGATTAATCTATATGCGACAAACCATTTAACCAGAAGAGGTCTGGATTTTTTATACAGGTTAAACCTTCACTTAAAATATCAAATAGATAGATACAAATTAATATACTTCTAAAGCAGGGTCCTGTTTCATCTTTATTAATTCACTTAAACATCTTAAAATATAGAAAGGATAGAATATGCTTTTCACTAGCAACTTGTGTTTCTGCTCATCTTTTAGACATGATAATAAATGAATATTAACAACTTATTGTGAGAGGATCACCAATACTCAGCAACACTCATCTGAATTAATTAATGTGCTAATGCAAAAATAGCCAGTTTGAAAAAAGCTTATTTTCAAGATTTTTCCATATTTCTGGAAACTAGATAAATGGTTCAGTTCCTGTATATTATACTGTTGATTAGGTCAATACCTAATTTAATAAAAAAGAAAAAAAACATTATTTTGAAGGAAATGTTTTCATTTTCAAATGAGATTACTTTAAATCTTCTTGTGTGAATGGAGAAACCACGGGATGGCAGAAACAAAAACCAAGTGTATTTCTCATTTGAAATGGTATGATTTGTAAAAAAAATAATTTAAAATAAATTGCCTACTTTCATCAAAAAAAACAACAACAAAAAACAACAACTGTGCACTGGAAAGAGGAAAAGTTGCTCTTTATTGAGGTACACACTGCATTCACCTTTGAACAAAAGTTTATCTGTGCTGAGCCAGGAAAAGATAACAGTTTTCAACTGATTCAGATTTGCAGGTAGCTGCACAGAGCTGATGCCAGTAATATATGATATACTATAATGATTAATACTACTGTTCTTTTTATTGTTTTTTATTTTAAATTTTTATTTATTCTATTGTACCTTCATTTACCATAAAATATAATCAAATAAAATAAATAAGTAAAAAACACCAATACTTACAAATATCATTTTCTAATCCTTCCATCATATAATATTTTTCATGAAAAGATTATGCACTAAGACTAAATGACTGTACACAGCAAAAACCGAAGCACACATGAGAGTGCACACATGAAACTATGATCTAATACTTACATACATTTGCTACATAAATAAAACTGCACAATATATAAAATGCTAATAAAGTGTAAAACAGCACAAGTTTATATGTGATGTTATTGTGTAATAAACATATTTGTTTTCATGCAACAAATCATATCCAAATTTATGTTATTTCAGGACATTTAAAATGCTAAATAATGCAATTAATAAATGGAAATAAGAGAATATTGTATTCATTTTAAAAATTAAATGTATATAGATTTAGAATGTCTGTTTTAGTGTGAGAGAAAAATGAAAAAGCAAGTACTAGTACAGCACTATATCAGATTAGAATTTGTCATTTATTTACTATAAAGTTAAAGACATCAGATATTTGGTGATATTATTCACAAGTGTTGTAAAATGTGTTAAGAGTTTAATATTCTACCCAGCTAGACTACGTGCACAAAAGCAAAACTTGAAAGGTAAATGTATGTATATATTATGTATTTAAGAAAGATATACCATTGGAATCAGTTAATTCTGAAATTTAAGTGCAATACATATTAAATAAAAGATATTTTTTAAAAACTTCGATATATCTTTTTATTTTTAATTATTTATTTTTCTAGTTTAAACATTCAGCTCAGTAAGAAAAAATATACTAAAACTTAACTATTGTTATTCATAAAATCTGAAATGTAAACATTTCATTTCAAATTTTGAACTGTGAAGCTTAAAATTGAATTCTATCACAAACAACAAAAAAAGATATATTAATAAATGAATATCCTTATTTTTTAAATATTTACTATTTATATATATTACTAACTGAAGAAAGTTAGTAATAAATCTTAAAGAGAATAAAATTTAATAGGGAATTTTAATATATTAAAAAAAACTAAACAGAGCTCCCTATGAAAACCAACCTGTAGGAATGCTGATAGTATTGCGGAAGTCAGGGGGGGCACCTGGGCGAGGGGGAGGTTCCGAAGCTGTTCTCTTGTGTATAAGATAGGAAACATCAGGCTCTGACTGGTTTCGGGTATGACCAGAACCTGTACTTGTTGGGGGAGGAGGAGGGGGAGGTTTTTTGCTTCTAGGAGGCAGAGGTGGGAGAATCTTGCTCAACTCAGTATTGTGACCTGGACCTTCTTGATGGTTTACATTTGATGTCTGTGACTGTGCATTTGTATTGCTGTTGGTACTGTGACTGCTGGAGTTCACCAAGCTGGTGTTTAAACCTGAAACTGAATAGTGAGACACATTGTGATTTCCACATTAAATCATTTCAGTGTCTTTCATTTTTTGTTTTTTAACCTAAAATTTCAGCCACTTGGAATTAGTATTTCCTTGTGTCTTTTATTTATTTTTTAACGATTTCTCTCTCTAAACTTTCTTTCACCTTTCATTCATATCTTTGGGTGATCTACTTACCAAGTTAAAAAGATGGATATAAAGTCTTTCTAATTTCATTGTTTTTTTTTAGATTTTGTTAAGGCTAATGCTATAATTCAACAATAAATAATTTATAAATCTCCTATTAAAGCAACTTAAAAAGCCTTTTAAACATATTTAGAGAGACTTTGCAAATTTTATTAATATGTATCCTGTTCCTTCATTTTTCTTTGTTTCCAAAATTACACTTCTTCTATCCCTATTGATAAAATAATTCTTATAGATAACATAAATTATTTTTGGCAAAAATTTCTTCTTACCAATCAATCAAATATCATTGTATTTGTCACACCAAAAGTATTTTGAATCATGATGTCATCTGTAACAGTCCCCTCCAGAAAATTTTGGTTTAAAAAGCAAATCCATTTTTCCGTTATATACATTTATTTTAAATATATTAATAATAATATGTGAAAAATACAAGTAAAAAAAAAATAAAATGGGCAAATTTTTAACTCATATGTAAAAAAATTCCAAAGGATGAGAGAAATAAACATTATTTTTTTTTTAGTTTCGCTGTTGTGTATTTTTAAGCTTGAGATATATTTGACAGAAACTGTACCAGCTGACATATGTATCAATAATGTCACTGCTTACTGGATTTATTCAAATCCTTAATGTGACCAGTAACACCATCAAGATCTTAATTCCTTCATACTTGTTACAAATTAAACTGTTATGTTTGAATTTCAGTGAGATTGTAATCATAATACCAAATATCCAACAATATTCACTTGCCCACATGCATACACCACAGGCCATCTGAATTCAAAATTTTAACTAATAATTAATACAGTTTGTTTCTAATTAGCACGAACTGACAGTGGTTTAATGTAAGTAACACTGATAAATATGTTTAATTTTTCTAACCTTCACACACACACACACACATAATATATCAAATGTCTACTTGTTTCTGTCCTTGCATAACCACACTCAACATATTTTACAACAACAACAACAACCACAACAACAACAACACTGGTTTAATTTCAGTAGTATTATTTTGTTATTCTATTTCTTTCATATACAGTAGTACCTTGACTTAAGAGTTCGTTCAGTGACCAAGCTCATAACTTAATTTGCTCCTATATCAAATCAATTTTCCCAACTGAAATTAACTGAAATACCATTAATCTGTTCCAGCCCCAAAAATACCACCCCATTTTTTTTTCAGTGTTTTTAAACTAAAAAAATATATTTATAAATGACAAATATTGTACAAAATAAAATAAAAGACAATGTAAAGAAATAAATTAGTTTTTATAAGTGTATTTATCTTGAAGTGTATTTATCTTGGAGATCAGACAAATTATTTTAACACCTTTGGCTGGAGTTACAGCCTTTATCGACTCCTTCTGCTTCAGTATGGTACATATCATAAAGTACTACGCTTCTACTGCCTAGCCAAGTCTACTATATGCATATCTTGCTTATGCTTTTCTCTGATATCATGCTTTAATTCAATGGATATCATCCGCTTCTTCTTCTCAGCACTGTCCTTTACATTCACTTTCTTTGAGCAGAGAAGAGAAATTTGGCAAAATACTGCACAAAATGCAGATGTTGTGTTGTTCTTTGTGCCAACTAGTGGCGGTGTATCTGAAGCTCACTCATAATTCGAATTTTGGCTCGCAACTCAAAGTAAAAAATCCAACGGGCAAATGCTCATAACTCAGAAAACTCATAAGTTGGTGCACTCGTAAATTGAGGTACCACTGTATTTTAATTTCAAAATAGTTTGAAAAATAATAGCATCAGGTTTTTCTAAGAATGAAGAAATCAGATACAAAAATTGAAAAAAGAAAAAGAGAACAAAACATTTTGAAAACAACAACAAACAAAAAAATAAACCTTTCAATTCCAGTATCAACAAAATTGAAAAATATTATTTAATAAAACATTTGAATTATAATTAAAAAAAAACAAATCTCAAATTTGAATTCAAAAAATAAATTTAAATCACAAAACACTGAAATAATAATTTCAGTAATAAAATTAAAAACATTTACCTGATAAGTAACTGACAAAATGAATAACTTAAAAGCATTTAAACAACAAATAAAATAAAAATTATAAAGAAAATCACCCAAGGGTTTATTTACAACTTACCTTTCCTTGGCAGCTTTGGAACTTCTTGGAAGAAGATAAAACAACAGTGATAATAATTACTGAGAAAAGTTTTGTTTAGTTGACTGCAAACTTTGGTTTACATTTAAAATATATCTTTGGTGCATAAACAAACAGCCTAAAAATTATCTGATTTGTTATGTTTATTTACTATAAAAATTAATATTTAACAAGTCTGTGAAGATGTATGCATCTTATTTATTCTTTTATATATTTTTTTAAAGTTCTAATATCATTTTGCTCTGATTCTCTGCATAACCAAATATTCTTATTACTGTAACTAAAACAAATATAACTAGTAACCTTCATGCATTTTCTTGGATATGTTATTATTTTATAATATATTATTATTAAGACAGGTTAGTTCCTAAAAATCTGAAACATTCAAAAGGAAGTGTATTTAGGCTATTTGATCATACCACAACAGGTATATTTTAAATTTAAATATTGTAACATGTATTTTGACAATTAACACTGAAACCACTTTCATCATTAGTAAATAGAAATTATTATTATTTTTTTTTTTTTTTTGAAGAATGAAGCAGCAAAAACATGAACATTGCTATGTGAAAAAATCATGCATTTCATTCCAATGCAGCCAAAAAGAACTAATACCATTAAAAAAAAATGCAATGTGAAATAAAATAAAAATAAAAATAAAAATAACTACAAATAAACTTTTACAAAATTAAGCTATGGGGAAAAAATAAAGAAGAAAAAAGAGAAAAGAATATATATAGAAAGATATTACAAGAAATAAAATAAAAGGAAAATTATGTGAATTATACCATCATGTTTAAAAAAGGTAAAAAAAAAAAAAAAAGAAGAAACAGTTTTTCAGACAAGGGACAGAAGTTAATTGTAAAACAACCAAACTTTGTTTTTACCCAAAATAAAAAATAATCAACATCATATAGTCCAGACAAAAATGATCACAACTCTTGCACAATATAATGCAAACTACATTAATATGTATGTTCCATGCAATTTGTTGATCTGTGCTAACTTAAGATATAGCTGTGCATTCTTATGTAATGATCTCAAGATCATGCAAGGCAAGTCAATTAGCACTTAGGGGAAAGACTTGGTTAATTATTTGCAATACTAGAATATAAAATAGAATATCAAGTAGAATATGAATGACTCAGTGAAATGATACAATGGAACATAAATGCACCAGTTATAAACTATATTCTTTAAATTAATAAATAGGGTATTTTACTTCAGTGGTTACAATTTCTGGTTAGAAATTGAAAATATATTCTCCACTAAGGCCACACCTTTTTATTAGTTGGATTATGGATCTTCTACACCCACCAGTTACTTTGGAATAAAATGTTCTTTTCCTAGCCCAGAAACTGTAAAATGAAACTTACGTTATGATACCTTAAAGTCATTTTAAGCACTGACACATCAAAATGCATATGGGTAAGAAAAAATTTGCTGTTTTCTCTTTATTCCTTCTATTCAGTTCCTAATGTATGTTTCACCAGTGGCAACACATATTTTTTAAGTTAAATATACCAGAAAAAACTAAACTGGCAAATTTTATTTCAAGGATAATTACTGATAATATCACAGGACATAACTAAATAAATAGACACAATGAATTTTAAAAACAAAAAATATATAAAATTGATATTTTAAAACTTTAAATTTACACTAATGACAAGTTTGGCATTCCATATGACCCCAATCTTGATGCTTTCGAAACAGGAAGCAAAGTAATATATATACAGCTGTTCCCATAGTTAGGTCTAGGATATTAATGTTACCTGCCATGTCTGCATCTCACAATAATGCTAAAAATGTAGAAGGTGCCTTGAACAGTTTCTAGATTGCTGCACATTTTACTGATCATTACAATGTGCAGTGCAATCTGCAGATAGCACATATCGACAAATCATGCAGAACAAACAGAGCTAACCAAATGAAAATGAGATCAGAACTGTAGTGGGCAAAAAGACATCTGACTTAAGTAACAGATTATGTTTATTCATATGTAAAAACATAAATCAGCTTTCAGATGTATCTGATAATTAAGACAGGTTGTATTTTATATTAATATTTTCTTTAAAATATTACTTTGGTGTGATTGATATCTTCAAAAATGTGTCAGACATGTTTGTTTACTTCATATTCTGAAGCTTTACTTTATCACTGGTATTTGTTTTACACACATACAAGAACACATGCCTTATTTATTTTCATTTTTAAATCCTAGCTTAAATACCTCTACTTAATTATTTTGTATTAAGAAAATAGATATTTCCAAGTCTGCTATAAAAGGGATGCATATATTTATTTTCTTTCAACACCATTGTTATTATTACTGAAGTTAGCCATGCAGAATTTGAGAAGATGTATGGAGAATAAGAATGTTTTATGACAAGCATCATCATTCAGGGTATCATTCCAAAATATTTATATCTCGCTTTATTATCTCAAGAAGTCATCATTCAGTATATGAAGACAAGATTATTATCATTCAGTATATCTTTTGAAGGTAATTATCCCATAGTATTCATTATTTAGGATATCATTCCAGAAAAATCATCATTCAGTTTAACATTCCACGGTTATCATTCAGAATATCATTACATGGTAATCATGATTCAATGTGTCATTCTTTACTCACCAATTTTGTATTTACCATTGTGTCGATATTTGATTGGAAATGTTAAATGTTCTAAAACAAATTAAATATAATCATAATTTTTTATGATGTATTTTTTAAACAAATACAAAAGCCAGTTGTATTTGCCATCTACAGATATATTCCAATTCCTAGCTTAATAAGATTAAAAGTACAACTAAATATTATGCACAATATTAACATAAAAATGAAAAAACAAAAAACAAAAAAAACAAAAACAGTATCAACAAATGTATATTCTTATTTACTGACTGGCTGATTTACAGATTGGTCAGATGTTAGTTCACTGGTTAATCAGTTAATCACCAATTTATCTATTTATTGGGATATTCTTAGATTTTGATAAAGTAGCAAAGCATTAAAACATCTTTAAAATGGTGCAAAAAAATGTATATATGAATAAATATATAAATAAAACAGAAATCACTAGCACTGCAGTAAAGTTGCAACATCATAATCAGTAAACAACATCAAACATGCTACCTGAAACAGTTTAAACAGATAACAAATAAAATTTCTGAAACTTTAAGAGAAATAACAGAGAATCTAACTGAAATGGAAAACAGATCTATGGGCAGTTGGTTGCTTGCCGTATTCTCACTTTCAAATTTCACTGAGTATGTAGAAACTGGTTAGTGTCCACAAACACTGAAATATAATCAATGGACTACATCAGGGATCTTATTTATATCAGCTAGTTCTGTATTCCAATCATTTTGTTTTGTGTGTTGATCAATCTGTCCCTATATATAATTTTTCTCATTTATTTTCAGTCTGTGTTGGTTTATTCACACTTACTTTTAGGCTTGTTTTGTGAAGGTGGTGGCTGAGGTGGGAATTTTCCACCATCTGAATCCAATCTATCTTTAGAACCATCTTTATTAAGCAGTGAGTCTGGGATGACAATAAGACTGGGAGGTCGGGAACGAGGCTTTGTCTTGTCTGGTGTACCCTGAATTATTATATAAAATACAAGTAGAGCATCCCTTATAAATTTTGGGTAATGCTATTTTAAAGTTATATATAAGCTGTATATTTCAAAGTAAATATTATAGTATAAATTATATGAAAATAATTTATATATTCTTTTTTTCACAATCTGAAAAGTTCATTGTAATCTAATATTGCTGGTCTAGCTAGTTTATAAAACTGTATTTTGAACTAGAAGCCTCAGCAAAATAGTTTCAGTTTTAGTGATTTTTAGTTTTTAAAATTCAAATATTCTGATTGACGAGTACATTTCATCTTGCAAGAAAGGTACATTTTTGCATCTTTTGTAAACTAAGTAAATAACAAAATCAATAAAAGGCAACTCAAATGAATTTGATATATATTACACATACAAATATAAATTTATTTATGACAGCAAAAAGTACATTACTAGAAAAACAAATACCAATGATGAAAACTAAAATTTTTACTAAAACTGTTCTTTGAAGACTGCTATTTAATATTATGTAAAGAGTCCCTAATTTTTTAGATGGCCGAGACAGGCATATTTCATTCAATTTAATTAAAAGAACCCATTGTTGTGTGTTTACCAAGGGAAACATAAGTTTGACCACTCCAGTGCTTTGAGATTTTTCTAATTAAATCAATAGTCTGGGATCACAAAACACCATTTAGGAATAGAGCTTTTCAAGTTAAGAAATATTCAAATTTCTGAATGTCATTATTACTAGTTTGTATAGGAGCTAGACCAGGACCAGACTTTCAGTTCAAGAGATCAAAGTTTGAGAAAAAATAAAAATTATTACTTACATCTAAGTCATCATCACTATAATCTCCATCAAAAATCCGATCTTCCTGTAAAAGAAACAGAAAACAGTTAGAACAAAGCAGTAAGCAGATTTTGCCTAACTGTAAGTTTGTAATGCAGTCAGTGGAACACATGCTCCACGTGAACACACACACACACACACACACACACACACACACACACACACACGTCTGCAGTGAATCTTGGTAAGTTGAGATGGAAGGGGTCAGAAAAAAACTGCTCAAGTTTTATTGTGTTTGAATATTCAAATTTCATGTATTCATTGCAATTCTGATGGACAAATAATAAATGTTTCATATTGCAAGAAAAAACCCTTGCATATTTGGTAAACTAAGTGAATAACAAAAGCCACAAGTCAAATGAATGTGACAAAAATATGCACACACATAGGTACATATAAATGATAATGTGCTTATTTCTACATAAAACAGCACAAACAGATGACTCATACGGTATATAAATATATGTACATACCTACATACATACACTGAAACCCTTACTTGGAGAAACCAAGTTCATGTATTTTCAGATTTCTAAATTCACATAATGAAGTCAATTGATAGCACTAGATGTACAGTACAAATATTTAAAATCATGTACATGAACAAGACAAAAGTTATTAATGAGAGACTGTTTGCATGGTTTCTGAAAGAAAAAGTTTTCCATACAAACTGATTAACGTTATCAGGAGAATGTTAATGGTTCAACAGATACGTAAAGATTAACTGGCATTTAAATAGCAAATAGCATGTTTGAACAATATATTTATTTGTAAGCAAAATCAACATCAGTCAGTGAACTTTATCACATAACTACAAACGTTCTTTGGAGTCTGGCTGCAATTGTGTATTATGTTAAGATATTGTACAGCAAAAAATAAAGACAGTTGAGGCATGCATATTTCATTCTACATAATCAATGACCCTCTGTTATGCATTTGTCAAGGGAAGCAATTAGCATGACCAGTTCCAGCTCTTGGAGTTTTAAAAAGCTAATTTATATTAGATACTGGAAATGATTTTCTACATATCAATGTTTTATTATTACTGGTTATTACTAATTTATCTAAGAGCTGAGCCGAGTGAAGAATTTTCACCCTAACAGATCAAGGTTCTTGTGAAATCAGTGTTTGATTGATCCAAATTTGACAGTATATTTGAAAACAAGATAAGGTTTGTCAAATAAGTAGCAATTAAAAGTTAAGAAAATTGGTGTCTGTGCACTGTGTATCAGTGGTTCAACAATTATATATATATTTGTAGATATGTTTTTGCATGTGTGTGTGTGAATATTTAAACTTACATTCATAAGATCCCAATCTATGTTAACATGAGCAAATAAGTCTTTCTTATTAGAGAGAGCTGCTTTCACCTGAAATGAAATATTAATATATACATTTCATTATTCTCACATAGTATCATATAAAAATACCTAATTGTTAAAATAAACTGGAAAATAATATCAAAAATGGCTTTATCAAATTAAATTGCTCTGCATTATTAATTTAAGCACATTTAGGCATTTCGTCATTCTTTATTTTCATAGCAGTATATTCATTTTAAAATGATGGATTTACAAAAAAAAAAAAAAAAAAAAAAAATAGTCTTTAATCTCACCACAGTATATACAAAATAATAAATGATATAACTAAATGTGTGCATAAAAGCATATTTAAGTTCTGTTACACTGTTCTACAATATTTTACTAAGTCAATAGATAACTTAGAATATTTACAATGTGCACAATTCAAAATAGATCATACTTCTGTTATAATTATTTTTTAATATAACAATACAGACATTCATTACGACGATGTGAGCCAATGTAATGTAATAAGATTTTAAAAAGACTGGAAATATTCTTGGTCACTTAGTTATCAATGCAAAGACATTATTGATATTATTTTTTGTATTAGTGTTTTGTACCATAAGGAAGTATCAGTATACAAACTTCAAACTGTTATAAACTTCAAATTGTTATAATTTGTTAATGCTAAAGGCAATATTTATAATAACCCTTTTGTAAAAATGTGAATTATATATTTGTTACTAAATATTACCAGTTCTACACAGAGTTGATTGTCATGATCTTTAGCCACTTCCAATGCTGTCTTTCCCTGTTTGTTTTCTATGTTAGCAAGGTCTGGTTTTGTCCGTAACAACAGTTTCATACACTCTGTTTGGTTTAACTCAGCACACAGATGTAGAGCTGTATTCCCATCTCTTGTCTTCTTATCCAGGCTGCCTCTGTCAAGTATTTTAATATTTAAATACAAAAAGAGAATGATTATATGACTATTTAAAATTGGAATTGATAGTCTATGTGTTCATAAAAATCACAAACATACAGATAACAAACAGCAATATATTTCATGTATTTTTCATTTCTCATTCAAACACTTAAAAATATCCTTCCCTCCTTCAGGGGTTGGTTTCAAATTAGGCCCGAAAAATAGGCTTGAAGAGACTTCTCCCTCAAGACACATTAGAGACAAATAAAAACTTTAGGTTGAAGTGAAGTTTTGTGAAGGAGAAATGAATTCAATCTACACGGTAAAACACTCAAGGCAACCACAAGTGAGGGCAAGTCGCTGCTATCCATAGACAAATGTTTGTAAACATGCATGTTTTGCACATGACTGCCATCTTGGAAGTTTAATTAATGACTGGTTCATTTTGTGTTGACAAGGTGAATGGCCCAGTGTTCGAATGCAAGAAAAAGTAGTACAAGGAGCACAATGAAGTCCCCTTAAGACAACCCATTAGCTCTAAAATGAAAAAAATTGCAGATAAAACTGAGTTAGCACAGATCCTTGATGCAATTAAAGGAATGGAAACAAATATGGTTCAACTGGGAAGGATGTTATTGCAAAAAGTAGATGAAAAGTTGTCTAGTTTAGAATTAAACATGAAGTTGCAAACAGACTCAACAAAAACTGAAATTAAGATTGAACTGAACAAGGTTGTTAAAAATTTATTGTTTGATATACAAATAGAAAATGTCTGTCATTGTCAAAACACAATTAAAAAACAAACTGATGATAAAATCACAGAGTTAGAAAATCAACTGATTAAATTAGAAATTCATGAAAGAAAGTGAAACCTATTGATTTATGATGTTCAAGTGGATCAGTCACTAGGAAAAGAAGATACAGAAGCAGTCATTAGAACCATCCTACAAAAGTTAGTGAAGCTAGACCAGATGACTGCAGAATCTATGAGTTTTATGTTTATCAACTTGGCCGACCCAAGAGTAGCCCTCCAGTAACAACTGGTCCTCTGTCTCCAGCTCCTCCACCAGCCATTATTGTAGTCTTTGTGCACCAGAGTGATAGGGATCTAGTGCTGTTCTCTGCAAAGAATCTGCAGGGGACATGAGTAATAATCACGATGGATTTGCCAGTTAAGTTGAAAAAAAAAGAGGGTCTGCTTGCCACTGAGACATATAAAATTAGAAAAGAAAAACACATGAAACCCAGAATAAGAGTTGTGGATGCTGATGTTATTCTTGAACCCAGAGTGGATGAGTGTGTGTGGAAGGCTATTAAAATTTAAATTCAAATACATGATGCCGTATCGTTTTTCAAATAAGCAAATCATATATGTATATATGTGCATATGTATATAGTACTATTTGGTTAGTTTACAACATACATGAAGCTTACCCAACAATGTACTTGCTGGTGTGTGATCTTTTTGTAAGTGTGATCCAGCAATGATTGTTATTAGCCTAGTAATATATATAAATGTTTATAAATATATATAAATATGTGTGTGTAATATATATATATATATATATCTTTTTGATAATAGGCCGATTGACTGACAGATAATAAGTTGCCAACTGCCTATTGTTTACTTTTTGTGTCAATATGGCTTTGGTACAGTATATCATGTGCACATTTACATTGACTAATATGTGGTTAGTGATGGAAGATTATCATGAAGTACTAGGAACATATCTCAAAGAATATGGAGTTCGCTTTACATTATTACTATTACAGTTATAAACGTTCTTTGTCAAAATTCCAAATGGATAATGGTATTAAGTTTGTGTCAGCAAAGTGTCAGGGCCTTGAAGATGAAAAGGTTTTAAGAGATGTTTTAAATTACTATAAATCAAAAAAATATTTGATAATATTTGCAGGACATTCATAAAGATGAAAATGGTGCACAGCGTATGAACCAGTTATGGAATGTGCAGACAATAATAGCACCTTATAATACAAGACAGAGTGGAGTTGCTATTCTATTTAGTAATGATAATGAACATATCTTCATAGACCCAAACGCTACATAACTACATAATACTTGATTAGTGATAAATAAACATACTAATTTGACTAAAGTAAATATTTATGGCCTAAATGAAGATTTACCACAATTCTATCTGGATATTTTTAATAAAATTAATTTTGAACAAGACGTGATATTCTGTGGAGAATGGAACTTTGTATTAGACCCACGATTAGATCTTGAAAACTAGAAATGTATTAATAACCCAAGAGCAAGACAAGTAGTATTAGAAACTATAACTGAAAATGACTTAATAGATGTTTGGAGAATATTAAATGGAGATACTAAATCATTTATGTGGAAAAGGAAAAACCTAGACAGCAGGCCAGACTGGATTACTTTCATGCATCTCCAAATATTTTTACTAAAATATTAATGCCTTATAGCGCTGACCATAATGCTATTAATATAACATAATTTTGCTGATCAAGAATGCGGTAGAGGATACTGGAAATTTAACAACTCCCTATTAAAGGACCCATTTTATTGTACTCAAATTAAAAATATAATAAAAGACAAGAAAAATAAATATGGTCTACCAGTTAAAAATGAAACAATCCAAATGATAAGTAATGGTGATTTAAATTTTAAGATACCTGTATCATTAATTTTATAAACATTGTTAATGAAAATAAAAGATAAAACGATATTGTATGCTACTTGGTAAAAATGTCAGGAGTTAAAAGATGAAACTGACTTAGAAACAAAATTACTTAGAAATTATCAGAGATAATAAAACAGAAGGTGCCTATATATGGTCAAGAACATTGTCATATCAATTCGGCAACAAGCCAAATGCATATTTTTATAGTTTAGAAGTTAGAAATTATAGTTAAAATTAGAGATGCCTACAGGAATAATTACTTCAACAGGAGAAATATTAAATGAGGAGAGGCGTTTTTACCAGTCATTATATAGCTTTAAAAGTGTTTTGACTAAACATTAACAACCTGATTAAAACAGATACTCCAAAACTTAACAAAGAAACTGCAAATAAATTAGAAGGTAAAATATGTTTGCAGAAGTTAGTATCGATGTTCATAAAAATGAATCCAGGTCTAAATGAATTAACGATTGAGTTTTTCAAATTCTTCTGGATAGACTTGGGTGATTTTGTTTTAAAAACTATACATAAAGGTTATGATAAAGAAGAGTTGTCTGTATCACTTAGAAGAGGGGTAATTACTTATAGTCCAAAAGCAAATAAGAACAGTCATCTTTTAAAAAACTGGAGACCTACGTCATTGTTAAATGTTATTTATAAATTAGCATCCGCCTGCATAGCAGCACGAATAAAGATAATTTTAAATAGTATTATAAATGAAGATCAGAAGGGCTTTGTAGAAGAGTTTTGGGGAAAATATAAGGTCATTGTATGATATTTTATTCGAAAGTAAGACTAATAACATACCAGGACCAATACTTTAAATTGATTTTGAAAAAGCTTATGTTTCTATATCATTGCTATTCATAAACAAAACTTTACAATATTTTTGTTTCAGTCCATCAATTCGTAGATGGGTTTCTACTTTTTACAATAATGCAATGGCATATATTTTACAAAATGGACATCTCTCGGAACTGTTTAGCATAGAAAGAAGTTGTTGGCAATGAGATCCCCTTTCACCTCTTTATTTATTTTATGTGTAAAAATTCTTGGAATGCTTGTTCGGTCAAATCGTCTTATTAAAAAAATTCATATATGGGGTTTAGAATATAAAATTGGACAATTTTCTGATGACACTCAAGTGTATTTAGATGGACTGCCTTCATCTCTTAGAATTGCAATACATACTTTAGATATTTTTAGAGACATATCGGTCCCCTTGCAAATACTATGGCAGAAATGTGCAAACAGGTAAGTCTAGACTGATGTGAAAACAATTTTGAGGTCTTAGGTCTAACACTTAATAAACATCTAGACAATATTTGGACACTAAATTTGGATGAAAAGCTGGTAAAATTAGAAAAACTGTTAAATTCATGGCATAGCAGGTGTGTAACTATATATGGTAGGGTAACGGTTGTAAAAACATTAGCTATGTAAAAACTATCTCATATTTTTACCAGCCTACCAAATCCACCTAAAGAATATATATTAAGAATAAACAAAATGATGTTCACATTTATGTGGAAAGATGGTCCAGATGGAATTAAACACTCAGTTATTACAAAACAATTATACTGAGGGTGGGTTAAAAATGGTTGAAATATTAACTTTCATTAAAGCTTTAAAAGTTTCTTGGTTAAGACGCTGTTTTCAATCAGAAATGGTTTTTAAATAAATATATAGATAATCTAGCTTTATCTAAACAGGGAGCCAGTGTTGGTGAATACATAAATAAAAAGTTTAAAATTCCTTTTTGGAATGATGTATTGAATGCATGGAAAGATCTTGTGCTAAAAATAAAAAATGAAAGTTGTGACGAAATAGTAAATGAGCCGTTGTGGTAGAATACACATTTTAAAAACAAGTAATTATTTTTCTGCATTTGTTATAATAACGATATAATACATATCCAAAATCTTTTAACAGAAACAGGATACATCATTCCTTTTGCAGAGTTAAAACAAAAATATAACAAGGAACCTTTTTAAAGTACAAAACTGGTAATTCATAGTATCTCTGAAAAGTGGAAATGCATTGTCCGACAATTACAAGGACAGATAAATCTATATAATACTTTGTATATGTTATTAATGACAAAAATTAATAAAGGTTGTGGTGAGTATTATAATATACTGTCTAGGAATGTAGATCTGCCAACAGCACAAATAATAAATGATGACACCTACCCATTAATATGCAAAAAGGTATATTTAACACCCAGATTATGTACTAAACCAATCATTCGTTGATGTTCAGTATAAAACAGAATAATAGTTTTCTTTGTAGGATTGGGATTTGGGATGATGCACTTTGCACATTCTGTAAAGAACACGAGGAAACAATCATGCACCTTTTTGTAAAATGTTCCAAAGTGACTTTTGTTGGCAAAAATTGGAATCTTGGATTTTTTATGTTACTGGACACCTTACAATTAATTATAAATGATAGAAAAATAATACTTGGTTTACATACAGAACCATAAATACTTAATCATTTAATTTTAATAACTAAATGATATCTATATAATGCTTGTGTAGCTAACACTTCACTATCATTTCCTCATTGTCTAGCCATGGTAAAACATTATTATATGATAGAAAAAATAAATAATACCACAAATAAATTTGCAAGGTGACAATCATATTAAAAAGTGGTGCCTCTTTGTTGCTGTACTTGAAGCCATTAAATAAGTATTCCTTGTTTCTTTTTTCAATTAAAGTTGGTTTAATCAACTGGTTTTTAAATGAATCTGTAAAAATATATATTTAATATAACCATGTAGATATATCAATCAGGTAAAAAAGGAGCTCTGTTGTGAAAGACCCCATATGTTTTTGTAAATACTTGTTATATATGGTGTAAGTATTTTTTATTTTTGTTCCTTGTATTTATATTTTGTAAATCATGTTTTGTAAACTGTACCATTGCCAAAAAAAAAATATATATATATAAAAATAATATAAAAAGAAATATAAAAAAAAAATATAAAAAATATCATTTTGGTTCAGGTTTTGCCATTCAATTTTGGGCTGTGGAAACAGTGTTATTAGCATAGCTAATCTGCACACAGGGTTGAAACTTATAAATAATAAACATTATTTTAAAATATTTGAATGAACAGCACTATAAAGAAGAAGAAAACAAACAGTATATTAGGACCATGAGTCTGATTAAAGCTGGAGACTTACATTGAACTGTTCTGAACAATGAAGTCAACTATAGGAAGTGAAGTTCCATCTTCTTCAAGTATTGCAAGATGAAGTCCTGTTTCTTCATTTGTCTAAACAAAGATAAGAATAAATAAATTTAAAAAATCATAAAACAACATCTTGCAATACAACTGTCTGACTGAATGACTGATCAATTGAAACAGAAAAAAAATACACTTTACTCACAAGATCAGGTAAAGCTGTCATCAGATCCAGACCTTCTGCATAGACTTGCATCAAGGCAAATATATCCTTGGATATAATTGCCTGTTTCAGATCCTGCTTCAAGTCCTCTTTGTCTGTACAAGTGATTATTGCGTATTTTCTTAGTTCATATTTTGCTTTGATGAACTCTCGTCTACTGTCCCTGTAAATATACATAACATTATAACGATGTAATTACAATTAAAAACTGGTAAAGTAATCATATATTAAACACATTAAAGAGAAAATGTTTTCATAGGTAGTGCTCAAGTGTGTTTCTGAGTATATAAGGTGTGTTACTTGTGTAAAGCAAATTGTGTTTTTGCACTTATGTATTTACATCATCTGCATAAATAATGATTTACACACATTTGCATGCACATATGCGCACATATAGGCACAGACAATTAGACAAAATAAATAAAGTAGTTTGACTGTTTGATTCTGATTTATGTTACTATTAATAAAACTTACATGTGACTAGTTGGCTTTGGTTTAGCATTTGTGTCAAGAGTTGCTTCCATTATGTCATTAAAGTTACTGTTGCCAACAACTCTTGCTAACTAAAAATAGAAATATAATTTTTTTTTTCTCTCTCTCTCAGTTAACAATTTTTCTATAATTTATATAAAAACTGAATACAGGTATCTATCTCTACTGGATTAACTACTAAGGCTGTAGAGGCCCATTAATACCATTAACTAATTAGACTTATTACAAAAATACATTATCTTCTGTACAATAAATAACAAATATAAAAATGAGAGGGGGGGTGTATTTTTTGTTTTTTGTGTTCTTAAAATAAAATACGTTTGGGATCTGGTTCTTTCATCATTACTATTTTACAAATAAATTCTGCATATTTTAATTTAATGTCATGTAGTTGATCTTACTGCAGTCTATGAAATATAAATGCTGTATCTATTGTCCAATTGTTGTAGAATATTTTTTTCTCCAATTTCTTTTAGGACTGGTATAATGTTTTTTGCAAAATAGCTTTAATTTGGCTGTTCTTAAAAGCTAAATAAAAAAATGTTAAACCATTCAAAAAAAAAAAAATAATATATAAATCAAAATCAAAAAAAAAAATATGGAACCATGTGAAAGGCTTTCCAGATTTACTGAAATATTTATATTATTTAATTCAGTTCAGATATTTGTTTCTACATAATGCAGTAGATAAAAAAAATATTAATTAAAATTCCTAATTACAAATTAAAATAAAATAAGAAGTGGGACCTATAACATTGAAATAACTGACCAGTAGCTGTGAAGTTCCTAACTCATCTATCACAAGACTCTGGGTTCGAGACACATGAACTCCTAACTGTCGATGAATTCCACAGCACTCAAGACAAATGAGAACGCCTAAGTTGGTGGATAACCAATCAGGATCTATCATAAACACAATTAAAATAAACTTTAATGTTTTATATCACATTAGAGGTATTTAAAGGAACAAACAATTTCAAATGAGGAATCTAAAATATAACAATACTACTGGTATTTCTGTATAAACTGTCAGCTTAATAACTACATACCTGGAGCATTACAGTCACAGCAAACTTTGTTGCCAGGCAACCGCTTCACTCGATCAATAATACTTGATGTCAGTTCTCGCACACTCTGGTTGAGGGAAGGTGAGTTACTGCTGTCCTGGAAAACTTTGAGTAACACCTCCTCCTTCGCATTATTTAATACTGATATCCACCTGGGAATAAATTCATCTATTTTTGGCATTAATTAAATAGATGTGAATCTGAAAATTACCCGTATCATATAAAACATACTAACACACATACACACATTTGTTTTCTTCAACATTACTTACACTTCCATATCTTTCATATCTTCAGCCTGAAAATGGTATGTCCGATTATCTGTGGAAAAAAAATGTCAAAATTTATTTGTAAAACACAAAATACAATTCTTCTTTAAAACACGTAAAACTATTTAAACAAACATTCAAGGAGTTAGAATATTTGATATTCTAATATTTACTGTATCTCCGATGAACAATTATGCTTTATATTGCAAGAAATATATTCTCTTCAAATATGTTTTTAAATGCTCATGTTATCATGTTTTTTTGACAAAACTTAAAATAATCAACATTTTGTGTTTAAACCATGTTGATAAACTGTTTTGTGAAAATCTTTTTCTTAGCAATTTGTTTTTTAGATTTTTACACATGCATCCAACTCCAGTAGCACTTTGTATTTTGTTTCAATGTTTTTGAACTTTCTTTTTTCACCTCTTCTTTCTGTCTGCAGTCTGGTTATACCACTATTACTGGGTTCTCTGCCAGATTGCTCTTTCTCTGTCTCTGTCTCTCTCTCAATTTGTATCTCTTGTACTTCTCCTGTACCAGCTTTTCAACATTTATTAAATCAACAAATACACTGAAAAACTTACATTAGTTTGGACAAATTAAAATCATTTGAAAACTATGTGAAAATAAACTCACTTGATGATGAGACCAAGTCAAAACACTTCTTTCCCATATCATCAGGAACCAGCTGTAAAAATAAAAACTATGTAATTTATCTGATGTATTATTATAACAAACAAACAAACAATGAATTACATAATTAGTATTTCAGTATTATTGGTTATTAATTAATGAAATGTAATAAATACATTATTAATTTATTATGAAATATTAATTTTCAAAAATAATTAACATATCAAAAAGAAGATGAATTTAATTTTTATGTTATATTTGTTTACATTTCCTCTATTTTTTATTGCTTTGTTCTTGATGCTGTTTTATTTTATTTTATTATTATTATTTTTTTCTATTTATTTATTTATGATATCAAGATAGGTATCTATTTGAAATCATTAATACTATAATAAAGGTGTGATTATTACTTTCACTTGACAAGTTAAAAGATTCAGTTGTACCGGGTCTTTTGTTTCCTGCAGGAAAAAAAAAAATGTAAGTGAATATATTAAATAAAAAGCAATAAAAGGTATCTAACAACAATACAGTAAAATGCACTATCAAGCCCTAGTGTGTGTGTGTGTGTGTGTGTGTGTGTGTGGACACAAGTAGTGGACTCTGTGTAATTGATATATGTAGCTAGATGAACAAGATTATTATTAGTGTGAATTCACTCATTTGGTTTTGCACATTTTGTGCTATTATACTGAATTCATCATAATGGTAAAGTGACCTAAAAAAAAGGGCAAAGTATCAAACTTTCAATGCAGTCTAAAATGAAATTAATAGAATAGTGTTCATCAAATCCACTGTGTAAACAAAGATTTAGCTAACGCAATTTAAAAAATAGTGACCATTAATGGCAACTGTACAAAACCATCATTTCAGCAGACAGAGAATGAGTAATGTCTAGCAAATTCAAAAATTTGTATAGATTGACGGTATACACAAACTTATACACAAACCTTTGTACACTGACAGTACTTTTGTTCTTAAAATGATAAAAACAAATTAAATCTTTTGCTGCTGTTACTGGAAGCAGACTTTTGCAACCAATATTAAATATGGATGCCAAGACAGAGGAGTTTGCTTTGGAGAGAAGTATGAAAAAAATGCACTCATCAGTGACAGACTATTTCTTCATTGAAACTTTATCAACAGATGTTTTACTGTAACATCTCTAATAAACTTATTCCAATTTTATGTTAATCTTTAGAAACTGGGACTCTGTCTAATATGGCATATTTCTTCTTTGCTACCTTTTCTTATAATATAATATAACAAAACAATATTACAGCATTTTCCTGTTTGTTGCACACTCAAGACTGTCTTTGAGGATGCAATGTTTTTGCAAGGATTTTCTTGACATAATAATCAATCAGTTAAATAAATTAAATTATAAATATTCTTTAAAATTATATCTTGCTCATAACATATAAAAAATGTGTTTCTTACATCATGATGACTGATGTATAGCAAACTATCTTTTATCATACATTTCCGTCTTTGCCAGTTACGTCGTAGTTTACTTTCACTTTTTTTCAACAGGTATCCAACCTTCTCACTCCCATGTGCTTTGTTTCCCTGTAGCTGATGTAGATTGTAACGTGCTACAGGCACTGAATTAGAAGATGGCTGAATAATAAAAAGATTAGTTCATAAACATTACTTTTCTGATAGAGGATATATACATTTTAGACTTGCTTTAATATTCAAAGAACTGAAATGTTCTATTTAATGAATGTATTTTTAATACTGTGAAAAATTATTATATCTAATTTTAAAGCTTAGTTTTCAAATTTTCTTTCAGTTGAATCATTATATAAAGCAGTTTGACATGATTATTGGTAATAATTTAAATTTAATATTAATGTTCAGCAATATAAAATTGTATCAAATACGCATTTCTATATTTCATACAATTGCTGATATTCTAAACTTTTATTAAAATGATTTTTAAAAACCATAAAATAAATATCACAAATATTTTTGTGTTTTTTTTAAATATAATTTAAATATAGATTAATATTAGTAATATTACAATTTCATATTTTCATATTCTGTACATCACTGTTATTATAATGCAAGCACAAATTTATCTGATTTTGTTTACTATTTTGAATAATTAAATTATTTTTACATAGTCTCTCTTTTACTGTATTCAATAAAGTAACTAAATAAAGTTCAGATACTGGTCAGCTTCATTTTATATATATAGATAGATAGATAAGCTGTTTTATCTTCAAAACTATTGACCTAGTTTTATATGAAAATATTAAATAGAACAATAAAGAAGTAACATTTTCAGTAATTCAGAAAATTATAACTGGTTTTGACTAAAGCAGTAACAGTGGCAAGATTAGCTGTTTTTCAGCATATATAATACAAGTTTGTACTATGTTACTGTTAAACAATCTCTACAGCACTTGTACGAATTGCACTTCATGTGATCATTTACTAATGAGCTATCACAGAAAACGATATTCCTGGTGCTCTAAGAAAAAGATGATTATTTTGTTTTGAAAAAACAATGAATTAAATTTGATTGCAGGATCATGAACATAACCATATAAATCAAGTACAGTGTATTCTGTGAATCCAAGGAATGCTGCTCAAATACTGAAATAAAAATAAACTAATCACTTTTTTAATATCAGTAATTGATTTTTAAAATGTTGATTAGCTCCGTCAGAGAAATTACCAATAATGGTGAGATGATAATAAAATCACAGTAAATAGAAAGCTGAGGAAACTATTTTATGTGTTTTTTCAAATATTTGAATTATCACACATGTTCCTTTAATTGCCTTTAGTCTCATGATTTGAGACATTTGATCTGCTGCTCTTAACAAACAAACAAACAAAAAACACACACAAAAAACATAAACATGTAAAAACATTGATAAATGCTAATTTGTTATTGCTGAACCTCTTCATAGACTTTTCCCCCTCAATTTTAGTACATAAATTCTCTGAAAATACAAGTCGTGAATTATTATACTCTATACAGGCATATGGGCTGATAACAGTGCCATCTAAAAAACAGACGCTGACTGCAATTCGTACAAATGCTATTAGAAAATGTTGTTATTAACAATCCCCCAAAACCTGAAATTTGATAAGAAATTATAAATACATATTTAACTTTAAAAAAGAAAATTATACTTTGTGTTTGACAAAACAGTTCTGGGACATGTGAAATGTGAAATGACAAAATTTCATAATTTGATAGATAGTAAATGCCATTGCCATATAAGTTGATTGACCAAAAATAAAAATAACAATAAAAATAAATAAATAAATAAAAGGAAAGAAAGAAAATGGAAAATTATTATTTATTTATTTTTATTATTATTTATTTTTATTTTATTTATTTATTCATTATTTCTTTTAAACAATTATAGCTGTTTCACAAATTACAGAGTCAAAAACATTAAGTAAATCAGTGACAAAATTGCCAATCTGTGGCCAGCTAGATTTTCAACAGTTCTGTGAAACTGACTTGCACATTTCTAGCAAAGGTTGTTTAGAAAATGCTTTTTTTTTTTTTTTTTTTAAATTAAAAAATATATAACATGTATATGTATGTATGTGTGTGTGTGTGTATATATATATATACATTATACATATGTTATGTATTTTTTAATTTATATGTACATATATATAAACACACAGACATACAAACATTATTTTTCATGTTAATAATTAAAATTTTCTATGCAGCAAGCAATATCATTTATTAAATATAGATAACATTAGGCATAAAAACTTTATATTACTCATAAAAAGCATTAAATAAGCTGTTATATCAAACATTGTTATATGAATACAGAGCAACAAATGAAACAACAAAAAAGAAGGATAAATAAAGATGCACAAAGATACAAGGCATAGCACTAGATCATGCACTGATAAAAAATAATAAAAAGCAGTTCCTGAGACAGAAACAAAGCTTGGAAAAAACTATTTTACTACCTGAGGTAGATCCTGCAATATTCATACACATATACATAAACATGCTGTAACTAATAACAGAAACGTTTATATTTCAGTTGGTTTGTTTTGTTTTGTCTTTTTACATCAAAAGATGTTTTTAGAAATAAAAATAATAAAATGAAATAATTAAATTATAAATGTACTATAATAAAAACCCATGCATGTATGTGTCTATATATATAAAAAACTCTCAGCAAATAATAGTAATAATTATTTTATTAAATAAATAAATATCAGAAGATTATCACCAACTGCATGAATTAAACGAATGAGCATTGGCAACAGCCATAACAGTGATGTACACCATGTTAACAGTGAGCTTGCATAATTTACATTAATTTAAACACAAAAGTATAATTAAGAACAATAAGGAAAATGGTAGCTTATTTTTATTTTATCCTTGGATTAATAATTAACTGGGAACCAAATCAGAATATTATATTTATGTCTTTAAAAAATACTGGAAATCGGAATAAATGGTTCTTTCTGGGTTAGCTGTGTGTTGGTTTTTCAAGATTTGGAAATGGAAAGAATTTATTCATCCTCACTCACCAACAGAAAAAACCCCAAGAATGATCTCAAATTGACTGTGGTAATTACTGCTTATTGTTTACTCCAATAAATTATTTACTTATTAAAATTGTTTTGTGCTATTTTTAAACCATTAGTTATATGGGCTGGAACTCAAGCAACCCTTGCGATAAACAAATAAAATAAATATAATTTATAAAAATCTATAAAAGACAATAATGTACATATATATACACACACAACAATTCTGATAAATATTATTCTAAGCTATTGGTTATTAAATAACTATTGATCAGAGCACAAAAATACTAAACACCTCATTGCAGTATTACACAACAATCACTTCTCTAATTTCTGTTCCTACGTGTGGATAGAATAGACAATGATGATGTCAAAAAGGACGATAAAAACATGCACCAAAAAAAAAGGTAACTGAGAGGTAATGAAGAGAAGTGAGATATGTAAGTCATGCTGATAAAATTTGTTATGCAGGTACCCAGCCTCCAGACAGTCGATGGTGAGCATGCTTTAAAAATGTGGTAAAAATGGGATTAATTTAAAAGGAAAAAAAAATTATATTATATTATTCATTGTAACTACAGGTATCAGTTATCAAATTTAAGGCAATGTGCATCAGTAAAAAATGCAAAATTTGGCAATTTACAACCCTGAACATCCCATAACCTCAATTTCATTGAAAGTGTAACTTCTAATACAATAAAAATACATTTTCTAATGCTACCTGTTCATATTTGTGTTTCTCTTAAAAGTCCACGAATAAATAAAGCTTCAGGCCCTTGAGCAGCTGTTCCCTTTACACTAACCATCAATTATTACATATAGAACCCATCAAGATAACCACCCTAGTAATATTTTGGTGAGTTTTGTCATGAAAACCAGAAAACCAGCTTAATTTGAATAAAAGCTTTCTAAGCCTGCCATTCTACAGAATGTTCATTTATAGAATGTGAAGTGGAAAGCTGTTATCTGATTCACCAGACTGGGTCATGTGACCCTGCATCTCCTAAAATGGTGATTGTTTACCTTACTTTTAAATCAGTAGCAGAAAAAAAAAAGCACGTGATTAAATTAATACAGAAATCAGTTCTTAAAAGCAAATGATCGCAAAGAAAGAAAGTAGCTTATGCAAGGAAAAATACCTGACAGAGGCCATGATGAACAACACCAGACATCATGCACACAGGTATATACTGATCAATCTGTATCAGATGCAGCAGAACATGGAGGGCTGGAATATGGCACATAAGTGTGCAAATTATAAGCATGCCAACATGTGCATGCTAACAAAAGTGCTTACATCAGTGCACCCTTAGCATACATATAGATCTTAACAAAATAAGTGTAATTTTGATCTAAATGTAATCCTGGAACAAAAGGAATTTGTTATAGGATTTGACAGTATCATGAACCACTGTCAAAACTGTTGTTTGTGATCATGAAGTTTAAAATAAAAACATGGCTACAAAAGAATTCTGACATGACCACACAGCCTTTTTGAAAACAATTTACTATAAAGCTTGATGAAGATTGAGTTTGCTTCCTGGAAGGTTGTTGCATAAATCTGTGGATGGATTCATTTATCATTTTGACAGAAACTTTTGTAATGAAAATGGTGTTTGGCACTATACTTCAAAAAAATGTCAAGGTCGGATACATCTGAACAATAATCAGGTGATAAATGTACCAAATGTGGCTGAAATTGAATTGATGCAGTGTTTATCTGCAGTTTGGCAGAGATCTGCAAGTTCTTGATACACCATAACTTTTGATTCAGCAACAGCAATCTGTTCTTTCACAATGCTGAAAAGAACCTCTCATAGGTTTTTTCTATGAGAGGAAGCAAATTTCTGGTACATGACACTGGTACAGATGACCCTGAAAGATTCTTCATCTTTGGAACAGAAGAAAATCTTCAATACTTGGCTACTAATGGTGACTTTTGAAATCGCACCTCATTTCTTTTATCAGTTGACAACAATTCATGCAATGAAAAGTAGACTGTTACCAACGCTGTATGTTTCCTTCAAGGAAAAACACAGGCCATATATAGCTGAACATTTGAAGCTATTTGTGCACTGAAAGAAAATCTGCAACTGACATCTGTTATGTGTGATTTCAATAAGGCTTTGAATGTCTTAAGTGTAAGATGCAGATGGCCTTAGCCTTTGTACTTGCTGAAAACATCATTCAAGCCTTTGAAACCATTCAGGTTGACATGACAAGTCTGTTCAACTATTTTAAAGACACCTGGATTGGTCAACCAGGCAGACAAGGACAGAGAAGTGATCCGAAGTTTGCTTTCACTCTTTGGCCCATCCTTGACAGTTGTGCAAGGACTACCCCATACAAACAATTTGGTATAGAGATTTTAATGTACTGTACATCCCACTGTCTATAAACTTATTGAAGCAGTCAGATTAGAATAGTCCCATACAGAAAATGTCATAACGTGTTAATGCAGGCTAATAAAAAAATAAAAAAATGCCAATTTTGCAAGAGCTGAAGCAGCCAGTGAGGTATTTCTTATAATGTGAAACTACATGACTGAAGTTTATATTATTTGTTTATTGGACAATTTCAAGAAATTGAAATTGATGCTACTATGAGTGCTTATAATTTGGAACTAAATTACGATCTACGTACTAATGTTTCTTAAATAATAATTAAATTAATAATAACAAATGTTTTATTGTCAACACCCTGTTGTTTGTGCGCTTTTGTCTTGCATGCTTATGTCATCCCACCCTGAATATATATCATGGACCGTAGTGGCTATGAAGAAGAGACACATTTTCCTATAGGGAAAAACTATTCAAACTAGGCTGCAGAGGTTCAGGCTCTCATTCTTGCTGCCAAAATCGTCAGAAGCAGAGAGGAGAACTGCTCACATATCATGTTTCCCACAGATGTTTGCTCTACCTTCCAGGCTTTTGAAAATAACAAGCTAGACAGATTTTGAGAAGCCCTTCATCCTATCAGCAATATCAACCTAGATGTGTTATAATAGATCCTGCCTCACAGTGGCATACCTGGAAATGAGACTGCAGATAGTGTATAACTGGGCAACAAATCTCTCTATAGGCCCTCCAAACAAACCAGTCTATTACTCCAGCTATCCTGCCATGAAAAATCATAATCTTCGTATTATGGACTGTACTAGTATAAGAGGTTCTGATTAGTATTTTCTTCCATGTGGAGAAGCAGAACAGACAACCAAACATGAAATCCAAAACTGTAGAGCCTACCTGGAACTCCAGAACTTGCAGCATGGCATAAATAGTGATCTACTGAGAACAGTATCATTTATAGTCAACAAGTCAACAACAAACTGAAGAAGCTTATGCAAAGCAAGCAAACAAGGCAACAATGAATCTGATCTGAGGTCAGTGCCTTAAACCAATACTTCATTTTTGTTTACTTAAGCACCTTATTTTAAAAGGAAAACTTATGACTGTTCTCTGAATTTTTAAAAAAAGATTAAGAAATGAGTAAAACGGTTTAAATGTGTTTCTTTTCTTATTTTTTATTTTCCTCATTTTCTGTTTTTCATTCCTCATGCAACACAGAAATCAAAATTTCGCAGCAACTGACTATTCAATTCTAATTTAACTTGGCACACTTGCACGTTTGTGTCTTGTTGACATTAAAAACATTTTATTTTAAAAATTAGTTACAATCATGACCATTGTCAACATACACACATACCAAAATTGTTCCTCTGTGATGTATTTTGTAGCTGAAAAATCAGTTTATATAGGATACAATTTGCAAGAGATAAATTTGAACAGATAGCATTTTTGCATTTAGGGTTCATGGTATTATCATTTACTATCCATTAAATTTGTTTACTTTAGCTATTCTAAAATTTAAAAATTACTACCTCACACTGCCTTAATAAACAATAAAACTCACACACATATATTCACACACACACACACATACATATATATATATATAAAATATCACATATATATATATTATATTACACAAACTTGTATAACTTGAACATCAATTTCTCAAGAACCTCAGTATATCGAACTGAAAGTCAGGTCCCAGCTGTCATCCTATATAAGCTAGTAAAAACCTTCAAATAATCAAATGTTGATACTCTGTTTACTTGAAGCTGTTTTGGGGACCAGAATTAATGACTTAATAGAAATTACTTTGAAAACTTGAAGTCTGGTAGGGTCAAGCAATTGAATTCTTAATGAAATTCACCTACCTCATTTGTCTGTGATTTTACAGTGTGGTGCCTCTTTATAACAGACCCATTTGTAAAGTCTTCAAAGAAAATTTCTAGTTAACTGATAAAGTCCATAGATTAATATGTTGCTTGAGTGTATCATGTCAAACATGATACTTGCTATTTAACTGCCAATCAACCAAAGACTGAGCAATCTGGTGAAGGAGCTAGTTAATAATAAACGTTCTGCTTTCATATTATCCAAGGAATCTAGCAAAGGACCCAGTAATTGGGGTATAACCAGATCGCAGACAGAAATCAGATGAGTGAAAAGAAATGTTGGTTTTGAAAAGCTTTGAAACAAATACCAAATAATAATGGAGGTGGAGGCAGACATAAAACTGAAAAAGAAATTACACCTGAAGTACTTTATCATCAAGGATCACTAACACTAATAATAATAAAAACATAAGAACAGAAGTGTTTAAAAACAGAGACCACAACTTTGAAATATTTAAAATATGTAGGGATAAAAAATCTCCCAGTATTACTTACAAAAAATAAGGAATTCACCAGAATGTTTGACAATGTGGATTTAGAGGTTTTGTCTGGGTGGCTGGATAAGTTTAAGGAAGACATAGAATAGCATTTACAAATATTTGTAATGATAAGGGCTGGGTTTTTAAAGCATGTTTGTAATTTAAAATAGTTTTGTTGTGATGTAATTTTAAGTATTTGTATTGTATGGATTATGTTAAAAATTTAAAAATACAATTTCTGTTTTCAGTAATGTAAGTTCTGCATTTATCATATTTTTACTGTTTTATATATCAACAAATACATTTGCATGTACATATGTTTGCATACATATTTATGTCAAATTCATTTCAGATATGTTTTTATTTATTTTATTATTTTCTTAGTTTACCAAATATGCCAAAGTTTGTTTCTTGCAATGTGAAATGTACATTTATCAGGCATGGAAACTGCAGTTAATATCTGAAATCTGAATGCTCAAACAATCTGTAACTCAAACTGTTTTTTACTGACCTCTTCCAGCTTCACTTATCAAAGTTTGTGAATAAATGTATGTGTGCACGCACACACACACACACACACACACACACACACACACACACACACACACAAACATGTCAATAAAATTTAATGTATATCAAAATAACACAAATGCACTTGTTAATTGTGATATTCTCTTTTTTTAAACTGTTTTTCACTTAAAAAGATTCTTTTACTATGTTAGTCTTTGCACTCTTAAGTATTTGCCTGTAACTTTCACATAACAAAAACATGATAAATTTCAAAACAATTGTAGTGTCTCTAAATTATGTGACCTACTTCTTTGTATTGTGTGACACATCCTTTGAGTGTCTCTCTCAACTCTAGAAGCTGTTTTTTGTCATTCTCCTGTCTCTGCTTTATCTGGTGTAATTGTTTCACAAGCTGCTCAATAAAACCATGAAAATGGTTTATTGTCTTCATACCTTCTTGGAAGAAACTGAAATAAACAAAATATTTGTTTTTCTTGACATGGGAAAAGGTAGACTATTTATTATTTAAAAATATTAATGTTTACAAAATATTAAAAAAAAACATATATGGGTGTCTGTGTTTATGTGTGCATGTGCATCTTCTCAAGGTATGCAACTAACTGTATTACACAAACACCTCTTTAGAACCTGCTTAAAGTATTTTATATCAACACATACACCGAGTTGAAACTTGTGGAGATAATTAACATTTACTCACTTGTTTTGAGCCTGGTAATACTCAACAAGACTTTGCAACAAATCAACTCCTTTCTTTGTTCTGATCTCATTCACCTTGATCAGATACTGAAAGAAAATAATTTATCATTTTAATGTTTTTCTATACAAATTCTTGAAATGAACATAATTTTTTCTTCATTTATCTGTTTGCTTATCTATTCTAAATGGTTTATCATATTAAACCAATTTTTACACATATCACTGCATCCAAACAGTGAACCTAATTTTAATAAATTTATATACATACATACATACATACATACATGATTAAAAATATCTATGTATCTCTGCATCTTCACATGTATGTAATGTATATATGTATGCAGGGGAGCACAAATTTAAATTCTATGTAACCAATTAATGGGATATGCAAAACATGAATAAATAAACATAAACAAAATTATAAGCACAAATGTGTGTGCATACATGTCAGTGCACGCACACACACACACACACACAATCTCAACAAGAGGAGTTCAGACAGTATGACCGTGTAAAGCTTTTTAAAAATCGTGTTCTCTAAATTTTAAATAAGGTGGTTACTGAAGATAATAGGTCCTATGACAAAGCAATCATTGTTTACAGTTAATTATATATCAAAATAATTACTTACTTCACACATCTGCAATTGAAACATTTTTCTTTCTTTTTCCATTTCATCTGCAATCTGTAGAAAACATAACACATGAGTGATGACAGTAAAATGTTGTTCCTCGATACATACAAGTATATAAAAAGTAATATAGTATTTTACTGTTGTGTTCTTGTAGGTTTTACTCTGGAGATGTGATGGTTTATTGCTTTCGCCTTCACTTTTTATTCTAGTTGTGAACTGATAAAAAGCTATTGAAAACTATTTATTTTCCTAATTTTGTTGAATTATCAATTTTATATTATTAATTATTTACTAATTAAATAATTATTTCAGAAATAACTTTTTAAAATTCATTTATTTATTTTTATTGCATTTTTATTGTAATTTCTTGTAAATTCTGTGTTCACTTTACACACACATACACGTAGAGACACACACACTCACACAAAAGATATATGAATCAACATGAACATTTACATTTAATTAGTTCAACCCAACAATAACTATAAACATTAATTCTGTATGTGGCTGTGGCTGTGTGTGTGTGTGTGTGGCTGTGTGTGTGTGTGTGTGGCTGTGTGTGTGTGTGTGTGGTACCCTGACTTATGAGTTTAGTTCGTTCCATTGCTAACACAATTTGTTTGTATATCAAACTAATTTTCCCAGCTGAAATTAATTCAAATACCATTAATCCATTCCAGTCCCCCCAAAAACACCCTAACTTTTTGAAATGTGTTTTTAAATAAGAAAAATGTATTTATAAATAATAAATATTGTATAAAACAGAATGAAAGAGAATATAAAGAAATAAATTGGTTTTGTTATGTTACAGAGGTTCACAGCTAAGACATTATTTTATAACCTTTTGGCTGGAGTTATAGCCTTTATTGACTCCTTCTGCTTCAGTATGATACATACCATAGAAGTACTATCTTGTACTGCCCAGCCATTTTTTTTTCTATGATATCATGTTTTAATTCAATGGACATCATCCACATCTTCTTCTCAGCACTATCTATTGCACTCACTTTCTTAGAAACCATGGTCAGAAAAAAGAAATTTAGCAAAATACTGCATAAAATGCAAGCACAATCTAACAGAGATGCTTCCACTGCGAGGTAACCATGTGAGATGTGGGATACTATGCAGATGCTGTGTTGTTCATTGCACCAACTAGCGGTGGCTTATCACTCATAACTCGGATATATATATATAATAGTTTTTATTACCTCTGCACCTGTAACTTCTGTTCGAATCATCCCTGCTTCTTTAGCCTGTTGTTTCTTTTCTTTCTCTATTTTACTTCTGAAACCAAAAAAGAAAATATCAATGAAAAGATTACTTTTGTTGTTGGGTTTGATGGAGTTTGTTTGTCATACGTGGCAGTGGTATTACTGATTTGTTATAGTAATAATGGAAAAGTAATAAAAATGAATGTATCTACTACCATTGCTATTTGTACTACTACTACTACTACAGTTACTATTACTAATATACTACTAATAATAAAAACAACAATAATAATAACAAATCTTTTCTTTTCTTTTTTCTAGAAGTAAAGAGTGTCATAAAAATAATAGTTAATAAAAAACATATGTATGATTATACTTACGCCTTACTCTCATATTCCTTCCATGACTTGTCAAATGGTTTCTTCAGGTCTCCCTTTACTCCTTTGAGATCTCCTTTAAGAAAGGAATCAAGTGGAAAGAGAATCATGTTGCTAAGATTGGACATCTGTAACAAGTAACAGACGTTCATTCAACAGTTGAATAATATAAATACATTAATTAATACTGCAAAATAACAATAATCTGTAAGGGAGTATGTCAGACTATGTAGATAGTAATAAACTAGTAAAAATACAAAAGATAAATATCTTCATTCATATTTTTTCAAACTATTAAAAGAAAGAAAAGGAAAGAAAGAAAAACAGAAAAAAAATAACAAAGAAAAAAATAGGAGAAAAAGACATTATATATTAAAACCAGAAAGAAGAAACAAAAAGAATGAATGATAAATATTGATTTCAAAATGTACTATAATGATAAATGTTACTTACAAGATTTTTCATCATGGAAGACAACTCTTTTGTCACATGTGAGAACTTGATAAAAGCTGCACCTGAAATAAAAACCAAATTTAGGGATTTATAAAACTATAAAGTAAGACAGCAAAAATGTAACTGAAGTTTAAATTTATTACCAGACTGTATTCACTATTTACAGATATATTTTACACACACACACACACACACATACACACACACATATACACACACAGACACACATAGACACATACACAAACACACACTCACTCAGTAATAAAGACAGACACAGAGAGAACCAGAGACTAACTATTATTTAATAAATAGCAATACTTTTGTAATTAATCAGGTTAAATTGTACATTTGATATTTTACACGTAACACTAATTTTCATTATTACTATACATGTTTATGTCTATATGGCTCAGTCACTACCATAATGTTTCTATTTTTATTTTAATTTTGCTAATGATAAAATAAGTCATTAATGAAACAAGGTTATGAATAAGTTACTTGAAATTAAATGCAAAAATAATTTTTTTAAACAGAGATAATAACTGCAAATTCTTAATGTCTTAATCTATTGTTTTAGCTTTATATTTCAATATAAAATCTTTGCTAATGTAAAAATAAGACAATAAAATATATGAATATTTCATGAAATTATTTTTAATATGTAGTTACCAGTCTTTTCTAATAACTTTATGTAGTAATTTAATAACTGCTTTACAAGTTCTATTTTTCTTATGAACAGCAAAGATGTAAGCCATTATTAAAAAAACTAGTGAAGGTTTTAGTGGAATAGTTGATTCCAGCTGTCATAAAACATGAAATAATAGCATTTTAATTTAGTACTAAACATTCATTAAATCGGAAATGCAACGTTTTCTCAGTAAATAGAAATATATATATCAGCTGAGACACAAAATATTTTAAATCAGAAATTTATGACCTGTTAATGCACCCAAACCTGGGCTTGAAAATAAACCCTCTGTGAGTGATATCTTGTTGCTTTTGAGGTTCAAGGCAAGGTCTGAACTAGGACTCACTTAGGACTGGTGGCTACTCTTTCTGAACTCTGTTTTTCCTACCTTTCTTCCAAATAACAAGACAAGAACTTGTTCTGAACTGGAGTCAGAATAGTCAAAAATGTCTTGAACCCAGCATCTTTGCTTTTCTTGAGAAGTGCCACTTTCCCTATCCCAAATATCCTCCAGAGGCATGGATTATAGACAGTAGGGTTAGATAATTTGTCAGCTATGCTTCTAATGTGGTTTGACATCAAATGGATTCATATCTTCAAGGAAAATGTCTTTTCTGTCCCCAAATATCAATGACAAACATATCTTTGTTCTGACCCCCGGCATAATAAGAGACCTCTGTTTGAATCTGCATTACATGCTGGGAGAGTTGGCAGCTGTTGTGTCCTCTGGCTTTCCTCAATGCCACAACTGCCTTCCCATGAAATAGGAATATCCAACAGCAGCAACGTTTTCAGAATAGATCAACTGAAGCAAGTTCATAAGACCAAATCTTCATTCAAATTCAGACTGTTGAGATTGACCACAACACTGGTTTACCATTAGTAACAATATAATGAAACAGCTTTTATCTACACTACTGAGTGAGTTTATTTCTTTCAGACCACATCTGTTTTTCTTTAATAAAGACACTACCATATAATATACTCTACTGATCAGTTGTAATTATTTTGTATTTCCAAATGTTAAGTGTTTATGCCATAAAAATAAAAGGATTTGTAATTATAACAAACATACAAAAGTATATTACTGTGCAATGAACTAAAATAAAGTAATGTATAAAATTAAAACATTTAAATATTTATAAATCTATAGTTCTTTCTTTCTTTATTGATCCCAAATAAATTAATATTTTAAAGAAATAATATTTTTGTTGGAGTTGGTGGTGCCACAAAGACTGTTCTTGAATGTTCTTCATGTAGGTAAGAGTTGTTTCTGGGCTGTTAATATAGGTCAGTACTGGAGGAGTACAGTGGTTTCAGCTTTACTGGTGATGTGTCTGTTGATTCTGTTTAGATTTTAGTTCAATTGCTGTGACCTGTACAGAGAAGAAATATATTGGTTTGTGAAGGGGAAACTTTTTTTTTTAATTTTCTTTTTATATGTTGTCTTAGCACATACATTATGTGCGTGTGGTACTTATACCAGTCCTGGTGATTTCTTTGACACAAGAGAATGATGCTGGTGTTACTGTTTGGTCTATCAAAGCTCCAGCTTTTCTCAGTTGGCTTTTTCATTCTTGGTAATACACATGGATCCACTTGTAATGCTTTGAAAGCATAGTGTAACATCTTAACAGCAGTAAAAATGCCAAATGTGGCTGAGATTTCTGCATCTTAGTTGTATATGTGCCACAAAAACATTTGGAGTAGTCTGAAATTATTTACAGGCTGGATATTGGTATGTATCTCAAATACTGCTATATGTGGTCCAGAAAGGTTTGTATTTTTTTTGACAATCATGTGATTTTTTGGGGAGGAGGGATAAACTTCTTCATATACATCTTCTTTAAAGTCTGAGACAATGATACACTTTTTTTCTTTTTTTTATGGGTGTATTTTTGTAATATTAAGTCTATTCATTCCAGTTCGCTCTGCCATAGTTCATTCTAGTTTGCCTCTTAATGTTGTGTTTGTATTTGACTTTGATGGCAATATTGTAGTTTGTGGTTGCTGCATATATCATCTAGACATTTTAACATCCTCAGTGTCTGTGGAAACAATGGTTAACTAGTTATGCCACTTGTCTGACCATATATATTTATAAAACATTTAGGAGAATATCGTTTCAATGATGTTCAGGATTCAGGTACTTCTTGGTGGGTTGTACATACAACAGGTATTGCTGATCCAGACTATAACATGATGTGGGTTAGTTTCTTCATCTGATGTGTGGCTGATGACTTTTGCTTCAATGTTGTGAATTTAGGTTAGTATTTCAAGACAGTTAATGCATCAAGTAGCTGCATGCTGGTGATGCTTCTGTTACAGTTTTTGTAGCAATATTGTTTCTTGTTGTATATGTTATGTTATAATACTTAGACATTCTGTCCTGCTCTCCTTTAGCCTATAATCAGATATAACATCATGACATGTCATTTTCCATGCAATACCCTATCACAGTTACTGGATTTAACTATGAAGTCATAGCTCAGTAGAGAGTGTGCAGGATTTGGTGAATGTTATTTTTTTCATTTAAATGAGGACTGTTTGAATAGTTGAGTTTATTCAACAAAAACCTCAGACACACAGATAACTGATTCATACATTAAGATTATAAAGGTTACATGAAATATTTAACAGGCATTACTTATGAACTACATACACTTTTGCTGCTTTTTACTTTCTCAACATAAACACAAAATGAATTTAACAGATTCTAATATTAATTCATTTAACATTAATTAAATGTTCATCAAAAGTAATACACATTTAAATAAACATATAGAGAAATTTTAAAATAAACAGATCGACAAATACAAAATGCATACTATAATATAAACAACAAAATATTAGAGAAATAAAACACACACACACACACCAACACATTCACACACAACCACTTCACTATTGTTATTAAAAACCACGTTCCAGGCATAACTAATCATTTTAGTTTCTGAATAAAAGTTCAAATGTGTTAAAAAGTCACTAAAACTATTAATGTATTCAACATTGTTTTCCATATGATACAGACACATTTATTTATTCATGTTATGATATAATATGTAGTACAAGTTACATGCATAAAATATCATTCATATTAATCCACTCACCAATTTCTGTCTCTTTTTCTCTAATGCGAGCATTGTTACCAAGTTTCTCTAAATTCTCTGAAAAATAGGCTTCGTTTGCCACATGCACTGTAAAGATAAAACATAACTAATAGATGTAGATCATTAAAAATAACATCACTGTAAAACAATTAATTAATAATTTTATATAAGGCTTAAAGTAAAACTCACCTCTATATGTAGCTAGCAGGGAACTTCACTGAATATATATATTATTCAGTTATAAACTTTATATAATTAATCCTAATATGTATTTTCTGTATTAAGAAATGTTGTCAACAAAACAACGTTAAGTGTTATAATATCCTATTAACTACCATCTTCTAGAAAGTAAAATCAAAAGATTAATAGGCAATCACATTACAAGTGATTAGTATTAGGCTTTGCAAGCACACACACACACACACACACACACAAACACACAAATGCACTCTCCCTCTCTCAAAAATTGCATGTATTACAGTCTTAATGTTGAGAATATGCACCATATATATTTACTGGATTTAACAGCTTTCAGTTCAGTGGTTAATCAAGGTTACTTTAACAGCAACCAATCCAATAATGTATGTAAATGAGATGCTAAAGAAATAGAGATTTATTTTAAGCTAGGTAATTTTGGTCAAAATTATTACTGATGATAAGCATCTAAAAAATGTAAATTTGTGTTTAGTTATATAATTTCATAAAAAAAAAAGGTTAGATGTGATGAGCATTAGTTTGTGTATTTTCTAATATGCAATTCACCTAAAAAAATGTTTGCTTACTTGTTCCAGAATTGTACAATGCTTTTATAGACTTTTTCATCTTTGTCAGCCCACTTCTGTCCATGTCTAGTGTCTGTAATTACAAAAGCCAATATATCAAGTAACACAGCCAAACAACTGATACATTTTTAAACGGAATAATAAGAATGAATTACATCACTTCTATGATGTCCTATAACATAACTACATCAAGGAAAGAGACAAATATTTTAAATCATCCCTAGCATTTGAGTTAAGTATTTGTTATTAATGTGCAAACACACACACACACATGTAATGTATTAATGCATGTCTAGGAGATGCTGAAAATATAAAATAATCTAATATTAAAATAAGGATATACAGGTGATAGAAAATTAAGTGTAATGTATGTAATATATTAAAGAAAAAAAGAAACAAAAAAAGAAAATGAATATAAAACTAGACCAACAATAATTTGAATTGATCTTTAATGGGTTATTCATTTTTTTTAGTTTTTCTCTCACTGTAAAGTACTGGAAAGAAAGTGTGAAAAAATATGACAGTTTTCTGCTAATTTCCATGTGCATATTCCACATCAGTTTACCTTAGACATCATATAAAATATGTCCCAAGAATTTAGAATTAGTTAAAATATTCTGGGAGTGTGATGCAAAGAAGGTACCAGTGTTAAAAAGTGATATTACAAATATTATAAATAAACAGTAAAGTGTATATGAAAACATTATGTGAAGACATATCAAAACGAGTCTCATAAATCAGATTAAAACAAACTAAAATGAAGAGACTATTACTATTTCAAGGAAAACTTTATTGTATTTTTATAATCAAGAAAAATTAGAGCTGACTAATGATATTTTTTTAGTTACTGATTTAAAATCATTTACATCAATTTTAATTAAATAGTGCTATATTTTGTGCAGTAAAAAATGTTCAATGTGATTTAAAATACTTGCAACATTAAATAACAGTATGGTATCTACTGTTAAGTGTACATTCAACAGCCATTTGATATTAACTTTAGTATCAGTGATTAATATATATAATTACTTTATGTATTGGTTGTTATAGGATTTGTTTGTTGTTTTTTTGGTTTGCTGATCTTGTGTCCTTTATTTCTTTACTTTTTATAAACTAATAAATTTTAATTTTACTAATTTTCTAATTACATATACATATATATTTAAAACAATTTTATTTAATATTTTATTTGATTTTGTTATTTACTTTTAGGATAAATTAATGACATTTTTGAGAACTGCAAATTAAAAGCTATAACAGCCAAAACTGGTAGAATAGAATACTTATTGCTTTAACTGCAGCTAATGGTAATAATCTCATCAAACCATCAAACATCTATTAGTTTTGTTTTATCTTTGAGTGCACATAGCAAATGAAGCCAATTTTTCAAGAATTTTGATGAACCTGGCCAGCTCTATTCTGTTAGTTTACATACTATATAAAAAAAAATCATTTTCAGCATAAGTTTGCTTAGCAAGTATAATTTTCTTTCTTTTCATACCTTCCATTTCCTTTGGCAAAAGGTTCTATTTCAAAATATTTCACCATAATGTAAAAGCATCAAATGTTTCTTTAAGCTAATTATTCTCTTTCAGTGACCAGCCCAAAGTTATTTTCTAAAACTTAAGACAAAATCATCTTAGCACACTCTAACAAAAATGTTTTAACTGTTATTAACTGATAGTACTTGCACACTGCCAAATGTTTATTCACTGAATGTATAATTGTATGAGGCACATGTCCAAACTGTTTGAAAAAGTGGCCAATCAAGAACTATTCTGTAATACAAAGAAGTTTTTATTCTTTTTTTCCTAATAATTTTTATTATTTTCTGAAACATTAAGTCTTCTCGTGAAAAACTGGATGTACTTCAGTACTTTACAAATAAAAATATTTCAAAACTATTAAAAACTATCCCTACACCCTCCTATTACCTTGTGTTTTATAGTCAAAACACCATTCCTTATTATCAGACACTTCAAAACAAATAATTATCATGCTGTTCTTAAGAAGAAAAAAAAGAATACATATGCAGCTTATGTAAGATCTAAACTATTAATATTTTTATTCTTAAATTCTTCCAGTAATAATTTTATTGAACTGTCACTATAAAGGAGTCTATAACTCAGTAAACTTTTTGTTAGGGCAAGTTTAGTGGCAGGTAATGAGGTCTGGTGCATTTAGTCATGTGTAATCTCTGAAAATGCATTATGCCACAAAACTCATTATAATGACAAAATCAGCTGTATACCAATATTTGCATTTAAAAGAGGTCTGAGTGTATACAAATATAAAATGATAAATCATGATTATTTTTAATGTTCTAATGATCCAACCATTAAGGAAGAAAGAATAATTCTTCAAACATTTATCTATCTTATAATATGACAGTCTTCATCTTTAATGAAAATATTTTTCAAATAATTGATAAACTTAAACAATCTTATGTAGCAATTTCAAGTTTTTATTCTAACCAAAATCAATACAACAATAACTTTAAAACATGAGAGATATTATTAGAATATTTTGAGAAACTTAAACCGATATATTTGGGTAAAAATACAAAAAAGAATAAGAAATGAAAACAAATCAGTAACTGAAGTAATCACTATATATGCAATGTTAAAGTAGACAGGTTAACAAACTGCTGGAATCTCAGCAGATATTTGTAAATGTTTTATAAAGATCCATTATAATGTAAATGATATGTAATACACAGTCTTGCAAACGCTCATATATATATATCAGAATAGTACTTTAAAAATCCTGCCAATTTATCAGAACTAAAACAAAATTAACCGAAATCAAAAAATATTTGGATATGCATTATCCAAAACGGAAATCAGAATGGACTGCAGTAACAATTTCTTATTAGATATAAATTGTTCGGTTAACATTGAACAAAATCGATGGAAATGAAAAGAATCAACTAGCAAATTAATTTGGTCACATAGCCATGCACAAATGCAATACAGAAAAGCCCTGGGAAAAAAATACAAAAACACAGTAAGTATGAATTTTACATTATAATCAAAACACAAAGAAATTTCTTCTTATGTAATGGTCTTCTTTTAAACATGCTGTGTTCTTAGTCATCAACTTCCACTGATAACCCCGTTTCAAAAGGTATCACATAGCCCAAATATCCTCCAGTAGATAGCAAGTCCACCAGTGGTGGAAAATGACTAAATGGTTCTGTTTATGGTACCAGTGAACTCTAAAATGAACAATCTAAAGGAATGTAAACCAAAATTATTGTTAAATGAGTATCCTAGCCAAAAATGTTTAAAAATAATATAGACCTGTCTCTCATAGAGTACCAGCAATATCCAAACAAGTGGCTGTCAGAACTGCTCTCCACCAGAGGATACTTGGGTTGTATGTGTGTGTGTGTGTGTGTTTGTGTGGGTTGTGTGTTCATGCATACACAAATACATACACATACACTTATTTCATTAAAAAAAAGTCAAGTTTTGCTGGCCATCAACATTAAAATCTTCAGAAATATTAGTTTTTACTGAATTCATCAATAAGCAAGAAGCCACCCCTTAACAGTATTTCAAGTATCCTCTACTGTAATAGGTTTGTCTTTAGATATTGTTTTAATGTCATATTTGCCCTATTTATATCATTTTTTAATGTTTATCAACAGTATGCTATGTACACCAGTAAACAGAATAGAGGAAATTAGCCTGTAATATATATTATTTGAAGTTAATCATTTTTATTTATTCTGAATAAAGAAAAGGTTAAAGGAAACTCAATCTTCATAGCTGTTTTCATTTTGGGTACTTGTACATGTTACAGAACATAAAAATACTATCAATGTATAATACTATAACAAAGTTCATAAAAATACTATAACAAAGTACAAATTTAAAATAAAAAATAAAAATAAAATAAAGAAACTGTAATTGTGGAAATCATAAATGCTAATATAGTGAATACTAAAATGCCACACTACCATTTGCACAACCAAATTTATCATATACTGAATACTACTAACTAATCAGAGAGCTTGTTTTAAGTCCTTAAGTCATCAAATGGGTAGGTCATCAAGTGAGGAATGTCAGTTCTGAGAAGTAAAAAAGAACCTTACTAGCAGAATTTTCCAGTTACATATTACTTAAGTTTGATATATAAGTCAGTAATAAATTAGAATCAGTAGGCATCGAAATAAGTCAAGAATGCTTGTTCAGGTACCAGAAAATGACCACCTATCAATAAAGTCAAGAACGGAACTCCGTTCCCAACAAAATCCTTCAATGAAGGGATAATTTCCTTTCTGAAATGTTTGGCCATTGATTCTGGAATTCCGTTTTTTCTTTTTCTCGTATGTAATTCCACTGATTTTTAATGCTGCTTCTTTTTAGACCATCCACAGTGTGATGTCACATGTTTAGTGGTGGTTGGTCCACAGCGTGATGTCACTTAGTTTGCAACAGTATTGAATTTAAATGTAGCGTTACCAGGCACAAGTTTAATTAAAATGGAATCCATTCACATGGAAATGTTAAAAAAATGGGATTTTTCCAATGACTTTTGGTTCGAAGTAAATGAAAACAAAAAATATCAAAACTACAATGCAAAATTTGTACTGAAAACACAACAGCAATAAGAAATGTAGCCAAGTTAAGACATATAACCGGTTAGTTGCTTGACGGATTACTTGCCTATATTGATGGTGTCACAGGCTACATGCACAAATCAAATGTGCAAAGGCGTGTGAAAACATGCAGCCTTCAGAAATTTTCACAAAACAGTTCAGACTCTCAAGCAAATTCAGCTTCTGATAGTGTGAAAGTAAATCGTAACGTTACATGTTCTAATTCCATTGGAAAATTATTTGAAAAAACCTGTAAAGAACAAATATAACAATCATTGCAATACAGCACTGTGGTTGGTTATGCAGGAGAGACCTATGTCTGACTACCAGTCCCTGACTGCCTTACAGAAAATGAATGGGGTGCAGTTTATAAGTGGGAAGGACAATGTCCACTCATGTAGGGACTTTCTTCACTATATTTCCCAAGCAATGAGAAATGATATCAAACAGATGATGCAATGTGCCAACTTTATGTCAGTTGAACAAGATGGCACAGAAGCTTACAAAACTAGAGACAAAAAAGAATTAATTTATGTGGAGAGTGTAGTGAGGGGCCAGCCTGTTGAACTATTATTTAAATGTCAAAAAATGAGCAAGTCTTGTGGAGTAAATGCAGACAGTATCAAACACGCTACAGATGATGCTTTCCATGATTATGATATTACTGGTGAAAAGTACACAAAATGTCTTATTTGTGCTTGTGCAGATGGAGCAAGTGTTAATGTTGGTAAACTGAATGGTGCTCTTACTGTAATGAAAACTGAAGGCAGGCAATGGTTCTAATAATTCATTGCTCTGCACACAGAACTGAACTGGCCGTCAACAATGCATTTGCTGAAATTGGTGACTTTGCAAAAGTGGATGACATGACATTGAATCTGTTTACGTTTTTCTAGAATTGGCAAGTGTTGGAGAATATTGCTACTTATAGCAGAGCAATTAGCGGTTCTAGTCCAACATATACTGAAAGCTTCTAATACACAATTTCAAATTCATAAAGACGGGCCATCAAATCTATGATCATAAACTTTCTATGTTTATTTGCAGAAAATATGATACAGGCTTCAAAGTTTGCAAACCAGACCAAAAGGCTAGACTAAAGGGGTACCTCAACACATGGCTGAGTTATGGGCATCTGGCATCTATGCATCTCTACAGACTCACTCTGAAACAAACTGCCTATTTGTCATAAGGCTGCTCAGAATGCAAATCCACTGGTCATAGATGTTATTGACACAATAAAATCAACTGCAGATGACCTGAATCCACTTGCTGCTGATGATAGTGATCTGCCATTTCCAGTTACTCTCAGCAATGTTGGTCATGAGGCAATGATTACAGCAGAAGCTACCAACCTTACAGTATAAGATTCAAACAAGCCAATCAGTTGAGTAACAAGCAAAAACAACAAGCTGAAATAAAAGAAAAGTTTGTTCTGAACAATGTTCATTGTGAAACATATAAGAACAAAACTGATCCCAACAATTTCAACACAGCTGATTAAACGAATGAATTCTTTCGATGACCTTATCTTCAAGGCAATGAAAATAGCTGATCACATTCAATAGTGTCAGTGAGATATATCTGATCCAAACTATGGCTTGGAACAAATTAAACTGTTACCTAAACATTTTGCTGAAAGCCTAGCTTACCACAACTTTGCCCTAGATATGGCTGTTGCTGAATGGAGGGGTTTAAAGAAACTTCTGGCAAACAAATTCATTCACTGCCAAAGTAAACAAGGCATATGGTGTCAAATATTCAGACATCATCACTCTGAATATCCATACATCTTGGCGGTTGCACTTGCTAGTGCAAGTGTTGAGAGGGGCACAAGCTCTCTCAGTCGGCAGTTGACAAATACCAGGTTGAACATGTCCAATTCTACACTGGATGATTTGCTGGTGATTAGAGTTAACCTGCCTGCACTTATAAGCTGTGACCCTTCATATGAACAAAAACTTACAGACAAAGCTGTTTCCCTGTATGCAGATGATAAAAAACAAAGAAAAAGACCAGCATAGACAACCTGATTGCAGACTCATTACACAAGACACATACCTGTGCTCTCTTCAGATGTGATAAAAATAACCTACAATGAACTAATCTGTATAGAGGACTTTCTTGCTACTACAACATCAGATTCAGAGGACTTGGATGATGCTTGAAGTGAAACAGTTGATACTTCAGACACTGATGACAGTGACAACTCACAGTGCTAACTGAAACAAGTTTGTCATTCAGATTCTCATATCAATATTGTTTGATGAGTTAAGTAGAACAATAAAAACAACACAAATTGTCATGATTTGTCTTATTGTATTCTTTAGTTATTAAATGCAGTATACTATACCTGTACACAAAGTATTAATACAATGAGAACAGTGATATGGATGAATAACAAATATATTAAACTCTTCATGCATGTATGTAAGGAATTTCACAACAATAATAATGGAATCGTAAACTTGATAAATTTGTGGCAACCTATAGCCTAGGTTATCAGGTCCTGTTTTGTGGTAACCTCTAAATGGGTTACCAGATACGATCCTTATTTTGATGCCAGATCAGTTCATCTCTCATAACTGTAATAAACCTGTATGTTTCTATCCTTGATGAGTACAGGTGCTATATAATTACAATTTCTTTAACATTTTCTAATCACAGCAAACAAAAAAAGATAGGTGTTTTTTTGTTCCTTTTGTTTTTTAGCTGAAATTCCATGGCTTTTAATTAAAGAAATTGAAAAAATAATAATAATAATAAATTATAATCAGTCATTAAGAATAAAAAGTTATTAATCATGATGTGTGAGGAAAAACAAAAAGCCAGGGGCAAATAATTAGTGATTAGGCCATTCTGCCCATTTTAATATTAATGTGGAAGCCTCTTGGATGTAGGTTGTTACAGACATATGTGAATACATAATTATACTAATCTGACCTAATTATGAAATGCCGTCCCATCATAATGAATCATTTGGATTCATATAATCTAAATATTTGAATATTTTAAAAATATTTATATTATGTTTTATATTTATATTGCTAACACACACACACACACACATAAAACATTGTACAGAAAATGCAAATTGCATTTCACTGTCACCATGAGTAATAATATCTGAAAACAGCTTAAGATAAAATCTCTGTAACAAACAGTGCAGCTGATAAGCAAAGACACATACCATATGATTTCCGAACATTCCAGCATTTCTAACACGACGAAATTTAAATACAAATTTTATCATTTTATAATTCAATTGCAAACCTTTACATAATCTATTAACAAGTGCCAAATAATCAACTGGCAATTGCATGATTTTACTTTCCGTTACTGAGAGTAACAAAATAATAATACTTTAAAAACACCTCTTTCAAGGTGGTATATCTCCATAGGGTTAGTTAGAGGTAGGGTTAGCTTTAGTTAGAGTTAGGGTTAGGATTAGGGTTCATTATGGTTATGGTTAGGGTTAGTTAGGTTTAGGGTTTGAGTTAGGGTTAGATAGGGTTATGGTTAGAAAACAAAAAAACTAAAACAGACAAAGCTCCTTTTTAGTATATAATCCCCACCAAATAAATCCCTCTTTAAATTGATCGATAGAAATGCTGGAAAATTTGGAACTCTTTCCAAATATTCATTGATTAATAATTTTGTCCTGTTGCCATCTCAGCCAAATTACTGTGAAAGTTTAAAAAGGAAGTCATTTAATACAGTTACATAGCTCATGAAATGGTTATCATTATTCCTAACTTTTCAATGATAACATACACATACATTTGCAGCCAAAAATGTGACTGATAATACAAGAAAAATTATTAAAATTATAAAAATGTTAAATGTCATTGATTTCATGCTTATATCTTATGATGTAGAACAATTACAATACACTTTATAATAAAAGATGCTTGAGAAATTAATTTTAATTGTTTCTTGTTGATGGACAGAATAAAAAAGTTGTGCCACGCCCACAAACTCGCTGAACAACTCAAGTTAACGATACAATTTAATTTATATTTTTATTATATCCGTATCCTACAGTCATCGTATAAATAAGGGGGAAAAAATCATAATAATATCAAAAACAAAATTATTCAAACTGTCTATGTAAAAGATGGAGTATGTCAAAACAAGATTAATAAATAATGTTAAATACAGGGTTACGAATGTAAATGGTTCAAATGCATAAATCGTACCTCTTCCAAAAAAGCCACCGCCTGGCGACACTGCCCCATTCTTGAGGCAAATGTCGACGTTGTTGGTGACTTGTAGTCATCCCAGGATTCTCTGATGAATTCGTCAACTGAAATCTGCATTTCCTTTACATAAATGACATTTTTTATATAATCTAAACAATATTTTACGCACTCTTCCGCTTCGCTTATCTTTCAATACAGGAAGTGGACCGTACTTTCCGCGCATGATTCTCACGAAGAAAAACGTTAGTAGTAAGCCAAGCTGCAATTTAGGCTGATTAGCGGTTGTAGCAATTACTGCTCAGAAATGTTTTATTATTGTTTTATTTATTTGTTAATTAATTAATATATAACTAGTATTTATTTATTTAGATAATTACTTAATTAAATTACATTTACAAGTAATATTAATATTTAATCCATTTTCTATCTGTCGCTTATTTTCTAGACAGTTGCCCAGATTTAAGACAGTTCGAATATAATGAGTTACTGGATTATTATTATTATTATTATTATTATTATTATTATTATTATTATTATTACCTAGTATGTCTATTAAGATATTATGATATCTAATAAATAGGTTAAAAACATTGAAAGAAAATACTTGTTTCGTTTGCCAGTGACCCCTACCACTTCTTTCTCAGTCTCTCCATAAACAAATATATTAAATAACAAATTTGATAAGAGATGATACATAAAAAGCTAAATACAATATGATTATGTTGTTCTTGTTCTACTGTTATAGCGATATTTGTTATAATACAAGACCAATGCTAGGCATGTTAGGTATATAAATATGGACGTGACAGAATCTGGCATACTTAGCCCTAAAACACCTAAAATCAAAATTTTATAAATGCATGCTCATCCTTTGCGGTCGGATGCTGAAAATGCATTTGCTACTAAAATAATGTGTAGCAGCTGCTGCAAAACGCAAACTCCTTCCTGCGGCCGGCCTCACAAACGTCAATTGTTTGCACTCAAAGGAAAATAGTTTTTTCAATGCAGTGTATCTAACTGACCATATTTATTAACGTTTCTGGAATGGGACAGCAAGCCCAAATTACCCTAAAACAAATTTAACATTTGTTACGGCATCTTGTACGACAATTGCAGGAAATCGGCTTGAAAATGTCAGATTTTTGCGAAGGCACGTCAAAAAAACAGGGGCAAATACTGTGGTACTGTTGGGTATTTAAAGCAGCAATGCTCGCAGTGATGAGTTGCAAGACGACAAGACTAAATTTTCCGAAATGAAACATTGCAGGTGAATCGCAATCAGCACTCGAAAGCCACGTGAACGTCCATCAGAACACCATTTGACGGGAAAGGTATCAGTAGTTTCAGAAATGGAAGACCTCGCATAAACTAACAGCAGCAGAAGACGGCTATGTCGGGGTTATGCAACGAACAGTGCTAGGAACATACTTGGTTTTGAGAAGCGTGCCTGCTCAAACGATTAGTAACCGACTTCGAGAAGCTGGTCTACGGCCCAGAAGACGTATGTTGGTTCATCTCTGCAACGTTATTATCAGTCAACCAGTTCACTGGAGCGCTAATATACAGGGATGAAACTTGGGGAACTAGTTCGAGTATAATTCGACACGAATCACATTTTCTTTAACAGCGACGTGATGGACAACATCGTGCTCGCATACGTTTAAATGAACATTTTGCCAAAAACTGCAATACCCAAGTTCGGAGATGGAGAGTCATGATCTGGAGAGCCAGTTCATATACCGGCAGACGTAAACTTAGGTTTGTACAATGCAACCTGACAGCTACCGGGATCGATAGAGAAACTCTTTCAGCAGAGCAGTGCCAGGCCGCATAGTCATGCATAACAAAGCTTTTCCTATAGAATGAAACATTAATGTACTGCCATGGCCATCAAAATCGCCAGATCTCAAACCCACTGAACATCTGTGGGACGAATTGGACAGACGTGTTCGTCAGCGTGACCTGGAGTCTTGGAGCTTTCTCATCTGTCACCTGCACTGCAGAAAGAACGGGTAGGATTCCACGTGCTCGAATTCAGATTCATTCAATCTATACCAAGGATATGTCGCGCAGTGACTGCTGCTGTTGGTGGCCATCCTTTAGCAGTGTAGTTTGTCCATAGCAAGAACATTGTCACATACTCATATCAAATTTTACTGATATGGTCATACATTATGAAATTCTGCCACTTTGTATCAAAGATATAATTCCACGAACATTTCGCCTACGCATTTCTTGTTTTGACAATTTATAAATTATTACACAGATATTTCAGTGACAAATTAAATCAGTAACATTAATTTTTTTATATAACTAGCAATTTAACGAGAAGCAAAGCTTATGAAAGTAGTTAACAACAGTTGTACAGATTGACAAAGAACAAACATGTATGTTTTGTTTTTGATGTTGTCGTTGGCGTAAAATTACTGTTATTATTACATTTAGCTCTTGCCAAAAAATAGTAATTTATTGTTATGGCATATATATATAAACGTCTGGCTATTTCTTTCAAACTACACATATAACTGAATTAATAATAAATGAATGTGAATGTATATTTCTGTTCTCATTTCTTAATTGTTATAATGAGTTTGCTTAATTATTAAGCTGACTGCATAAAACTCAGATGATGATTCCATTATTGCATATTAGTAATAAAAACCAATTGGGTGCAGTTACAATTTACTAACAAATCTCTTTATAACGCCGCTATTTCGGTGCTCGTCTGATTTTTTAAATCTAACAGTTCACCTATTTATATCGCCAGTATTCACGTTTTCTCGAAGAATTACATAATGGAAATTTGTTTGGAAATCACTGATACGACATCGAATGATTTTTATAATAGTAAACAGGAGGTTAGGGATGCTTCTTTATACATTAAGAAAACATTTTATTTTTATAGTTACTGCTGGTACCATAAACAATATCGTTTAGTCGTACATACACACAGTACAAGCAGCAATATGGCTCAGAAATCGTCGTGACATAAATAAAGGTCATCTAGCTAGAATCGTTACCAACCGTATGGTTAGCCAGGAATACCTAAAGAACTAACTCTGGTAGATAATCAGATATGCATAGAAATGACCGTTTGGCCTGCTCTCCGCCATTTGATACTCGTGCTAGATCGCGAAGGGCAGTAGAAGGGAGATAAGTTTATGTATATTTAAATACAGGCGTCCTTCACAACAGCTTACTCTGATTAGGATATTAGTTATTCAGTCATCAGTTCTGAAGCATTTACTGTAGGCGAGACTCGGCGAAGGAGTTATAGGCTATTAGTCATCTTAAGCCGTCCAGACCGTTGGTCAGTGTAACCCAGTGGTTCTCAACCTTTTTCTACTCTCGACATACCTACGAGCGCATGAAACTGTCGCGACACAGTAATAATTTTAAATATTATATGATGAAATCGTAAAATAAATTAAAAAATACATATATGGACTTGTCTGATACAGTTTATTATGTTAGTATCCCAGAACTGCCACTTACGTAGTGTGAAACTTGTGCCTGGTTTTGTCTTATGACTTCTTGAATATTTGGTCGTATGTGCGATGAGCAAACTCTCATTTCTTCTTCAGTGGAACGTAGTCTTTCTCTCTTCTTATTTTTTATATTATTTAAGGTTGAAAAGCCCAATTCACACAAGAAGTAGAGAATTGTAAAAGAACTAACAGGGCTTTTTCAGCTAATGCGGGAAATTCCTTTTGTATTGAAATCCAAAATGTGACGATATCTACCTCAGAATGCTTTATTTTAAGACTGCGGTCACTTGAAATGGTAGCCAATTCTTCTTCTTCGCATAATTTAAACCCAATATTAGAAGGAACATCTACAAAAGGATTACGAACCCAGTCGTACTTTTCAGCGACGGAAAGTAGTGGTCGATGTTTTCTTCGAGCGCTGTCAGATGCTCAACCACGATAGGGATCATTTCTTTAGTGCAGTTAGTACGCATTGTAGGAAACACATCAAACTCACCCAACTTTGCTCTGTTTTTCCAAATAACAATTTTCTTTTTAAGGGCAACCAATTTATCTGTCGAAGTTAGAATATTTTCGTTTCGACCTTGCATACTACTGTTCACAATATTAAGTTGACCAAATATTTCCGTTAAATATTCCATTTTGGCCATCCAGAATTCACATCGAAGATATTTACAAAATCTTTCGTGCTTTTCTTTATCAAAAAATACTATTAATTCCTTCTGTAATTCATGAACGCGAGTTAACACTTTACCTTTTGACAGCCATCGAACGTCGGTATGCACGAGTAAGCGAACATGTTGAGAATTGACAATTTCAACTACTTGATGTAACACTTGCTTCAAATCTTCTTGTGATACTTTTGAAACTAAAACTTCTCTATGTAAAAAGCAATGAGTACGAACAAGATTTGGATTTTCTTTCTGTGCTAGTGATGCAAAACCTTTAATGCAGCCTACCGTACATGGTGCACCATCAATACAAATACCAACACAAAACTTCCACGTCAAATTCATTTTTTTATGATAGCCGGTTATCATATCAAAAATATCTTGACCTCTAGTAGTTGTTGGCATTTCTTTACAACACAAAAACGGATTGATTATTTCATCGTCGTTAATGAAACGAACAAATACAAGCAATTGAGCACTGTTACTGATATCGGTCGATTCATCAACTATTAAAGCAAATTTAGATCCTTCAAGTTTTTTCTGAACATTAGTTTCAATGTTGTCAGATAAATCTACAATTCTCCTGTGTATTGTATCATTTGAAAGCGGAATTTTACTAATTTCTTTTTCAGCTCTTTCGCCTAACATGGATTTCACCATCTTTTTACAAGCGGGAAGGATAACTGACTCGGCAAGAGTGTGGGATTTGGATTTCATTGTTATTATTTCAGCTACCTCAATTGAAGCGAGTTGAGCCCGTTCAGACACCGTCATTGTTTTCTGAAAAACATTGCGTTGCTTTGATTGCTGTTGTAACAGTCTTTGAAAATAATTAAGATCTTTATCTTGTAGGTAGGAATGTTTAGTCGTGAAATGTCTTTGTAATTTATTTGGTACCATGGATTCATTGGCCATTTTTTCACCACAAACTATACATAATGGACATGGTTGAGCAACATCTCCTGACCAAGAAAATCCAAACTTCAAATAATCATCACAATACCGTCTATTATGGTGAACTTTTGCCTTTTTTGTGCTGGATTTTGTGGGCTTCATTGTATGTTCTGTTTCAACCTCACACCCGTCACTAATCCTTATTTTTAACAAATTTATCCATTGTGAAGGGGTATTCATAAGCAATTAACACGCGCGTATTCTAACCAGTAACAGTAAACAACAGGCAGTGTTAAACTGATCCGTGTGTCAACGGTCAACCTCCTGTGTCAAAACTGGAACATTAAGTAGTGTTCAAATTTTTTTTTTCACTCAATCACCTTCTGAAATATATAGTAAAAACTAACCTTTATTCTACCAATGCAATAACAAAAACTGAATATCTTTATTTAACTCAAGTATTGCGAACTAAAAACAATAGCTTGAAAGTACGTGAACAACACTGATTCTGAGCTAAACAAATTGAAAAATATGCAAGCACAGAAAACAGCGTTCAGTTCTAGTTATGATTAGTCATAAGCTAATTTAGTTTAAATTGATCTGTAATTTTGAGGTCAAAATTAAGTGGACAGTACGATAGAGTTTGATGTAAGTAAATAGTAAACACTGTTAAGAACAGATTTGCCGAGACGACAGATTTGCAAAGTCTGCTCTAACTAGCATAATTTCTTAACTAAATACACCTAGTTAGCTACATCTCTTTACTAATAAGTGTTTAAGAATGACAGTAATTTAAAACACAGCGAAGTTAATTCGGCAATCGGCATTATGCACGCGCACACACGACCAGTGCGGAACAACACCACACACACAACCTATCACACTGACGTCTCATGGGCAACTGATCGACCTTGAGCGAAAGGTGCAAAGGTTGGTGGCCGCCACTGATCAGTGGACTTTGAATGTGTGCATATTCATTGGAGAAAGGAAGTTCCTTCCTCCAAGGCATATTAGTAGAACACGAAACCGAGATTTATGCACATTGTCCGTGTTTTCAGGTGTTCGTCACAAAGTTTCGACACCGCGGTTGAGAATCACTGGTGTAACCGATAGAAATAGCCAAAAAGCACTGTCCTCTAAACAAGCATATAATTACATAATGGTCGTATATATTTATATATTGAAGTGATATGTTCATAAACTGATGTGTATTTATTTCTCCTTATTGTTAGTAGTATTTTAGTAATGTTTTCTTTGTGGAATGAATCGAGTGTAAAAATATCTTCGATCTGTTGTTCACGAATATTTGTTTACTGTCGGTCATTGACCGTTTTCATAAAAAGGTCAATCAATGGCTACTCTGTTGGTTTGTTATTAATCTAAAGGTTACAGCACACACAAAAAAAGATGGAATAAATTTCAGAAATCTGTCGGATATAGATTAGTTTGTACAATATCGTCATCTTTAGGCAGCATATCGTCCAATGAACACACAGCAAAATACGCAACCATATACACACAAAAGATTTATGAAACGAAATGTGCAACGTTGTCATGTTCTTGAGGTTTTCAGTCATTTTTTAATTAGTTATTCGCCATATTGCTGCCTGCAGCGGCAGCCTCAGTAACTTCCGTCAAAACTCAAATAAATGGCCTTTGTTAAAGATAATGCAACACGAGATAAGCCCTAAAAAAAAAAATAAAAAAAAAAAATTAAAAATTCGAATCCTATTGTTATTTATTTTTCAGTTATTGTTAAAACTTTTTTCAATAATTTTTGTTTTGTATTTTGTGTTTGTTTTTGTTGTTGTTTTGTTTTGAATTTTTTATTATTATTATTAATCAACGTCCGATTTTAAATATTGTTTTCTCATGCTTGAAGTGACCCTGTTTAAACTTCTTACCATTATGAACGCGATCACATAACAATACTTGTAGCACGGCTACAGTTTGCATAACCTGTCTCAATACGTTATCTCATTTATACTTTGTACTTCCGGGTAAACTAGCCGGTTCTACGGATGCCAAAATTCTGAATTGAAACACATACAAACAAAAAAGCACATAACATGTGATTACAAAAAAAAAAAAAAAACATTATAAACATTGAGATATTTGATGTAATTTATTTTAATATATTTCCTTTTGCTGAAGGTCGTGGGCAATGTTAACATGCAAATGAGCACGTGTAGTTTTTCGTAGACTGAACATATTTTGTTCAGTTCGCAGAGATTCCGTAACGGAAAACTGGCTTTAAAAGACGCATAATCACCAGTATAGTTTGACATTGACCGACCTTGAACGTAGTATTGTTCAGCCAAGAAGTAAGCAACTCTCGAAATTTAGAGGTAAAGTTCTTTTTTTTCTTTTATATTCTAATTCGTGAATACAAATATTTTCAGAATGTAGTAAAATATACTTCTTAATATAATTAGGAGTAGCTTTTAAAACAAAATCATGAATAAATACTTAATAGGATATGAAAATGTAATAGAAATCACGTTTTAATGTTTATGGTTTATGGTTCATTGTCCATTTTGTTCAGTTATATTAGTGATTCGCAGTAACAATGAATATAATAGTTAACTTTGTTCGAAAAAAAAAAAATAACGAGAAGAGAGATGAAAAAAAAATTGATAAAAGATATTTTTATTTTATTTCAACGGGTATTTCACAGTTGACATTGATTCTCGAATCGATCATATCGCACATAATTTGGATCAACATTTATTATATTTATTGTCTAATTCTTTTGTGCTCGTAGATGAATTTTTCCTTTTTGTTTATTTATAAAATAATAGCTGCGAAACTACGTTTCTTCCTATCGATCAGAAAAGTGACAATGAATAATTTTCTTGCAGTGAAAAAGATACATATTTTTCTTTGACTCTAAAATTAATGTTGCGAAATAGCCTGCTGCATACTTTGGCTTTGAGGAATTACAAAGTTAAAAACTTGGCGTTGAAACAATTATTATTATTTTTTTGTCTATTAATTGTTTTTCATTATAATTATTGAGATGCGTTTTTAACGTGCATGAAACATGGACATACATTTATTTATATTTGGAGATTTTTTTTTTTCTCCTTTTCCAGACTGCTAGTTGAAGACACTGCCGTAACTGAACAAGTAAACATATCTCTTAAAAACACAAAGGTAAAATAATTTTCATTGTTTCTCAAATACTATGTGCTTTTTAATAGGAAATTTGCCATAGTTTAAATTACTGGTGGCTTAAGAAGTGACAGATAAGAAGATCAGTCTTATTCAGTGTTCTTATTCCTTTGATTGGTTATCAATTATGTCAGGTGATTCCCTTAAACATATTTTTCTTTCACTCTAAAATTAATGTTGCGAAATAGCCTGCTGCATACTTTGGCTTTGAGGAATTACAAAGTTAAAAACTTGGCGTTGAAACAATTATTATAATTTTTTTGTCTATTAATTGTTTTTCATTATAATTATTGAGATGCCTCTGTTTTTAACGTGCATGAAACATGGACATACATTTATTTATATTTGGAGATTTTTTTTTTTCTCCTTTTCCAGACTGCTAGTTGAAGACACTGCCGTAACTGAACAAGTAAACATATCTCTTAAAAACACAAAGGTAAAATAATTTTCATTGTTTCTCAAATACTATGTGCATTTTAATAGGAAATTTGCCATAGTTTAAATTACTGGTTTCTTGAGAAGTGACAGATAAGAAGATCAGTCTTATTCAGTGTTCTTATTCCTTTGATTGGTTATCAATTATGTCAGGTGATTCCCTTAAACATACCTTTAGATACCAGCTATTAATTACTTGTTCTTTTCAGATGAAAGCTGGTTTGGCACATTATCTTCAGTTCAAGTACATGAAGTTCTACTCATTTCTGACAGTACCACCAATACTGATCTACTTGGTGAACTTCCTCACAGTCGAAAACCACAACTATTATGAAACGTACAGGATTGGACAAAAGCGTCAGGAAATGTTACAAAAAGAATGGAGTTCACAATCATAACATTATTTTGAATGGCTGTTGCTGTGACTTAGAAATTGAAAATCAGGAATATTGTGTATTGTAAAAATAGTGCTATGTCAAGTGGGGTTCAGTCAGGTGATTGTAAGGGGAAATTTAAATTAAATTAATGTTTCTTAACATCTTTTGTTTGTTTGTTATTTATTTATTTTTTTCTACTTTTTCATAATTAACTGAGTTTGGTGTTTGATTTTATTGCAATTTAATAGGTGAATAAAATGTAAACAGAAACCTAGACCATAAAAACTGAAAGAGATGAAATATAACTGGGCAGTTGTTAAAAATTGTGACCCACTAGGTTACTGAAAGCTGATTTGTGTTAATTAGAATATTGATTGTATGAGGTGATGAAATGTGGAGCAGAAACATAATAAGGGAAGGTAGTAATTAAACGCTGTTAACCCCTACGCACATCGCAAAAAATGAGAACATTTGAATAAACAACTGTAGATAAAAAAAAGTTTCCTTTTTCAGATAAATGTTTAAGATTTTTGGCAAAAAGGAAATGAATATACAGATTACATAATAATGATGTATAATGTCACTGCTTTAGCCATAAAAAGTTGAAATATGGTTTATGAAATTTTATTTGTCTTTGTTATCACCTAGTTTTTTTGCACTACTTAAGTCTACAAAAATAAGCTGATTATTGATTCCTGAAGTATTTTAACCTCATAAAATTTATTTCACAGATTTTAAATAAACCATGATAGTAGTATAATAATGTATATAAACATACACCCACCCACCCACCCACACACACACCCACACACACACACATACACCCACCCACACACACACACATACACACAGACACCCACACACACATACACAGACACACAGACACACATAATGGCATAATAATTGTTAGCTTTGAACAAAAAGAAAAACGTATGAGTAAAAATGTAAAGGTTGTGTTTTTCAGAATAATGGTGAAATGAAAGTTTGCACAAATGGATAATTATGTGAATTTTATTTAAAGAAGAAAACAGTTATAACCTATGGTTAGTCAAAATTGTTTGTATCTCACTTCGCTGATTATAAATTATACTAGTAATAAATTACTAGTATTTTACATTTCAGTAATAATTTTTATGTTAAAAATATATATTTTCGATTTTTTGTGAATGCAGGTGAAAGGAATTATAATTTGCTAATATATTTAGTGTAATTGTGTGTGTAATCACAAGGGGTTAAAGCTAGAAGGTCATAACTAAATTTTTGCCAGAAAAAGGCTTGAAATTTCATGTTTTTGTCTTGCTGAACAATTAATTTTTAATGACAGTAGTTCTGTTTATATATGAAATTACTTTAAAAAGTCATGCATGCAGATACATCCTTTTGGCATAAAGTGAATTGAAACACACACACATATTTATTTACTTTTATGTTTAAATACATGTATATATATAGGAACAGAACATAGTAAGAGCACATACATCTTTTTGATTTTGATTTACCTAATAATCATGACCATAATGGCTTAAGTTTCATTACAACATCTGGGCAAAACAATATATGTGAATTATATTATTATTTTATGATTAATTTACTATTTGCATATTATTGCCATCTGTATCTTATGCTAAACATATTCCATATAAAATTAAAATATTAAAAGACAGTAAAGTGTAGAACTGGTTAAAACCAACAGTCAGGTCCACAAACTTGAAATATAAATTTGAAAAAGTTAATATGATGTAATACAACTATTACTTAACATTAAACTTTAATGTTCACTTCAGTTTTCAATCTGATGTTTAAGATTCATATAAAAAATTGTGTTGACACATCTTTGTCATGATTACAGTAAATAACAGGGTTACAGCAAATCATCAAATAAAACCTTTTATTCTAGATCAATTTATTTTCTGTGAGATAAGGTATTGCAAGGCAATCTCTTACTTTACCATCTGATGTAATATTATAATATAGATGATATTGTGAAGGAATAACTCCATCTTGACTCAAAGAAATGAAATCATTTTTCATCAGCTGAGAAATTGGCAGCTTTCGTTTGTAACACAATAGATCAGTAACTACCTGTTTGACAAAAGCTGTAAGTGGCCTAAAACTCAAATGTACTGATTTCATTGGAACCAAACAGTAAGTACAGTTACAACTTTTTGGCATTAACAAATATTCACTTATGACCTACTGACATGACCATTACTATCTACAATCACTTTTGACTATATGGTTATGATTCATATCTCAAAAACTGATTATGCTACTAACGTGATTGTTTGATACATTGGTGGTAAGATGTCATTTTTGCAAAAAATGCATTTAAAACCTTGCTCTAACCTATCGATATATGTGCACAGAATTTGCTACACATCTATGAACTGGAATTCATAGTACCATCTATTTTTCTTCAATATGCTAAAAATACATATTTCATCAAAGTATTGAAAAGAAAAGTAATTTTTAATTAAAATATTTATATTTAGCAAAATGTCTATAAAATAATACTTTTATTGAATATACTTGAATCTGTAAAGAATTATTAAAGAAATTCAAAATACTCTTAAAATATTTTTCTTACTGCAATATCTACTTTATAATACATGACATTTGTTTACCCATCAATGAGCAAAGATCAATCTGGTAATTTAGTCTGTATTGTAACCTTATGTAACCAATAACAAAAGAGGTATATTTCTGTAAATGGGTACTGATGATATACCATCGTCCCTCCCTTTTTAATTTTTTAAAATCTTTTAAAACATCCATTCTTGTCCTGACTGATAATTTTGGTGATGGAAGACCTGTTTCTGAAATCATCATCTTCCTCTTGGAATTTAGGTAACCTCAGTTACTTCATTATAAATCACTTTAAATGTAAAATTATTTTGCTCTAGTGACAATAATAAATATGTATTAATTCATTCTAATATATGCTTCAAATTATTTAAACAAATATATATTCCAGCTTGAAATTCAGTATACTTTTTTTTTAAATTTAGATACATGTACATAACTGGTGGCTTTTTGATATTTTTAACTTGTGTTTCTCTAGCTGTATTGTTTCTAAAACATATAATGTCTCTGAATAATAATTTAAATATAAAATAAATGCCATTAACTACTATTCTGTTCACCAGTTTAACATTCACTTTTGTTTCTAGTGTGTGTCTGTGGTACATGTGTGTGTGTGTGTGTGTGTGTGTGTGTCTCTCTCTCTCTCTCTCTCTCTCTCTCTCTCTCTCTCTCTCTCTCTCTCTCTCTCTCTCTCTCTCTCTCTCTCTCTCTCTCTCTCTCTCTCTCTCTCTCTCTCTCTCTCTCTCTCTCTCTCTCTCTCTCTCTCTCTCTCTCTCTCTCTCTCTCTCCATAAATTGTATAAAAATAGTTTTTGTTGATTTTGCAATTAGTCTAGCACATTAATGTTGTTAATAGCATGTACTATTATAATGTTATATTATTAGTAATAGTAGTAAGAAGTCTAGTATATAATAGCAGGTACTAGTAACAATATCCATAAACCCAGTTAAAAGTAAGATGTAAAAAGGTAAAATGTTTTCACTGCTGAATCTTTTTTACATAATTCTGTTCTCGAGCCATTTGACAGACAACACACGGACAACAGCACAAAACCATGAGACAGTCATCCATTATAGACCCCTGAAACACATTCTAACTATATTAATAAACATATGGACAACAAACAAAAAAAGCTTTATGCAGATTGCAGACTGCATAAAAGAAGACTATTTACATCATTAAATGCCATCTTCCATGCACTCTCAAATACATGCTATTTGTATTGTCATACTTTATTACAAACAAATTCTGGCTGATAAGAACAATTACACATTTGGTGTGAACTATTTATTTTCTATTCCAAGATTATTCAAAAACCAGTTACTTGTGCATAATTATACAAAGTGAACCTACTTATTTATTTAATTTTTAATTTTTTTTTTTTTTTGTTGGTTTATTTGTTAAATATTATTGTTATTATTGTTATTGTTATTGTTATTATTATTATTATTATTGTTATTATTAAATATATTCAGTTATGATAACAAATGTATTAAGACCTGTATGTTATATATAAATCTCTGTTTTGTCCTCATCACAATAGTAGCACCAGGTACACAACAAGGGACTAAACTGGATTCTTCCATTGCCACAGCAATTTGCATCTCCAATATCATAGGACAGATTGTTCCTATAACACCTATTCAAAATTAAACTGAATCAGACATGTACAATACTTGTTATAAAGAAAAAATGATATTTAAGTAAGAGAAACAAATACATGGGAACTATTGATAAATAAAATAATCAAAATATGTATTACATATGTTATCAACTTTTATTTATTTATTTATTTATTTATTTATTTCATCCTTTCTTTGTTTATTTGTGTTTTTATTTTGATCTTGTATTTAACATTTACTCACATGAATCTGTGTCATCAAAGCAACCAAATATACCTGAGCTCCACAGCCGTTGACTCTGGGAGAAACCCAGTGACTGAGGCTGCAGCAGAGCAAAAACAAAAAATTACAAATACATATTATTATTATTATTATTATTATTATTATTGTTATTATTATTTATATAGCACCTTTTCCATACAAAGTAATTTGAAGGGTACTTTACAGAGTAAAGTAATAAACTAAAATATAAGATATGGACATAAAATATTAAAATAAATGTAAACACAATGGTGAACAAGTTAAAATGGTGGTAAAAATAAATGAGTCACATTTCAGAAAATTGTTTAAAAATAATTATTGACCAGGTTGAACATTTTGAAAGTTGAATTGTAAAACATAAGAATATATAATTAACAAAACGAATTTGAAATAAATGGGTCTTTAGTAGTGTTTTAAATGTGGTTGTTGGTTCAGCCTCCCTGATGTTACTTGGGAGTGAGTTTCATAATGTCAGTGCAGCAAAACTGAAAAATCTCTGGCCATATGTAGTTGTTCTTATTCTTGGTGTTTTTTAATCTTAATTAATTCTGTGATCATAGAGTCCAGCTTGGCCTGTACATTTTTAACATCTGCAAACAACTACCCAGTAATGCCTAAGTGTGTGTGTGTTTTGTCGTTGTTTTTCTAAAACTTTTATAATGTTCTAGGGTTTTTCTAAATTTCTGTGTATGTGTATATATGTGTACACAGAAGCAGACAATATATAAATATTTTTAAAACACAGACATACCATGAGAGAGAGAGAGAGAGAGAGAGAGAGAGAGAGAGAGAGAGAGAGAGAGAGAGAGAGAGAGAGAGAGAGAGAGAGAGAGAGAGAGAGAGAGAGCGTGTCTATAACTTACTTGTATGGTAACAGGAATTGGCATAGTATTTATATTTTGCACCTGCTGAAAACAGAAAATAAAAGAACAGTAATAAATAATAATTGAAAATTAATTATTTTCTGAACATTTAAAGAATTGTCACATTATAAACTAATTTAATAAAAATATTCAAGCATACATCTTTCCATACATTACAGAACATGGAAGACTCCATCATTCTTAGCCAATTCTTGGCTGCAGTACATTGGTCAAGATTTTAAATAGTATGGAATCCTGAAAGGAATTTCTTTAAGATGGTATTCATATTCTTACTTCAGATGTTTAGAATTAATAATCATTGGCATAGTTTTGATGGCTGAAACTTATTGGCACATAATTATAAAAGAAGAAGGAGGAGAGAAACAAAATAAAGCAGTAATAAAATAGAGGGCCCTCTCCCTCAAACAGAAAATATTCCTTTCATAATGCCTAATAACCTACAGCTTAACTATGAAAATGCAATATTCCTGCTCTGTAGTAATAAAAAAAGTTCTGGAACTGCACAAAACTATTTTTATTATGGAAAGGGCTAACTTCCATAAATTAGGATCACTGTTAATGAGTTATTTCTTTAACTCAAAGTAATAATAATAATAATAATAATAATAATAATAATAATAATAATAATAATAATAATAAAAGAAACATACACAACATTAATAAATAATTACAAATAATACAAATAAATAATAATAAAAATAATCAAACGGAACAACAAATTAGAAGCAGCAATAATTGTTATGCTGGCATCCTCATTATGCCACTGTTAATGAGGTAGTACTTTAACTCAAAACAATTAATATAACGATGATGCTGATGATGATAATAATAATAATAATAATAATAATAATAAAGGAAGAAAGAAAGTAAGTGAATAAAGAACTATAAATAAGACAAATAATAATAATAATAATAATCATAAAAAGACAAACAAACAAAACAAAACAACAAACAAACCAGAACACAAAACGAAACAACTTGGAATTATATGTATTTAGGTCATTTGTTAACATCAGCAAGTAGACAACACGGACTTTGTATTCTGAAATTGTTACCCATGTTTGATAAGGTGATACAGTGGTTACATGTCACATAAAGATAAAATGAAAAAATGAATAAAAATGAATAAATCTATTTCTTCTGAGTTTGCATGCAATTTTTTATGTGTGTATGTTTGATAGAGCAGTAGCATAATTATGGCAATATGGCAGGTGCCGTGGACGTCACTAATCACTTTCGCTTAAAACTTTTCCAGTATTTTAAGCAGATTTTATGGACAAAAGTGCTTTTTCCCTCAGACGCCAAGAGAGCGAGCAGAAGCTGTTTTATAATTAAAACATCTGTTTACTCAACTGACAATGACTTCTAACAAAAACATATTAAAAAATTAATCTTATAAAATCGTACATTAACATTGAATAGGTACAAAATATGCGCATATATATATATATTAAAAAAGACAGACACGCGGGCACACATCTAAATACCAAAAATAATAACTGTATGCATTTTATTGGAAAGTAAATAATAATAATAATAATAATAATAATAAAGGTTTAACTTCTTTTTTTTTTCTTTTTTTTTATATATTGCTTTTTGTTTCTGTTTTAAATCTCATGCTTACCTTGTATTATAGCAATATGCTGAGTAGTGCAGAGAGAAGATAAAATGATATTCAGCTACACTCTGTTTCATAATATTTCGTATTATTGTTACACATTAAACGAGATAATTTAAATAAGAGTTTATTTTTTCTTTCTATCACATTTTAATTAAGTTATCTGTTTCAACCGTTTATTTTTCTGTAGAACACAAGTGTTATGTAATTATGTTAATCTTTTTAAATTTGCCCAAATCCCATAATGATGACAATAATGATATAATTAAAAACATAATAAAGTTAAAACCATCGTAAAAAAAAAAAAAAAAAAAAAAAAAGAAAGAAAGAAACACACACACACACACACACACACACACATAATTGCGTCAATAAAAAATAATAATTATAACCACAACTAAAACACATTAGCAGGAAATATTTTTCAAAATAGTTGAAATGCTCTTGAACGTAATTATATTACTGAACTATGTAAAATCGCTCTATCCACATTTTCTCTAGTAGTGTAGGATCTTTTGTAATGGTAGGAAACGACAGCTTTAAGAAAAGTAGTTATATATTATAATTATATGACTACATTGAAAGACGAAATTTATGTTTCAGCTATCTACACATTTAGTGACAGTTAACATTGTGAAATATAATAAACTTACAGGATCATCATTATTATTGTTGTTTAAATTTCCATTTTTATTTAACGTCTCCTTTCTTCTTATTTATTTATTTATTTATTTACTAATTATATAATATTTAAAGTCTATTCATGTTTTGGCTAAATGATTTACGATAATCAATCACAGGCATAAAATATGTTTTACACCGGCCATTTTAACATTGGTATGCTAATAAAAGTGTCATATGACCGTTTAACAGTCTATTATTATTATTAATGTATTAGAAATTAGAGATGATTTCTGTGAGAAACTTTTATTTGTTATTAAACGGATCAACATTTTTTAAGAATACGCAATTATACCATCATCAAAGAAAGTATTCGTATATGTGATGTTTCATTTGGAACATGAATATCTGCTGCTGATTAGAAATACCCGTTTCAGTATTTGATGTTTCAGCGGTCGAGTATATATAATATAATAAATTAATAATAATATTGATATACTATACTCTAATTGTATGTACAATATCTTTTCATCGTTGTTTATAATATATGAATTGATGTTAATACTTTGGAAATTAAGATAATGTTTTAGAGAAATGTTTCATCGTTGCAAAGTGTTCGCAGTCAGCCTCAAACTCACTTATAAACATAACTACGATAACAAATTGAAACAGAAAATAGAATCTTATTTGTTAAAAAAAAAATAAAAAAATAAAAAAATAACAATAATAATAATAATATATATTTTAAAACTTTTTTATCTTTTTTTTTTTTTTTCATTCTTGAAGACAAATGAAAGCGATACAGCAGCTATTAGAGCAGATATTTCATATTTAACAAAATAATACTAAATAAAAATAAGTTCCAAAAATCCAGATACATTCATTAATTCATTCTAAAGTATATATATATATATATTGTTGTTGTTGTTTAATAATAATAGAGGAAAAACTAGATCAGATTTATGTTAATGTAATACTTTGTACTATAAAAACTAATAAATTTATCTTCTGATCATTTTTATTTTTTGCTTTCAGAAATGAAAAAATCTGAAGATCTACCTCATAGTTGAATTGAAGAAACAAAAATCTACATGAATATTTAAATTATTTCAGTTACTTGCTTCTTTTTATGCTGCAAATTTTTATGCCACTTTTGAAAGGAAGTATTAATGAAACATTATTCAAATATTTTCAAGGCATAATCTTTTTAAAATTTCTCAAAAACAATTTTTGTGTGACCAGAGTTTTTTGATTCACAAGAGAATTCATTCTTGAAAGCCTTCAGATGTGAGCTTTGTGAAGTTATTTCTCACTTCACTTTAATTTGAAAATTAAAATGAGAATGATAGACTTGTGCAAAATGCTTCACACAGAATCAGAACCTAACTCACATAAATTTGAGAAACAAAATGAGGAACCAAAAGATCACATAACAATTGATTCTGGTGAACTGATTACACAAAGTGTAGATTTAACTAATAACACTGGATTACACATTGATGACAAACCTTTTAAATGTGATATTTGTACCAAATGCTTTTCATATCGTCAGAGTCTGAAACGACATATGACAGTACATACAGGTGAGAAACCATTTCACTGTGAGGTTTGTCCTAAATCATTTTCAGAAGGTTGGGAACTTAGAGGTCATATGAGAATTCACACTGGAGAAAAACCTTTTAAATGTGAGATCTGTGACAAACGCTTTTCACACCATCAAAGTTTGGTTTTTCATATAAGAATTCATTCTCGCAAATTTAAATGTGAGATTTGTGAAATCTCCTTTTCACAGAATAGGGAGTTTAAAAGTCATATGAGAATCCACACTGGAGAAAAACCTTACAAATGTGAAGTTTGTGAAGAATCATTTTCAGAAAGTGGGGAACTGCAAATTCACATGAAAATTCACACAGGAGAGAAACCTTTTGAATGTGGTGTCTGTGCAAAATGTTTTCCACTTAAGGTTTTACTCAAAACGCACATGAAAGTTCACACTGGTGAGAAACCTTTTCAGTGTGGTATATGTGGACGATGCTTTTTACAAAAAATGTCCCTGAAAAGACATATGACAATACACACTGAAGAGAAACCTTTTAAATGTGAGGTTTGTGAAAAATGTTTTTCTCGACAATATCGTTTGCGGGTTCACATGAGAATTCACACTGGTGAGAAACCTTTCCAGTGTGAAATTTGTGAAAAATGTTTTACACAAGGAAAAAATCTGAAACGTCATATGTTAGTTCATACTGGTGAAAAACCATTTGAATGTGAAGTGTGTGCAAAGTGCTTTGCCACTAAGGACTATTTGAAGACGCATTTGAGAGTGCATACTGGCGAAAAGCCTTTTAAATGTGATATTTGTATGAAAAGCTTTTCTTTTGCAAAATGTCTTTACAGTCATATGAGAATTCACTCAGGTGAGAAACCATTTAAATGTGATGTTTGTATAAAATCTTTTTCGCAAAGTGGAGACCTGAAAAGACATTTGAGAATTCATACAGGTGAGAAACCATATAAATGTGAGATTTGTTCAAGATGTTTTATAGGAAGAAGTGAAGTGAAAAGTCACATGAGAGTACATACTGGTGAGAAACCTTATAAATGTGACCAGTGTTCTCATTTTTTCTCACACTGTCTCAGCCTGAAAATACACAAGAGAACTCATGATAACCATACGTCATCTTTTGACTGTCTTCAAAAGAAAAGTCTGGAAAATTCCTCATATATTTTCTAACAAAGTAACAAACAAAGATTGTTACGGTTGCTATGATAACCATCAAGCAAAATTCAGTTCACAGTTTGTAATTTGTAAAATTGTTAGTTTTGTAACAGCTAAGTGAATGTGCAAACTGGTGAAATTTGGTGTAGAATGTGTAGTTTAAAAAAACAAAACACCCCCCCATAAATCAATTTTGTTTATTATTACCAATATACATTGTGTTATTTAATCTTAGGAGCTGGTCTCCACACTATGTTTTACTCTAGAAAGAGATCTATGGCAAAAATAACCCCTTGCTGCTAGTAATAGTGATCCTGCTGCTATTGCTACTACCACTTCTGTTAATTTAAAGATACAATTTTGTATTACTAAATGATTTAACATGATAGGCTGCATTATAAATTTCTTATCAAAGTGTATCAAACTATTATTTTACTAAACTGTAAAGAAACTGAAACAACTGACATAAGAATTTAACAGTAATACTTTTTTTTAATGAAGCTTCTCTTGAATCAAACATTCATTGAACAGTCTTTGTAATAATATTTTACTAATAAATCTTTTTTGAACAGGCTGATAATTATATACTAGTAACATAAAAACTTTTTTTTAATAATTTAAAACTGACACTATAAATATTTGTTTTATTAATAAATCATACTTATTCTTAATGTTTAATTATTCTTAATGTATAATTATTTAACAAGTTTGGTGGTTACAAAAACATTTCATCATTTTAGTATATATTTGTATGTATGTATCATTTTTATGTATATATGTATATGTGTATATGTATGTATGTATGTATATATGAAAAAATAAATTATATTTTAAACACTGTATAATATATGCATTTGTTTTTTGTGGTAAAACAAAATTGGAATAAATTTATTGTTAAAACCACTTGATTTTTCAAGTCCGTTTTTACATTTATTATAATTACTGTTTTCACCTGTTGTTGAATAGTCTCTGTAAACTTAGTTCTGTTATTTAAATTTCTAATTCTAAGTTGGACGACTTCACTAAAATAACACATTTACTAAAATCATCATCAAACAGATGACAGTCATTTGATGTATTTTACTAAAAGCATATAGAACAGATAAAAAAAAAACTGAAACAGGTTTATATTTTTATTTTATTTTTATTATTTTTTAAAGAACATTATATTTTAGACTATTTATTTATTTATTATTATTATTATTATTATTATTATTAAAGAACAGTATAAAAACTATAATAGAGAGTAATACTGTCCTGTATTGAAAATAAATTTGTTTAGTTAGATGTGAATTATATAGCAATTTTCAGCACTGAAAATAAATATGTATCTACCTTATTTTTTGGCACAAAAGTCACTTGAAAATAATGATCTGCTATCATTCTCTTAAGTTAAAATATAATTATCACTTAAGAGGTTACAGTCGCTCTCTCACAAAATTGTTTGGACTCTTGTGCTTGTAACATTATTTAATAAGATTGTTTATTAGTTCTACTGTTGAAAATACAGTAATATTTCAACACGTATACAAACAGTTTATTATTTTTATAATGATTATTTGAAAACAGAAAAACCTGTACAAAGGTTTTTTTCCTGTGTTTATTTCCATATGATAGAAAAATCTTGAAATTATGCCTCTAATAGGTATTAACAAATGTAATAATAAACAACAAAAATCGCCAAACAAAACAAAAAAAATGTATTATATATAAATGTAAGTATGTACAGAAATAATAATAATAATAATAATAAATAGTTAGGATTACCATTAGGGTTCAGTCAGGGTTAGGTTTAAAGTTAAGGTTAATCTTAAGCTGAGGATTAGGATTTGTATTTTGATTGGGTTATTATGGTTAAGATTGCCATTAAAGATATAGTTAGCATGTTAGGGTTAGGAATATGGTTATGGTTACTACTTTGGTTAGAATTACAGTTAGGATTACACTTAGGATTAGGATTAAGGTTAGGGTTATGGTTAGTCCTAGCATTACTGAAATATGGTTACTGTTAGGTTTAGTGTGTTTATATAAGGTTAGGATTAGGTTTAGGTATAGAGTAGCTGTAAGGAAGGGTAAGGGTTAGGTAGGGTTAGTATTGGAGTTAGGATTAGTCCATTTATGATTTGTATTACATTTAGTGCTTGTATAAAGGACAAGGTTAGGATCATGCTTAGGTTTAGGATTAAGTTTAAGGTTAGGATGAGCTCCAGGGTTAGGTATATAATTAAATACCAAATTATCTCAAGAGTCTTGGCATAAAACTTTGAAACTTTAACATGAATGCTAGAATAAAAGTTTTATTTCAATAAATCCTTAATTTTAGAATTAAGGTTAGGGTTAACATTAAGGTTTTAGATATAATGTTAGGTATAGATTTAAATATTAATTTATCTCAGTCTTTTAATATAAAATTTTATGACAAGTTTTACAAGTAAGTTTACTGCTAGAAGTATAGTTAGGGTTAGCATGGAGATTAGGTTTAGAGTTACAGTTATGGTTAGGTATAGACTGATTTCAAACATAATATCTTTCTATAAATTAAGGGGAGAAATTTAGGATGAGTGTTTGGATAAAGATTAAAATCGCTTTATTTCAGTAAATCTTTACTTTATAATATTATTTGAACTAAGGTAGGCTTAGGGTTCCGATTAGAGTTGTCATTAGATTAATGGTTATGGTTAGGTACAGATTTAAATATCAGTTTATTTCAAGAGACCATGTTTAAGATTAGGTTAAAAGATTAGGTTAAAATTTAGGTTAGGATAGGGTTAAGTTTAGAATTATTATTATTATTATGTGTTGTTGTAGTAATAGTAGTGGTGGTGGTAATAGTAATAGAGCAGCAATATCCAGCAGCAGTATCAGTAGTAATATCTCTGAGCACATTTAATAGAAGTCGTGCCATTACAATATTTTTTTACTCTTTAAGTAATAAAAATCGAATCTAATTATTTTATTGTAGTGCCTTATATGAACTTCTTTATTAATTACTTTAATGACCAAATTCCCAGGGTTTTCAGCTTTCTGGTCAGTCTCTGGCGATGCAAAGTGGGTTAACATTGCTTTCCATGAAATAGAGCTGGCTACAGAGGCTGATAATAATTGAATAACAGAGAACTTTGCTAGAAAAAAAAAATTAAAAAATAATCCACACACAAATAAGACTGTTGTAGTTTCTGCGTACATTTTTGATATATAAAAAACCCGTAAACGAAACCTGATATATGGGACTATCGTCACTGACAATCTATCATAAGAGCAAAATAAGTGATACACCGATATTTAGCACTAGTATTAATAAATTTCAAATAGGGCGGAAGGTTACAGTCGATTTTATAAAATTTTATAATAAATTAATAGAAACATAATTAAGATAACTTATTTGATAAAATGAAGGAATTATGTAAGTGTATTATCTCATACAGAAATAAATGTACGTTTCCGTTTACCTTTCCCAGTAGGCTATTTTAGTATTTATTTATTTATTTTTTTATTATTTTTATTATTATTATTATTCTTATATATTCTAGAATATGTTAACTATTATATTAAGACGTTGTGCATAATAATTAGTCTAATTAGTAGTAATAATAACAAAATTATGTTGATTACGGATTAGATCGAGAGTTTACAAACTAACGATACTAATCATTATCAGATAATATCAACAGATACTGGTTTATAAATTAAGTGGAACCTGACACACAATTTATAAACCATAAACATCATGAAGATGGTAAAGTCTAAAAGTGCTAGTTTTTTCCATGAAATAATGTGCACATTCACATCTGCACACCAACATATATATACAATACTGTCTTGACCACAGACATAAAACAAATGTAAATAACTTGCAAAATATATATACATTTTTACTGTAGTTTTGTAATTAGGAGAATTAATAAAATTATTTAAATTATCTTTAAAACTGCTTTATATCTGTCAACGAGAACCATACAATTAGCATAAATAACACATGGAAAGTATAACTTATTAAGGGATTAAAGAACATAGAGAATATTTTTTTGTTAATGTGTAAACTTAATAAAATTATGTCATTTCCTTAAACTTGGCATGTTTCTGCGTTTTGGGTCCTCTGAGAAATGGAGATTGATGTAAATATTTTACTGTGATTTATATTTGTATGTAAAAACTTAAGTGAAATGTTTTTTAATTCTTTTCTCTAGTATTGTTATTTTTTATGTATTTTGTAATTAATTCATTATCTTTTATTATGATTTTAAGTGCTGAATGTTGTTATATATATATATATATATATATATACATAAGTATATATGTATTTCCAGTGAAATAAGCTGTTACAAATATATGTAATTAAATTAATAATAATAATACAAATAATAATAATAATTAATAAATAAATAAATAAATAAAATAATTATAATAATAATAGAAGATTTGTTTTACTGTGTAGAAAAGAATCTAGTCTACAAACGCCCTAGTTAAGTCATGGCTGCAAAACTAGAGTTACCCTGGTTTCTCTTTATCCGCAACTTTTATTTGCAGACAAAATGGCATAACTGAGTATTTATGAAGTTATTGTATCTTTTATATATAAATCTATGATTAACCTTTGTTACAATTGTTATTTTAATTTTATTTTCAGAATCAGGCTGAATTTGAACAGCTACCTCTAATTTGCAGAGCTGAAAATTTAAAATAATAATTACATTCTCCAGATTATTTCAGTTATTGAAAAATGAATTGTGAAATGTGTTGGAAAGTATTTCCAAGTCACAGCCATCTAGAGAAGCACATGAGAGTTCATACAGGTGAGAAACCATTTAAATGTGAAGTTTGTGAAAAAAGATTTTCACAGCAGGAAAATCTGAAAATTCATATGAGAATTCACACAGGTGAAAAACCTTTTCAGTGTGAGGTTTGTGCAAAATGTTTTACATTGAATCAGAATCTAAAAACTCATATGAGATTACATGCTGCTGAGAAACATTTTGTATGTGATATTTGTGGAAAATCTTTTTCACAAAGTGTGGAACTGAAAATTCATTTAACCGTTCATACTGGCAAAGTTTGTAAAGAGGTATTTTTAAAAAATGGACATTTAGCTAGTACCTTGGACTTTCACACAGATGATAAGCCATTCAAATGTGAGGTTTGTGCAAAAGGGTTTTCACGAGATGAGTATCTGAAAAACCATATGAAAATTCACAGTGGAGAGAAACCCTTTAAATGTGGAGTTTGTGAAAAAAGCTTTACTCTCAACCAGTCATTAAAAATTCACATGAGAATGCATACAGGAGAAAAGCCTTTTAAATGTGATGTTTGCCCCAGATCATTTTCTCACAGCCAGTCACTGAAAATTCACATGTCAAATCACACAGGTGAAAAACCATTTAAATGTGGAGTTTGTGCAAAATCATTCTCGCAAACTGGTGATCTGACCTCTCATATGAGAATACATACAGGTGAAAAACCTTTCAAATGTGAAATCTGTACAAAAGGCTTTGCACAGCGTCAGAACTTGAAGAGTCATATAAAGATTCACACTGGTGAAAGACCTTTTCAGTGTGAGGTGTGTGCAAAATGTTTTATACAAAATCTAGATCTGAAACGACACATGAGAGTTCATTCTGGTGAGAAGCCATTCATATGTGAGATATGTGCAAAATGTTTTTCTGAAAGACCACATCTCAGAAGACACATGGTAATTCATAGTGGAGAAAAGCCTTTTAAATGTGAAGTTTGTGAAAAAGGGTTTTCTCAGAAACAGTGTCTGAACAGCCACATGAGAATTCACACAGGTGAGAAACCGTATCGTTGTGACTTGTGTTTTCAGAATTTTTCACATCTTTGCAGCATGAAAAAACACAAAAGACTGCACAACAGAGCTCCATCATCATTTGATTATCTTCTACTTGAAAATATTATTGGATATCAGTAATTTAAATTACAGGGTTGTTTGAAACAGAAATAAATATGGTATTGATCCATCCAGTGTTTAGAAACATTACATTAAAAAGTTATATTTAACAACAATAAGTCCACATTATTATACAACACAGTATAAATATACATCTGTGTAAGATTTAAGCTACAAGAAAGAAAACAATCGTGTCATGAATGTTTCTCATTCTGAATTTAATCATTACTGAATACTTTGTTATGGTGTCATTCTATAGGATATTATTTTCATGTTGGAAAAAAAAAAAAAAAAATACTTAGTTGGAAAAAAAAACAAGGAGGAAGGTTAATGTATGGCAGAACTGTGTAAATGGATATTATAAATTGATAATAAAAAATATCCAATATCAGATTTCATGTGTCTACATGTTTTATTTTTACATTTTGTAATTCTATCAAATATACTACTGTTCAGTTATATTTGTGTGAATTATATGGTGCAACAAGAAGGGACATCCCTCTTGTATCATACACTTTTAGGCATATACCTATTGGTTGAAATATTACAGTTAATTTTGGTTTTGAAAATTAGAATGTGACCTGGATTGATTAGACTTATTTTAGACTCATTATTATTCATTGTTATTTTTAAATTTTAAATGAACATGTTACAGGACTACAGCATTTGATCAGAGAGTTATGATATTATACAAGCTTTTGAGAAAACAATACTAAAGTTAAAATCAGAGTGTGTATAAAAAAAACACTCAATTATATATGAAGAAGGAACCCACAAGAACAAAATGAAGAAACAAATGATGCAGCTCTATGAACAATTTTTTTTCTATTATGAATGTGTTGCCATTTAGTAAATAACAGTAATAAAATCACATAAATGGATACAAGAATTTAAAGTTATAGCAGCATTAATACCAAAAGAGACATATATTTATTTTACAACTACATAAAATGTTATGGTTAGTGATTATACACTTTACATTTATTAGGTCACATTACATATACACTGAACACCATTCATTTTTATATTATTTTCAGTATTTTTTATTTCTTTCGTTCTACATAAATTATATTTATACTGAGTTATTTTCACAAGAATAGTTAATGAATTTTCAAATAAATTTGTTATACAGTTGTTTGTTTAATTTGTTTTAAATTACATCATTATATTTAAGACTATACAGTTTTAATCTAGTTATTACTGATAGCTCAGTGAACCAGATAATTTTGTAAAAACTAATATTAATAATTAAAAAAAATATATCTTAATTATGCCTTGATTAAATTACTTGGACCTTTCTGTAATGTCAGAATGTTCTTTATCATTTAAGCTGATATGTGAAGTATTTAGTTGATATTATTATGTGATATATTCAATGTGTTAAATTAAGTTTTATATTGATTTGGATTACTCTTAATCTGGTTTAATTTTTTTTAAGTTGAAATTTAACACTATAAAGGCAATGTATTTATTCACTCAGAAATATAATTTATATAAATTTGAAACACACCATTTAACAGATACTTATTTGCTGGACTTCAGAAAATCCAGACTAAATCTTCATTAAATACTTACATACACACATACATACATGCATACATGCATACATGACATACAAACATATATACATACATACATATAACCAGTAGTTTTAAATTTTGTTAATTGACAATGATGCCACTGTATGATCATGGTAAAACAACCTCAATATGTTGCCCATCAGTTAAAAGTTAGATTTTTCCAGACAAACTTTCAAACCTTTTTTTGTTAAGTGCAGGGCCAACTGTATTTTTTGTTGATTTATTTGAGTCTTTGGAATTTATTGTTCTATGCGTGACTGGCAGTTGAAAGCATTTAATGATTTCACAGGATGATTAACAAATTCGACCGATAAATGGCGATATGTATTTTTCCTTTGGTGATTCAAATAAAATCCGATAGAAATTTTTATTTCATTAAAAAAAAAAAAAAAAAAAAATTATTTACTTATTTAAAGATTTTCAATTTAGAAATTTTTTTTTTGATCTGTTGTGCTTTCTTGATTATATGAGTATATGTTTTATGAAATGTTTATTTTTTGTAAACGTTAACTCGTCATGAAACCATTAGATTAGTCTGTCTGCTTTACGGAATTCCCCCAGAACATAATTCCGGGTATCGATAATAGAATGTAACTTTACTAACAAGTTTCCTGCGGTACATTTAGTTATTACCAGTTTTGTTTTTATCACTGACGTGTCCAGAAAGCATGGCGGCGGTTATGATGGAGCGTCTGCAATTGTTTGTTTCTTTTATTTTCTTCCTAACATTTGGTCCCACTTTTTCAAAAGGTATTAGAAATGTTTTAGTATATGCTTATGTATATATCACCAAATTTAACCGATTGACATTTTATCAATGGACTCAGATGTTTTATGAACCTCGTATCGTCGCGGTATGGGTTTTGACGCACTTTCGTTACATAACAATTACGGTAACACTGATATACTGAATATAGCTAAAAGTACTATTTTTTCATTAGGCAGGTTTTATCCATACATGAACAACTCCATATATCCAAAGTTTTCAATCTATTTTTATGGAATCTTACACGTTCTGCATTAAAACCCATACCACATTAAAAAGGTAAGAATCTTAGAATCATAGAATGTTACAGTAGACACAAACTAACCAGAAACAAACAAAAAATCGAAATATATATTGAATTTAATGATTATATTTTTTATCGTGTGTGTATGCGTATATATATATATGTATATATATGTATGTATGTGTGTGTGTGTGTGTGTGTGTGTGTGTGTGTGTGTGTGTGTGTGTATGACACGTTTGACCATTCTGTTAAAGATTTTCATAGCCTTTCTTTTTCTTTATAATATCCACTTTTCACCATACATTTTAATCAAACTTGAAGGATGAAACACACACACATTATGTTATGTCTCTGTCAGTAACAAGAAGAAAAATATTGTTGCTTATCTGCATTAAAACCGATATCACAAAGATATTTGTTATTATTATTATTATTATTATTATTATTATCATTTTTTTACTATAATTGTATTAATTAATATTGTTTAAGTATTAATTATTAATACTGTATGTCAGTTGATAACAACCCTTATAAATTAATAATAAACTAAATAGTTTGTGATATCATTTAAAATTTATATATATTTTTTTATATTAATTATATATTAAATTATATTATATAAAATAATGATAATAATGATAAAAATTACTTTCATTCATAATAATGGAAAAGCTAAATAAAAAGCTTTTATAACTATACCAAAAGGATTGTGACTGGTGTGTTGCTTCAGATTTTGAATCAAAGTTTATACTTGATAAATTTTGATGATATACAAAGTCAATAAAATGCAGACTGATGTCAAGACCTCAATCTGGCATACTTTGATATTATAATAAAACATAACACTTTGTGATCCATACTGTAACCAGTCAAAGAAGAGAATTTGTCAAATAAAATATATTTATTAGTAGTCATTTGAGGTTAAAAAGTAATATTAACCCTATTGTTTCCAAACATAACTTAAATGAAATTTCTCCTCTTTCTCATTATAAATCTTTTTAAATAACTGAAATATATCCACACAGTAAAGAGATACAGAAAGTCAGTAATGAGCAGTGTTTTTGTGAAACCCCATGGATTGCAAATGTATAGGAATACAGAACGTCTGCTAAAGATTTTCAAAGCCTTTCTTTTTCTTTATAATTTCCTCTTTTCACCATACATTTTAATCAAACCTAAAGGACGAAACAAACAAATATATAAAAAAGTATTATATTTGAGTAATTACAAGTATTTATTGTACTGATTTGTCTTGCATTAAAATATCATTGAATGTATTTTTTTTTTGCAAGAGTAATAATCTGAGTTGTAGTTTAATGCAAATAATTTTAAATGTAAGAGGAAATCAATACCTTTTTAATGATATTTATTTTAAAATTTTTGGATTGAATATTAAGTGAGTCACAAAATATTGAAGTTGGTATGGCCTATGGAGACTACTTTCACATGCTATAGGCATATACTGATATCATATAGACAAATTTCTATCAATTCTAAACTGAGGTGTTATGTTTATCAAAACTTAACATTATATTGTCCTTTTTGGGATGTCAAAGCCATTCAAAGTTAACCAACCACCTATCCAAAAATATATCTAGTTTGTGCTTTCAGTGTCTAAACTACTAGTACATTCACCATTATCTGTATTATATGTTTTTATTTCAGATTTTCAATATGATTATGTGACATGTAACTCAGCACTAAAATTGTTAAATACTTACAACCGAGTGCGTCTGCACTCACATGATGTAAAGTATGGCTCTGGAAGTGGCCAGCAGGTTTGTTTATTACACTAATTATAATTGTAAAGTGTCAGTGCAATACTTATTTTAAGTGGACAGTTTATGCATAAATAAATAAATAAATAAATAAATATTACTCTTGTATTTTTAAAAAGTTAAATATTTTGTTAAAACTAATTAGTAATACTAATACTATAATTAAATTTCTTAATTAAATATATCTGAAGTGCATTTATGCTTCAAGCTACTGTAAAATATTAAAATGGTTATTTATTTCATTATTATTACTTCTAATTTGTTATGTATTTTCTTTTTATCTTTAGTCTGTGACTGGGGTTGATGCTTCAGATGATCATAACAGCTATTGGCAGATAAAGGCAAAAACTGGAACAACCTGCATGAGAGGGTATCTGCAATACACATAAATGCATGTGCATTATACAATGCTTCTTTGGTGTGCGATCTACAACTTGTAGAGCAACCTTTAGTTAATTATATTCCTTTAACAGGAATTGTCGGTTTATAGCTGGCTGATGAAGTAATACAACAGGTTTGACTTAGCTTGGATCAGAAATGGAATAAATAGGCAAACCCTTAAGATTTTGGCTAAAGATGGCAGTTGCATTTTTATGAAGAAATGTCCTTGTAGATGATGAAGAAAATGTTGCCACATGTCATCATGGTAGAGAAATGAAGGAAGCTCAAAGAAAAGGGAAAAACAGCAAAAATTTTATAAATTATAAACTTATAATAAAAGTAATGTTTATTTTTTTTTGCTGTGAAAAATAAGAATAAACACAATAATAATTTTTAAAAAGTGTGTAGCTCACACACCAAAGTAGAATTTGCTCAGTGGATCACTAGATAGAGTAGATCAGTTGCCAAAATAGGACCCATTATGCACATATACATTAATGTGCATGTTGTATAACTACACCATAAATATTTAACTAGAAATAAGAGTAATGAAATAGAATTATTCTAATTTATTAATTAGGGAAATACTATATATATATATATATATATATATACTAAGCTATATGAAAGGGCTTTTTTGGTATCAGATTCAGTGGAAAATACTCTCATGATGAACATAAATATTTATGACTGAATATTTTCCTAACATTGTGGTTATGTAACACACTACAGTATTTTTTCATTTTAAAATTTTTAAGGGTTCTCAGTCAGTAGCACAAATTCATACTGCAAACTTGACAAACAACAAACAGCTAACTAGAAATTATTATTTTTTTGTTAGAAAATGCAGACAGAAGCTAAGACAATTTGGTAGTTTTATTGCAATGTCTGTTTGTAACAGAATAATTGAAATGAGTGTCAACTGTGTGCAAGTATCTAAAATGATGGATTTTCTGCACATGGAGAGAATTCTGTTAATATATATATATTTATGGTCTGCTGAATTAATTTTAAATTAGTTAAACATCTTCAGCAGTGGGTAGAAACTAATAAAACGTGATGGCCTGTGCAACAATCAGTAAGTCATAATATGAATTTGTGCATAATAAGTAACACTGATAATGTATGTACTTGTGTCTAGTCGTACAGTTAGATAATTTTATTCTGTTTTTTCACTTTTTTCAAACTAGCACTCCTATTAAATGTGGTCAGACAGTTCGACTGATGCATCTTTCAACAAGACGTAATTTACACAGCCATCACTTTCAGTCTCCACTGTCAAGAAATCTTGAGGTCAGTGCATTTGGAGAAGATGGTGAAGGAGATGAAGGTTGGTACATGAAATTCCAGAGCAGATGCATTTATATGAAAGCAAATCTTGGAATTTTTCTGATTTTTGGACTGTAGGAGACTGGGATTTACAAATGTAGTTATACCTGATCTACAGAATCAATGGGAGGTTTATTTTAATATTTTCATGTGAGACAGTGTGCACATTAAATAATTTTTTTAGGTACAGTGTTATGTTTTTATTTTATTTTGTTTTTTATTATGCAAACTGATATATGTTAAAAAAAATTCCAAATTGTAGGAGATAACTGGGTGATTGTTTGTTCTGGACAGCACTGGATGAGATCTGAAAAAGTGAGAATTAAAAATGTTGTTACAGGACAGTAAGTGTTTTTGAACATTCTAAAAAATTATTTTGCTAATAACATGACAATAGTATCAATGTATCTTTAACAAGACAATAAAACAAGGCTTGGATATAAAATTTCATTCTAAAATTTCATCCTTTTGAAATATTATTTGTTATATTTTATAATTTTATTTACAGTTTTATGCCAAAAAAGAACAGAAAATGGAAATTATATCTCTAAAATAAAACAAAAAATAAATTTGTAACTAGTCAACTGATTCAAAATATATTTCACATTTAAATTGTTTCATAAATTTTTTAGTATTAGTATGTGATCAAAAACCTGTTGCAAAATTTTAGTCAAATAGTCTGTGTATCAGTGGGTATGATGAGTTTATTACTAAACTGTGGTAGAAAAGTTTAACAAATGTCATTCTGTGAAAATTTGTATTGACAGTTGTTGCTCTCTATCTTGCTCACTAGCATAATAAAAGATATTTGTTCTGGGGAAGCTTTCCTGGATGCTTGTAATTTATTTATATCTGGTGTATTTCAGTGAATTATTTATGTGTACCAGTCCATATTGGAATAAAGTGTTTATTTTTTCATCTGTAGCTATCTACATGTTACTGGTGATTCCTTTGGACGCCCAATCCATGGTCAGAGGGAGATAAGTGGATATTCCTCACCAAATGAGATGAACTATTGGCAGGCAGCAGAAGGAATCTTTATCAAACCATCCCCTGATCCAAACACTGGGAAGGTCCCTGATGTTCATCTACATACAGAATTATAATACTCGTGTTATTTAGGTTTTGCTTCATCTATTTATTTCTCACATTTGTTTCCAAGTTTATTTTTTGTTGTTTTTATAGTTTTGTACTGTATTAAAAAACAGTTTTCATAGTTTGATTGCTGTGTGAGATGGATATTACTTTGGTTCTGTTTTCTGTTTTGTAAGTTTACTGTATGTTTTGTGACTTAATAGATGACAAAACGACTGATATTGAAAGACATAATATAAATAGTGTAATAAAAATAGTTATCAGTTGATGAAGATATATTTAAAGAGCAGTGTTGGGATAATACTGAAGGTTTATTTTAATTTTAAATTAAAGTGCAGAAAAATCTTTAAATAAATCATTTGTGTTTTAAATGTCTATTGTTTTAATGTTAACAGATTTGTATATAAAAGTCTATATTGTAAACATGTACTAAAATGTGTGTTTGGGTGTGTGTATACAAAGTTATACATATAACTATATGTTTATTATTTCTTTGTGTGTTGTATATGTTTGTGGGTCCGTGTTAAACCATTAAGTGTCCAGAAACTATAACATTATTTAATAAGAAAAATCTCATCTTTGTCCAAACAAGTGTAATTATTACAACAAATATTTGGAAAGCATAAGCATAGAATTTATTATTATTATTATCCTTCTTGTTGTTATTTAAGTTCTACTTTCAATTTACTATTTTTGCTTGTGTAAAATTGTTTTACAATGCAGTTTTTTCTTCCCAGTTCATATACATATTGGTATTTGTACACTGTATAGTATTATCAGTTACAGGAACACAGTTGCCTAAATATATCATCATAGATTTTGAATGTTATTCTTAAGTATAACAATATTAATGAATGAGTGTATCATATAACAAAAATTAGTATTTTTGAAAGGTTTTTTATGTCAGAGAATAATAAGAAATGAAACTATGATTTTATTGTCATATATTGTTATGATGGGAGTTGATCTTGGCAGTTCATGAACTGTATTCAGGATATTTGTTACCCTCAGTATGGGATAAAAAGAAGGAAAAAAACAACCATCTGCAAGATTTAGACACATAGATGTTTTTGTTAATTCCTTGTATGTAATTGGATTTTTCAATTACATATATTGTTCTTCGGATTATTTATATTATTATTATTATTATTAATCTTGTAAAGTACATTCTTAATGTAGGATTTTCATGTCATAAAGTTTCAAATTTGGTATATATTTTACATTAGCTTATAATGTCCAGAGTGTAGAACTAAAGGATTATCACTTTATTTTTTTCATGTATTTTCTATTTGTTATATTTTTACACTGACACAGAGATTCTCAGCTATGCAGTTATACACCAATCTGTGTACAATGTTGTTCTCTTAAGTGTCAGTATAGAATGCACCAAGCAGATGAATGAATGTATCTTGGAAACATGGGACCAGAAATAAATGTTCAGAATAAAAGTATTTAAAAACAGTTAAGTGTTTTATTAATTCATTTATAAAATAAAAATGTTCCATAATTTTATTTATGACTTTTTTTCTTTTTTTTTTTTTCTTTTTTTTCTCCAATTATATCATCTAGTCATGATGTAACATGATTGTGATGTCACCAACATGGACTCTTACAGATAACAGTCAAAAAGTTTACTAAGCTTTTTCACATTTTATAAAGCTAAAAAGTTATTTTTTAGTATTCAGAATTAGATTTTATATTAATTGTAACTTTTATCAAATACTATTTTGGTTATCATTGTTTTCTTTGTCAATAATATTTATTATTACTATTATTATTTTTAAGATTTAAATGTTTATTTAAATTTGAACTAGTAACACACCACCAATATATATGTAAGTGGATTAATGAACCAAACCCTGTGAAACATAGTATTTAAAACATATTGTGAAAAATTGCATGTCAGGAAATTGATACATATTTAGAGATCTTTGTAACTAGGATCTAAGTATGTTGGAGGGATGTGTGTTTCATGTTTTGGTTATAAGGAATTAGTTAAAATGTCACTTGGTTAGTTTTTATTCCATTTTTATAGTTATCCCTAATGGACAGATTGTCTACTCTGTTTCAAACACTAAGTAATCTCATGAATGTCAGTCTTGTATGACGTTAATAGTCATTATTCTCTGCTAACTAACAGTGGTGCATTGATTAGTTTAACATCTGGTTCTTGTTTTATATCTCAGCATCCATATTTAATGTTAGTTCAAAAATTAATTTTTCTTTGAAGATTTATGTGAATTTATCAAATTTTGTTATTATTATTATAACTTCATTTTTATCTTTGGTAACTCTTGCTGTTTAATCATTTGGTTACTGCCTGACCAACGATGAAGATGGGTATAGTGAAAAATAAATCTGAGTAAACAAAAAAATTAAATATTAAATGATCTGTTTTTAATGTCTGTTTGCCATTAAACATTTGTAATAAAAGTAAAATAACAAAGTTATTCAGTTACCTTTTTATTTTGATAATTATATTTGCAGAAGATAATGACTTCAGATATTTTCCCCATAACAATATTCTCTGTTAGTTCATCTTTTTCTGACTGTTATAAAATATGGTCCATTTTCATATTTATACTTCGTATTTCAGTGGACACTTTAAAAGTGCACAGACCTAATAAATTAAAGGGATGTGACTATTAATAGTTTCTTTGATGTAAATAGTTGTCAGATTTGTGTTTCTTTTTTTAACCTCCAGGGAATTCTTCAACTGGATTACTATTTGACTTTTTAACACATTTTATATACTGTTATTGATGTTGAAATGTTGTTGGAATTGGAGGTTCCTAAGACATATTAAAATAATTGTAGATTAATATATCTTTTCAATAATGTTGGTTATTTACTTCTTTCCTTTTCAAGCTTTTTCTAAGAAAATATGATTATTGTGTGTATTTATGGCAGTTTTTAAATCACAGTTTATAAATCTGCATAAGTTATCCTGTAACGATTACAAAAACCATCTGGTCAGTATAAGTGCATGTCTTCCATGCGAGTTTGTACCGTTAATATCTTATAATTAACAAGCAATCATTAATACCTTAAAGAGTTCGTATTGACAGTTCATTATGTTATTTTTTCTATTTTTAATTCGTAACAAATTTAGTCAAGAATAAAATCCTTTTCTACTGAGAGAAATTCATCATCCTTAATATTAAATTAGTACTCATTATGATTTTAAACTGACATATTCCAGCCGAATTTGTAACAGCAGCGGTTTGAAAATACAAACATTTACATGTATGATCGTATGTGCAATATCAGGAATGGGATTTGCTGAAAGAGAGGGAAAAAATCTATTTTTAATATTTTCATTTTCGCTGTCTTTAAGGATGTCTTTGTAAATGTAACCTTCATCATGCCTATACTATTGAAAAATCATGTGAATATCCTAATTGTAATTTCTTGACAAATTAAAAGCCACATACACAATAATGGATGTCGGAGATTAATTTTGATTAATTTTGATCATTAAAATGTTTTATTTAATATCTAATTATATATATATTATTTGTGAAGTGAATATAATTTGTTAAATGTTAAAGTTATTTGCTTCATATGTGCTCTTTATTCTGGTGTCGTCTGTCAGATTTGTTTACTTTTAAAATGTGCAGGGAATTCGACGATATTTCTTTTCGTTTTTTGTTTCTTGAAATATCTACGTTAATATTGTCTGCTTTCAGAAGTATATGTATTCACTATTATCAAATATAAGCATTTGTATTAGAGGCAAAAATTATGAGATTACATCTGAAAAATATCTTAGGTATATGAAGGTATATGCTGACCATATATTATATTATATCTTTACCTTTCTTTTTCTTATTATATATATGTGAAGAAAAAGGGATTTTTTTTTACTACCATTGAATCTATCTATCTATCTATCTATCTATCTATCTATATATATATATATATATATATATTGTGTTCAGGTGGAATAATATGAATAACGGACAAAAACAAGATGTCAAACGAAAGATGATTGGTCAAGTGAGTGCGTCATAAAACAGAATATTTTCGTGAACGTTTTTCGAAATCTCCTACTGAAGAAGGAATAGAGATAAAAGTTAACTGAGGCGTTGATTTGAACGAGCAGATTACAAATATTTCCTGCTATTTTGATATCACTTTCAGAAACGTTATCCTCCATGTACGATTTATACAGCAACAGTACCGTCCACGGCAGCTGGCAGACAAGAAATATTATCACTATGGTAACCAACATCAATGTTACTTTGTTCTCCTCGCGTGAATTTTTGACGTTTCCTGAATTATTCTGAAGAAGAATGGAGCGCTTCTTTTTGGCTCTGAGGAGTGATCGTATTAACAACGAATTAAAGATAATGAGAAAAACAAAAGGCACAAACGTAAAGAGCGTCACATACCACCAATTATATCCAATCTCGTAAGAAGTGCTGCTGGCTAAATCAGTATATTTACATTCCCATCTTCCATACGTTGACCGTTTTATCGTCAGTTCAAACAGCCCAGGGATGGTATTACCCGTACAAAACACAAACGCCAGAAACGAAGCAACTCTGGCCTTGGTAACTGTACACCAAACCTTGCCTTTCATTGGGTGACAGACTGCAACGTAGCGCTCTATTGTGAATATTACAGTAATCCAAACAGCTATATTCCCCGCTGTGTTTGAAATCACTCTGCCGTAGGGGATGAACCGAAGAGCGGTATAATCCTGCCCTTCATCAGAACAACGTACGAAAGACAGAACGAATGAAAACACAAGGTAGAATGTATCGGCGAAAGCTAGAACCATGATGTATACGTTTGTTGACGTCCGCATCGTCGGATGACTTAGTACCACGATATTGAGGATGTTTCCCAGCAACCCGATTGTGACTATGATTGGTACAAGTATTGTTTGTACAATGAATCGGGTAAGCACAAGAGCCTGAGGTATTGTATTATTTCCTATCCGAGAATCCATGGTGGTTGAGTTGAACATTCTGGAAACATATTCATCATTGGCCGACATTGTCCGAAATTAGGTAACGTTTTACTAGCTTTCCAGGGAACACAATGTTAAGCATACTGTGGTGTCCGCATCAAATAACATTCTGAAATAAAACAGAAGAGTTACCAAAAACATAATCAGAATAATTAAATTTATAATTTCATCAATGATAAGATCTTAGGATTTCTTAAACGAGATAAACTATTTCAAGTTTGACATTAATCTTGTCCCAGTCATTGTTTTTATTTACAACTTTTTAAGTAGTAATTATGAAGGCACTAGTTGCTATGGCGCGGCCCCCCTCTCTCTTATTTTATTTTTATTTTTTTTGCAACAAAACCTAATTGGGAAATGACTGATTGTCGAGATATAAAGATATAATTATACTGATGTTAGCAAGAAACAGCTCATATAGCATATTCAAAAGCATATTTCAAAATATATTAAACAAACAAATGAACTTGTGAAACAGTTTATTCAAATGTTACTTAAGAAAATTGTTATCACTTGTTAAATACTTGATTTTTGAAACCTTGTGCAGAACGGATTATGAATTGTAGAGTATTTATTGGACAGTCGTTTAATAATCATCGCGCACTAAATTCTAGTTTGTTTGTTTTTAAAATATGCAGTACTCTGGTTTGAATGAAATTTTGAATTAAATAATTATTTTACGCCTTATCTCTAAGCATTATTCAGGATGACTGAGTGTAGCACGATTAACTTCTGAAAAAAATCACTGCACTAATCTGCTTATTGGCACATGGATATTTACAGTCTTTCTTACTATGATTATCCGTTTTGAAAAAAAGAAACATTATTCGAGTCGAGTATCGAACACAGATTTTATTTAGTGTTTTCTGAATAAATATAATTTTTAAACAACAAGAACAATAAATAAATAAATAAACAAACTACACTTATTTTAAATAATATTTTACATAAGTTTTTATTATCCATTAATTCAGTCTTTTCACGGAAGTTTAACCTTTTTCTTCAGAAAACCAGGCCGCCATCATTGTTATACATTTATCAAAATGAAATGGATGTCTTTATAAAGAAGTTAAGTAAAAAAAAAAAGAAAAGGAATAAGATATGGCAGAATTAAGACAATAGAAAGAACGCTACATGGTCGGGAATAAGACACTTATCTGCTGTTTGCATATACAGAATGAACTCATCCACGATAACACGAAGAAAAGATCCAATGTTACAAAAAAGAAGAATCGGGGATCGAAAATATATAAATACGGTTCTTTAGCTTTCTGACAGGTAGGGAGATATATGTGTTTATGAAAGGGTTAAATTATATCTAAATATTTTTATATTTTCAACTTAAAAACATACAATATACAGTAGTAAAATACTATTTATATTACTTAGAACTTAGAAGAGTAATGGATTATGTCTATCAATTACGTCTATCAGTTGCACACTAATGAGAAGAGAACAGACGTTTTTAATTATTTTAAGAGATAAACACTTTAATATAAATTTGCTACAATATCAACACTTTCTGAAAGATAAAAAAAATTATAATCAGGTCTTAGTGAGGTGTATTAAAATTCAAGGTCCAAGCGATAAATATAAATAAGCATTTTTTAAACAACTGGATTCAGTTATAGAGAAAACTGTAAATGCATCATGTATAGTAAATGGAGACTGGAATTTAATCTTAGACAAACATGTAGATATAATAAATAAACAATCCAAAAGCTCTAAACGAAGTTTTAAATCTAATCGAAGAATATAATTTAGTGGATATTTGGCGATATCAACATCCAGTAGTAAAAGATTAAATGATAAACGTGGCAGAAAAAACCTACGTAAACAAAGTCGTCTATGTTTTATATTAGTGAATATTTTTTAACTTGTCTATGCAATACATCTATAGAAACTGATCATAAATGATCACTCATGTCAAACATTGAAATTAAATAATGATGGAAATAAGAGGCAAAACAACTGCCATTGCATCTAAGAAAAAAAAAAAAAAAAACAGCAAGAAATAGGAAAAGCTATAAGAAAAAAAAAAAAAAAAACATGGATTTTCTGCTTAGCCAAAGGAGAGACGACACTTCTTTAGAAAAAAATCTTTGTAATCTAAAAATCAACTAGAAGCTCACAGGAAAGAAAAACTGAAAGTTGTTTTTATTACGCCTTGAGCTCGATATGTAGAACACGGAGAAAAGCTTCAAAATATTTTTGTAGCTTAGAAAAGTGAAATTATGTGACAAAATCATTAACTGTATTAATGGACAAAGAAAATAACCTATTACAAAAACAAAAACAAATTGAGGAAGAAGTATTAGTTTTCTATAAAACATGTCCTAATCAAGACAATAATCTGAATAATATAGATTTAGACAGAATACTAAATAACTGTAGAGTAGCCTGACTAAATGATAATATGTCAAAATTCCTAGAGGGAACTTATAAAGAAGATACTAACGATTTAACAAAAATGAATAAATTAAGTCACCGGAAACAGACGGATATACACTGTGAAATTTATCAAATTCTTTTATAAGAAGTTTACAACTGGGATATCAGCTTGGTAAGTTATCAGATTCAAAAACAAAGAAAGATAAGGAAAAAGAATATATTAAGAATTGGAGACCAGAATCACTCCTAAACACTATTTACAAATAAGGGTCAGAGGCTGTTGCAGAAAGAGTATAATCCGTCATCCCATCAATAGCATTCCAGATATCAAAATGAATCTGTGCATGGCAGATCAGTAGATAATAATATTAATATACTACATTATACAAACACACAAAATAAACCTGGAAAGTTTATTAATTGTAGAATATGGAAAAGCTTTTGATACAATTTCGTGGAATTTTCTTTTAAAAAGTTTGAGTTTATTTTAGTCTGAGGTCTCGATTCAGAGATTGATGTAGACCTTTTGAATCCTGTTTATATCTATAATAGTAAGATCACTGAACGCTACAAATTTAGGATTAGACAAAGATACATTATTTCCCTATATTTTTATTTTAGATCCTTGGAATCATGGTAACAGGTAATAAAGATGTACACAGGAACAGGGCCTCCAAAAGAAATTTTGCAAGGCGGTACAAGATCCCTTTGGGTCAAAGATTTTTCTCAAAATTGAGGATTTGATGTCCAGTAAATCTACATATCAACTCTAAAATATGCGTTGTTTCAATGATCAGATATAACGTAATGTAGCAATTAATTAATGCAGTGTTGCTGTGGTGCCCTTCTTAACGCTTGCACCCCCTCTCTTAGGCCCTGCACGGGAATGAGTTAAATGGCATGAATCTTAAAAATTTCAGTTTGTTGACGACACAACATTGTTATTAGACTAGTGTGATAAAATTCTTACAGCATCTGTGGAAACACTGGACTATTTTAACAATACATCTGTTCTTAAAGATAAAACAAATATATTGCAAACATTACAGAAAAAAATGTTTTTAAAATGTAAAATAAAATGAACTACAGAATTTACAATACAGTACGGATTTCCAGGATCTCTGTGAAATATATGAATTAAAAACTATAATGCAAAGTTGAATGAGGTTCAAGGCTGCTTGAAAAGTTTAAGCTTTTCAAAATTTGTTCATCGTTTTTCATCACTGCCAAATCCAAAATTTTCTTTCTCTAAAAACCTGCTTGTTTCAGTTCATTGCGAATAAAAAGGATTAAACATTTATCCAGGATTATCAAAATGGATGTTTAAATCGTTTCAATTTACCTATATATGTTTTTACGACTTTTGTCAGTTACTTTCTTTTATCTTCCGGCGAATCACGCGCAGCTCATTAATAGTTGTAAACAGAAAACATTATTTTAAAATTTAAAAGTTTTTGCTTTTAAAATGGCAAATGCTTCTCCTGCTAAGAAAAAAAAAGGAAAATTGAACGAGGGAATGCGAGTGTTCCAAGAAAAGTGGGAATTACAGCATTTTTAAACAACAGTTAACGGAAAGAAACATTGCTTAATTTGCGACAATTACATCGCCACGCCAAAAGAGTACATTATGAAACGAACCATCGATCTTACGATAAATACTAAGACTCAGTGCGTGTTTTAAAACTCAAGGACTACTACAAAAATACTACGGTTTGGTATAACTCTCATATCAAAACTGATAATAGAAGCTACTTGAAAAAATAAAATAAAAGCGAAAATAAAATGGCACCATATTTTTCCTATAGACTTCTGTGACAAATTGTGGAAAAGTATACATCTTCTTCTATTCAGGCTAACTATAGACACAGATACTTTCAGTACTTGTCATTTATAAATAAGCATTTTATAAATATTCAGATAAAAGTGAATTGTGTCATAAACTGGATATTTGTGAGAACAAAAGTGACACTTCAAATAAATGCACAAACAATAATTTTAGGCAACCCAAATTATTCTGAAAAAGTTAGTGTTAATTATCAAGTAGTACATTTATAAATCAAAATGCAAACACCAACAGTTAACTTTAACTGGATTCCAAAATGTTCTGAACATGTATTATTATCCAGATAAATAATGGAAAAATTAAATTTGAAGAAAATGGAAATATTTGGACAAACTTATTTGTGTAAAATGTGAATAATATCGTAACAAATTGTGGATGGAAAATGCCAAAATACGCCTCGAATTTTATTTATTTTTCTACAAGGAGTATGTAGAATATATTTATAGTTTCCTTTTTCTTCGATGTTTTTTTCTTTTCTTTTTTTTCTTTTTTTTCAACTAATAATTGGAAACTTTTGTATTTTAAAATATTAATTTACATTTATATTTTGTTATATTAGCATGTATTAGTTGTACTACGTTTTATATTATATTCTGTGGTGAAAAAAAAATGAAAAAGTTTAATAGTAGTAGTAGTAGTAGTAGTAGTAGTAGTAATAGTAGTCGTTGTAGCAGTAGTAACAGTAACACATTTTTTAAATATAGTCTTTGCTTAACAAATGTTAGTTACATTTTCAGTGTCACCAACGAAATTTTTCTCGTTTATCTAAACTTTGTTTCTTGCTGAGAATTTAAAAGGAAATAAAAGGAATTACTTTTTTAATTGACTAATTTACAAAAGTTCATCAAATCTCCACTCTCTGTACACATTAAATCCGAAAACTGGAGACATATCATTACAGCGTGCTAGCATGTCATGTTGTATATAGTCTTATATCGAAGTCGTTATTGATTGTTTTGTCATGCAAACAACAACAACAACAACAACAAAATGATAATAATATTAATAATAATAAAAAAAAAAAACCGACAAAAAACTAAATATTGTTATGTTTCCACTCACTAAATTAAAACATTTCTTGAATACTTTTGTGGCTTACTGAAAATGAAGCAAAGGTGTGAAACAACCAATTAGAAATATAAAATAAAATGGTCGACATCTTTACAACCGGTTATTAACTTCTGTCGCGATATTGTGATATGAATAATTTATACTGCACTTATGAGATTAAAATATAGTTATGATGTATCTGATTAGGGAGGTCATTAAACATACAGAAACATATTACATCCAAAAACATTTAATATTTTTAAAAAAGAATTTGAAAAATAATTAAATAAAAAAGGTAGGAAAAAGAATACGAAAAAAATAAAGACTATTCATTAAAATAAAATAAAATAAAGCAAATATAATAATAATAATAATAATAATAATAATAATAATAATAATAATGTAAATAGTTAAAAGAATAGTTAACCATCCTGAAAATAGGATTAGATTAATGCGTCAAGTGATGTTATGGTGTATCCCGAGTCCAATCTGTCTCAAATCATGTGATAAAATGGAAGACTATTTTTGTAGCACTTTCATCTGGCTATTTCATCATCACCATTATTACTGCTTTCTGCCTTATTCATTTAGGAAATATCCAGTTTAAACAGACCATCTTTACGAATTGTAGGCTAATTTCAGTCAGTGTAAAGTAGAATTTATTCGACTCTACTTTCACTGATTCGAACATGAAACAAACTAGTTCCAGTGCTCTTTTTGTTTATCATGAAATCTACACTTCTGAATTAATTGTTAATAGTGATCTTGTTGAAACAATGTGTTACTTTGATGACACTGTTCAAATAAGGTGTTACTTTGATGACTTTGTTCAAAAAATGTGTCACTTTGATGACATTGTTGAAATTATGTGTTACTTTGATGACACTGTTCAAATAATATGTTACTTTGATGACGTTGTTCAAATAATGTGTTACTTTGATGACGTTCAAATAATGTGTTACTTTGATGACGTTGTTCAAATAATATCTTACTTTGATGACATTGTTCAAATAATGTGTTACTTTGATGACGTTCAAATAATATGTTAGTTTGATGACGTTGTTCAAATAATGTGTTACTTTGATGACGTTGTTGAAAGAATGTGTTACTTTGATGACACTGTTCACATAATGTTACTTTGATGACGTTGTTCAAATAATGTGTTACTTTGATGACGTTGTTAAAAAAGTGTTACTTTGATGACGTCGTTGAAAGAATGTGTTACTTTGATGACACTGTTCAAATAATTATGTTACTTTGATGACGTTCAAATAATGTGTTACTTTGATGACGTTGTTCAAAAAATGTGTCACTTTGATGACGTTGTTCAAATAATGTGTTACTTTGATGACGTTGTTCAAATAATGTGTACTTTGATGACGTTCAAATAATGTGTTACTTTGATGAAGTTCAAATAATATGTTACTTTGATGACGTTGTTCAAAAAAGTGTTACTTTGATGACGTTGTTCAAATAATGTGTTACTTTCATGACACTGTTCAAATAATGTGTTACATTGATGACGTTGTTCAAAAAATGTGTCACTTTGATGACGTTGTTGAAATAATGTGTTACTTTGATGACGTTGATGAAATAAGATTTTGCGTATTTGACTATTATTACTTATAACTACTGACGTTATACTGCTACTACTACTGCAGTTGCTGCTGCTGCTACTACTGCTATTACTGCAACTACTAATACTACCGATATCAAATCAGCAACTACTATAATTACTGCTCCATTATAACTCTATTCCTAATAATAATAATAATAATAATAACAATAAGAAGAAGAAGAAGAAGAAAAAGAAGAAGAAGAAGATGAAGAAGAAGAAGAAAAAGAAGAAGTAGAAAAAGAAGAAGTAGAAAAAGAAGAACAACAACAAACAATAACAACAACAAATTAAAAAAAATATAAAAAAAAGTAAGAAATAAAGAAAAAAGACCTTCAAACAAAAGAACAACCTAATCTAACCTAAAGTGATTTCTAATTACACCTGAACCATATATTAAATTACAAATATATTTATATTCGATCAGAATTTGTCAGGACAAACTCATAATGTACACAGTAGTCATTTTTGGTAAGACTGTTTATTAAGTCCAACTTGAATGATATTGGTTAATCTGTTATTAAAATCTTCCATAGTGCCTGGAGGCTATTAATTGTCATTATAGACTCGGGTCATATAATTCATATTCAGTCCTTTTGAGCACTTACTTAATCAGTGTCGACTATAACCGCAAATTGCAGTTTTCAGGAACTACCTCGACAACTCGATGTATTGTACATATGTTACGCCATAAATTTAAATTTTCATTTTAAATCTCCGTTGCAAGACATTGTCACTGGTTATAAGAGTTCAGGTCTAGTCACATAATGAATTTCATTAACTTAAACTGCCGCTTTCATTTAAATTCTATTAATGTACACAAATATCTATATACACATACATACACACACATATTAATAAATTATATTATTCATGAACTAATGTAGATTCAGCTTCTGCTTCATTTACATTCACGTCATATTGTTACAATGTAATTCGTTATGCGGCCAATTTATTTGTCCGTGTGTTCTTAAAATACTCTGATATAAAAATTATGTTCGTAGCGTTAGAAGTATAGTTATGAATTTTCCAAGAATTTTGGGGGGTTTTTTTTAGTGTCATTATCATTTTTATTATTTGTTGTTGTTGTTAACGAAAATGGAATATTTGGAACACAGACTATATCAGAGACAATCTCGTTTCAGAATCGCCTCTTTTAAAAGTGAGATTATTAAAAAATGGTAAGTGTGCGCAAACACCCCCAAAAATTCATAACTTTGGAACTATTTGATTGACAACTTTGAATGTTTTATGACTGAAATCAAGATACAAAGGTTTAAAATTACAGTTAGGAGTCAAATTTGTATTTCCCAAACAGACGTTCACTTGTAAGTTCCTAATAAAAAGACCTGCGCGCTGATGGGACAGACAACTTTCTTAGAGAGCGCGACCAGGCTTCACAACAACTTGCGCTGATTAGCACGTTAACGTTTCACTCTCCCGTTCACTATTAAGCATGTTACAGTTCGAGTCTTATTGACGTGATTCAGCTGTCATCCTAGACAAATGGAAGAAAGTAATAACATAGTTTCGCCTCATTGAACTTGTGAAGAAAAGATTTAGAAAACATTTAGAGCTGCGGTACTTATCAGTAAATATCAATGCAATGGACTGACACTGAGTGTTTTGTCTCAAAGCCATTTAAAAAAAAAAATTCCTTTACAAATTTCATTAATATTAATAGCTTGCGGAGGGAAAGGGCGATCATAGACTTGATTGGAATAAAACAAATTCTTTTTTTCCATTTTTCTTTCCCCTCTCTCTCTTTTCTTTTCTTGCTTCCTGTTATTTATAATGCGCGCGCGCACAAACAAATAATCTGTAAATGAACTGTTATTAAGGTTGTTTCTTTTCTAGTAACTATTCTGAGAGTTTAACTGTAACGCAGATACAAGTTTAAGTGTTATCATCTACGCTTTTTATAAACTCATTTTACATTACAATTTCATAAAATTATGCCATTCTATAGCATTATCAGCCACAGTTAAATTCTGGTTTGTCTGCTGAAGCGATTTATTTTCCTCCAACTTCGTATGTAGAATTGTAACAAAATTTCTTACTGTCTTCACACCTTTATTATGTTGAGAAAACAAATTACTCGGTCTGTGAATGTTAAAAATAATAATAATAATAAAAATTTGTTAAAAAAATGTTTGTATTTTTCAGAATCATCATTTTTGATTATGTCTTTTATTTCTTTTTCTTTTCTTTAAGGAATATATTTTAATTATATTATTGGATTTAGCGTTGTAAATTCACCTTCACATAAATAAACATAAACAAATGTATAAATGTGTGCTATATGTTTGTATGTGTTTGTGTGTGTGTGCGTGAGTGTGTGTTAGCGTTCGTACATCTGACAGGTATCGCCAGAGACATTCGAGAAAGCAATAGCACAGTGATGACCTATGATGACATGAAGCTTAACTGCCGTTCAGAGACTCAGACGTGTTGCTATATACTTGAATCTCTGTTCCAGTTTTATTACACCAGCAGCAGCAACATTAATAAAAAAAATAATGAGTAAATCAATAGAATAATTGTGACACTATATTATAGCAATACAAATATTATAACTGTGAGTTCACCTTAAACTCGGCTCCGTATAATTGTTTCAACATCCGGCGTTCACCAACATCTCTATTTATTTTTTATTTTCGAAGTTTGAAAGTAATTTCAAAGTCTGAGTTTCACATATTGATTTTTGTGACTTTGATGTATATTAAGTCTGACGTTTCAATCTTTCAAAGGTCAAAAGAGGTCATTTATCTCAAAGAAAGTTAGAAATCTCGCCTGTCGCATGTTCAAAATGAGAAAAAAATAAAAACAATCTTATCTGACATATTTAGTAATTACACAAAAGAGCAAAATATGTATAAAAATGACCCTTTTGAAAAAAAAGAATGTATTATTATTATTATTTTAAATGTCAAATGAAATTTATTAGTATATATTTTTTTTTCTTCAATATAGGTTTTCAAGTTACACATTTTTAATGTTTCCAGTGAAAATTTAATAATTCGATTTGCTCGATACAGACACGAGAACTCTGTAGTAGCTCTTGACGACGCTACGGTCATAACGCATCAGTCGGTGTTTTCTTATATTTATAATTTATGTACACGTGTGGATGCTGAAGAATAAAAAACAACAACAACAAAAAATAAAAATAAATAAACGTTTCCTCTAACGAAGCAGGGGAAGGTTAAGAAAACAATTTTATAGCCTGAAGGGTTTTTTAATATAATTTTTTTTTAGTTTATTTTAAACGTTAATATTTTCAACTCAGGTTAATTAGCCAGACTTTAATTTCCCCGGTAATCCACAGATTTGAAACTGTAAAATTGTGTGTACCAGTTCACATACATAGATGTCTTCATACAGCTGTATTTTTCATTCATTCAGTTACTCCGTCTTGTTCTTTTTATTATTAGTAGTAGTAGTTCGGTGAGAAATTAGAAATATTTAAATGTGAATAAAAACACAGAAGAAAGAAAGAAAAAGAAAAAACAAAGAACACAGAAAAATAAAGAGAGAAATAATAATTTTCTCGCTCAATTTAATGGTATGTTCCCAAAACTGGCAGTCTCCAGATTATGTAATCGGTGAGATGTTATAATGCGCTTCCAGAAATGGGAAAACTGGCGTGAGCAATTAAGGCCAATTTAGAGGTATGAGAACAGAGGGGGCGATTAACGAGATTAACTTTAATGAGCAGTGAAGGTTACAACAGTAGGTTGGCCAAGAGAGGAGTGAAACCACACATGAACATATACGAGCTGATTCTCTTGTTCAAGTCAGAGAACGCCAACGAGGAAGCCCATCTGCTGCAGCTGGAAGATGGACAGAAATCAAGGAAGTCCCGCCGCACCGAAGAAGACAAGCACAAGCTCTTCCAGCTGGGGTTGGAGTACGTCACGTGTACCCGGGACACGGCTTCCTGCTTGTCAGCTTGCGGTGGAGTGCTTTCTGGAACATTTCTTGTGTAGGGTGACTGATTGTCCTACAAATTGTGGACAAAAGTACATCAATTAAGGTGATGGGCCATCAGTTAAGGTAACAAAACACCAAATAAAATGAGAAATAAAATGCCAGAAATGGAACGACTTGCGTGTCCAATTAAGATGTGTTATAATCTCACTGCCAGATTCGGGAATAAACCACTTTAATACATTGAGAAAAAAGAAGTATTACTAATATTCTGTCTGTATAAAAAATCATTAGCACTTCTCCTACTAGTACTAACATATTACATTATGTGAGTTAGGTGTCCTCCCACCTAGCCAAAAACCTAACAAAATCAATCTATTACGACAACATTGGGTTTTGGTTAGATGTGTGATGCTGACCGAAAGTTATCCGTGTTTATCTATATCGCGTTTGAGAAGTGGAAGTGCAGAAATACGTTAGTCAAATGCCGTGTCATGCAGAAGGTAAATAATATTTATGGTCAAACTTTCATTAATATTCATACTTTGCTATATTTACATATATTTCATTCACCTTGTGACGATACGTACACAAACTTTAAAATTTAAATTCAATCAATCACCAGTAAGCACTTACTATTTCATCTAATTCGTTAGAATGATCGAGGATCAGCTGAATTAATCAATCACGGACTAGATTAATAACAGTGAACCAATCACGTTTTGAATAATGGAGTCTTTTGCTTTGTGTGAGATCATGTTGTTTTCATTTGATGCTGACATCTAGATTGCTTCTGTAAAGTTTAATTACAAGTGGTCAATTTCAAAGCTGACTGGCATCTGAAATAATTTTGAGGTAAATCATTTTCATTTCTCACTATCAGCCACTTGTAAGCACTGAAGTTGAGTGTAGATAGTTATATAAGAGAAAGGAAAGAAGGAAAAAGAAAATAAGAACAACAAGGTAAAAAGAAACATAACAAAAAGAAGAGATGAGACAGTAACTAAATAGTAACTGTTTGAATCTAGCCGCACGCTGACGCTGACATGAACAGTCTGAATTGCTAACATAGGCAGCAATACAAGTTCACCAGATTCTTATGATTTATCAATAATTCAATATTTAGGTAAAGGTTGAAACGACAAATGGGGACCAAATAAATCCCTGTAACTGATATCGTTGATCTGCTTGTTTTCAGTAATATTAATCCAGTATAAAAGTATCGTAATGAGTAACATTTTTATTCAAACTTTGGCCTCTTTGGTCTGTTGGATCGTACGTACGTGTCTTTTGCTTGGCTGGGGAGATGATATGAAAATACCACATAAGTTTCATACTGATTTTTTGAAAAAAAAAAAAAAAAAAAAAAAAAATGGCTCTCGTTCTTTAACTCGGTACTGGTCCACTTTCCTTCCAAGTAGGTTTCTTGTCTTATATGGGGTGGTCGGGGTAGTCTTTTCTGGCGTCGTGGTATAATAGGTTTGACCTAGGCACTGGCAGCAGTTGTAAAATTGTTGTTCAAAGTTAGCTATTTAAACTATAAATGATTATATAATCAGGTTTATCTTTTGCTAATGTATTTTAATTTACGGCTTTAAATCCTAGATTCACAATAAAAAAATAAAAAAAGAACCCACCCAAACTAATCTGTATTTTCACATCCAAACGCTGATGATAGAAATATTAATCAATGTGTTTCAGTGTTTGAACAAAATAAACGTTTCCCGATTCTCTCATTAACTATTTGAACTGAACTGATTTAATTAAATTCACACAAGCAGTTAGAAAAAACATTTCAGTCACTTTGCAAAATATTAGATTTAGCGAGTCAAGCATTGATCGATTACTAGTCGTTAAAAACCATTTAACTTCTTCTGCTGTCAAGACAAACAAAATAAAATGGAAAATAAAATAAAATTAATCATGTTTGGCATGTCTAGTCAATGTTAATGAAATACGTTAAAAAAAAAGGTAAAAAGAAAAAGATAGAGGTAAAATAAAAAAAAGCGTAAATGCGCTTAACCTCTGTATGTATCTATAAATGTGTGTGTGGGTGTGTGTGTGTGGGTGTGAGAGAGAGAGAGAGAGAGAGAGAGAGAGAGAGAGAGAGAGAGAGAGAGAGAGAGAGAGAGAGAGAGAGAGAGAGAGAGAGAGAGAGAGATTAATATTTTCATGTAATAAAATATTATATTTTGTCATGTTATATATATCTGTGCTTGTGTATAATTATTTTCTTTCTTCATTTTGTATACACCTACTTATATTTTATTATTTTATTAAATTTGCAAAAAAGACATTTACATCTACATCGTTAATTAATGAAGTAGTAGCGATGATACGCATAATTAATAACGATCAGATACAAGCAATAAAAGTGGAAATACCTTTATTCATTCTTTCGACTATCAGCCTGATCGAAATGTAGATATCGGTAATGCTTTGGAAATTCGGTTAATCGAAATTTAGTACTAATAATTCCTGTCAGTTATATTCATCGTTTTCAGCTAACGTTTCTTCGTGCATCATTTACTCCAACACTTTTTCGTTTTTACATACCACTTCTCAGTTAGGCACTTCAAATAAAATTAATACATTTGACTTACAACTCGACGTAAGACAGACACGCGAACTCTCTGGTTATAGATAAAGCATAGAGAGACGAGAATGGCTGTTGACAAGTACAGCGTCTCTAGGGTTCACAGAAACGTAATCATTTCTTGCTGGACTCATAAAGTACTTGTACTGACCCCCAGGGGAAGGGATGAACATGAAGAAAAGATTTATGAAAACTGTGAGTGCAGTGAAGAATGATATTTGTAAATGGTGGTTAATGCACGGTGAACAAGTCGTGGCTGAGCATTTAGAGATAATTTGTTGATTGCATTATCTGACAAAATGATCAGTGTAAGGTTATTGTATCAGTCAGGCCCTTAAGTGTTTATTTATTATTTTTCGTCAGTTCTTCTTCCTCTCATTATTTGAATGAAAGGTATTTCTTTTTGAAATTTTGAATAACTGTGAAAAGGTTTTGAAAGTTTCGAATAGGGATAGTAGTAGTGACAGTAATATCAGTAGTTGTAGTAGTAGTACGTAGGAGTAGAAGTAGTAATAATAGAAGCAGCAGCAGCAGGAGTAGTAATAGAAGAAGAAATGGTAGAGTTTGCAAGAGTGAGGCAGTAACCTCTGTCAAATTATGATCTACATTTAATTTTTCTTTCCTTCCACTTCTTTTCTGTTTTGTTTTGTTTCGTTGTTTTATAATGTCAGCAGATTTTTCCTTTTCTTTGCTGATGAGTTTCCAGTTTAGCTAGTATTCCTCGGAAATATGTCGAATTATTCAGGACTAGAAATAAGATGTAAATGAATATATTTCCAATTACCAAAGATTTAAATTTACAAACAAAAGAAGTCGGGAGATTAATTATGGCATCGTCCTTTATGATGAATAATCTCGACAATGCCATAGATTAATCAGAAATAATAATAAAAAGAAACAAAATAACAACAACACCAATAGAAAAAAAAAAAAAAAAAAAAAAAGAAAAAATATAACACAAAACTCAGCTAAAAATTATATGTGTAATCAACGTTTATTTAATCTTTTATATTTAGATTACTATTCCTGTCTCTCTTCTAACGTTTACTTCAGCTGAGGCTTCGCAAATGTTTGTCCTCCTGAGGCGACCCAGGTTGAAATGTGCAATACGATATTGTCTGAAAATGGTAAACGTTTTACATCAATTTGATGAAGCATTCCTGTAACTAACTGTAGGCTCCGTTACACGGGAAAAAACTGACAAGAAATGAAATCATGCACATTATTAGCTAACGTGCAGTAAGTCGACTGATTAGTTACTTACGACCCGTAAGTATTTTTTGCACACATGTGATCTTGTTTAGAGAATGAAACCATTTCACCTGAATTAAAAATTGCAGTATCTAATGCAGGTATTACTGACACATCTGGCAGAACTAAATTAAATAATTCACGCTGAAAGTTATACCATGGCTGTAGATAAGAGCTTTCTGCATTACGCTGTGGGTTTGATTTCACTCAATGCAGGCGCTGTTGTAGTGTGTTTTACTTATCATTACTACTACTACAACAACTACTACTACTGCTACTGCCATTACTGCTATATCATTATTAGAAGGAGAATAGTTTTTTCTACATCTTTAATCAGACAATTTGTAAAAAGGAATACAAATTCGCTATAGGTGTTATTTGTTCATAGCAAATGTTTTGTAATGAAAACGAGAAACATCATTTTAATATTTGACGACCTTTATTGTTTGAAAACTTTTTTCTTTTATTGTATTTAATACTAAAAACGCATAATCACAGAAAATGTGCTATAAAAAAAATCTAAATAAATAAATAAAAATAAAAAATAAAAACGCAGAAGAAAAGAAAAAAATTGAAAACAACTCTAAGTGTCAGAAACAAAAACATCAGAACAATTTTGTGGAGTGAGAACTAAAACATGATGAAAATAAACATAATTCTCTGTTTGGTTGTAAATGCTTGTCTTAAGGAAAGTAAAACTGAAAATACGTTTTGAGAAAAACTTTGACCGATCTCTTTTGAATGATTTCATGTTTGTTCTCAATAATAACTCAGGTTTTCTACAATGGAAATACATCATATAGTAAATTTCATTTGTGCATAAACGACCCTGTTCTGTTTAAATGTTCATTTCTTATTAAAATACACATATAAAATATTCAGTATGTCTGTCTTCTGCACAAATAACATTGGAGAATACACGGAACAGAGGAACTGTGGAGACACTCAGTGTGTGCATATGAGTGTGTGTGTGTGTGTGTGTGTGTGTGTGTGTGTGTGTGTGTGTGTATTTGGGTGTGTGTGTGTGTGTGTGTGTGTGTAGACCTTCATATTTACACTAATGTCTATTCTACATACGTATGCGTGGGTGTCTGTGTATTAATGCAACAGACAAACACAGAGGTTGATCCGAAAGCTAATCAGTGTTCGCTGATGTTCCTCACTGAATGTCATAATTAGAAAGCTGATCACTTTCATACTCTGACATCACACATCTGATGTCGACACATTAACAATGTCTGTCTAATCTGGACTCATATGTTTTTGACTGCCTAATGAAAACATCCCAGTATTAGCTAATTCAGATTCACATCTTTATACAAAAGAAACACGGGTCTTTCTTTCTAGGGGCTTTGCATGGTCTCAGCGATTCTTCCTTAAAGCGATATCCACCTCAATATTTTTATTTTCCATCCCACTCTGTCTCGCATTATATGGTTTATCAAACGCGCACGCACACCCACACCCACACACAAACATACATACCTACATACCTACATACATATATATATACACACACACACACAGACACACACACACACACACACACACAAACATATACATATACACACATAAAAAGCATAAATAGATATACAGACACAGGGGCTCGGGTGTAAGTGTACTACTCTAGGGTTGTCTTATATCTTAGTGTGTAAAGCAGTGGTTAGGACTGGTCTGAACGGGAAGTTAGCCACTGTGTGTGTCTCGTAACAATTTATCTTAACGACTATTTTAATATGGTTTTATCGTGTAAGGTGAACATTTACAAGCTAGTGTGTTACTAATATGACCGTAGGAGTGTTAAAATAAATAAATAAATAAATAAAATAAAATAAACCAACCAACCAACCAACAAACAAACAAATATTAAATAAATAAATAAAATTAAATTAAAAAATATTTTTGTGATCGAGTTCATTTCAGTTCTGCAATAATCAGACTTTACGGTTATAGACTGTTGGAGAATGATTTCATCAACTAGAAATATGTGTTCCAAACATTAAAAAATGTACTATCATCTTGTTTACAAAGCTTTAAATAAATTTTAAAAATACATAGTAAATAGATTACAGGTTATAACTGTATTTTTACAACGTAAATATGCAGTTTGACCATGTAATCAGATTGAACAAGATGTGTGTGTGTGTGTGTGTGTGTGTGTGTGTGTGTTTGTCAGTGATGAAAAACGCTGTTAACATACTCTATCTCGTGTGACATACGGCGATATTACTTGGCACCTACTATCAATTATATTTCTTATTACTGAAGAACCAGAAAGCTGAAATGTTTCTCGTTCTTTCCTGGTCTTCACTGTAATCATTCACTTAAATCACTGCGGGAATTCCAAAACTAACGTCTTTTCAGTTTATTTTTTAGATTGTTTTTTTTTTTTAAATTTTTTTTTTTAAATTTTTTCTTCTTTTGTTTATTTATGTATTTATTTTATTTTATTTTTTACTGAACGAAAGCTTTAAAAAAAATTTCTTCTTAATACACCTGTAAGGATTCTTTCCTCATGTCTGGTTTTTCGTTTCTTTGCTGTTATTTGATTAAAATTAAACACACACACACACATACATACACACACACACACAAAATAAAAATAAAAGAACTAGGCCGAAATGTACTCTTTAAATTAGGATTGGCAAATGTACTTTGTTAGAATGTCCGTTTGCCGTCAATATGTACGTCAATCACATCATAAGTGTGTATTTGGTGTTGACAGAAATAATGATGTTATTTTTATCACAATCACTAAGAATTACAAGGCAGTTTATATTTATTTCAAGAACTATTACACTTCCAAAAGTATAAACAGCGCGAATCACGCGACAAGAGAGCTGAGATTCGTTATTGAGCCTACAATTAAAAGCTTTATGGAGATTACAATAAAACATTGCGAATTGTTTGTAATTTTGTAAGTTATTAGGAGACCCACATATTTATATTCAAAGAGAGAGAGAGAGAGAGAGAGAGAGAGAGAGAGAGAGAGAGAGAGAGAGAGAGAGAGAGAGAGAGAGAGAGAGAGAGAGAGAGAGAATTCATTTGGAATTTAAATCTAAAAACGTCAGATCAATATACTCTTTGGAGTTTTACCTAACGACTCTATATATCGACAGTGGTGTATGATATAGACAGAGTCTGCCTATCATTGGAGACTTCATGTTTGATTAGCTTATTAGTGTCAGAACTGTAGCCAAATTACATGCTCATCACGCCAGCGATGTTGCTTAAATACAGCACAGCGAAACACTCATTTTTCTCTTCCATCTAACCACACACTGTGACATGGCGACATATCCCAAGGGCGAGTCACAAGATATAAACAGAAAACTCATACACAGTTAATGTGTTCTGAATTGTGGGTGTATGAATGTGTACGTGTGCACGTGTCTGTGTGTATGCGTGTGCGTTGTGTTGATATACGTTTGATCGGGAATTTCACTGCGATAAAAAGAAACTTGATACAAAGACTTTTAAAACTAAACTGTCAGATAGAAAGTTGTGTTTTACAATATATACAGAGAGATTTCTTATACAGAGACTTTCAGTACACGACAGTGTGACGGTAGTTTACAGTCTTAATCCTGCATTATTTAGACGAGAATAAAATTTCAATAAAATGAAATAAAATAAAATAAATAATATAAATAAATAAATATAACGGTTGATATAAAAACGACTTTGTAAGTTAAGATCACATTTCCCTCATTAGGTTGCTTTACTAGCTAAATTATGAAGAATGTAAAATTAATTAACTGTACACGTTTCGCAAAGTTTCAATAATCCACGGGGACAAAACAAGAGGGGAGGAATAAATCCTAATAATTTTTTTTTTTTTTTTTTTTTTTTATGCGCTTAATATTTAATATTGAAATAGAAAATTATGTTTAATTTGCTGTTTTGACACATGCTGGTTCTGATCAAACATACGTTTGTGTGTGCTACTCAGTCTGACGTCATAAACTAGTTTGCTTGGAATGCAATTTACTAGTCATCCAAATAAAAAAAAATAATAATAATAATAAAAACCTTTCATAATCCTCAGTTTCAATGTCATAACTTCCTAAAGTAAATACGTCATATAGTAAATTTCATTTGTGCATAAACGACCCTGTTCTGTTTAAATGGTCATTTCTTATTAAAATACATATAAAATATTCAGTATGTCTGTCTTCTGCACAAATAATATTGGAGAATACACGGAACAGAGGAACTGTGGAGACACTCAGTGTGTGCATATGAGTGTGTCTGTGTGTGTGTATGTGTTTTGTGTGTGTGTGTGTGTGTTGTGTGTATGTGTGTGGGTGTGAGTGCGTGTGCGCGCTCCTGTTTATCCGATTCTCCTTCTTGGGTTTTAGTTTGTTAGGAACTGACAGACACTTTGTATATCTTTAGAACCTTCCAAAAAATAAATAATAAAAAAATAAAATAAAAAATAACAATTATAAATACATAAATAAATAATTAAAAATAAAGGACAAAGATACAAATATCAGAAAAAAACAAAAAAAACAGCAACAAGCAAACAGCAAATAATTACAAGAATATAAAGCCCACTTCATAAAATTATAAGGATATATAAATGAATACTTAACAAAGCGGGTATTTAGAGTGTGTAATAACACATAAATTAAGAAGTGTTTAAATGTGCCCAGGCAAGGCGGCCTGTTGTGACAGACTGACTTACAAATGTCATTAGTTGTATCCTTGCAATCCGGTCTGGAAAACCCTAATCAACTTACATTGATCCACTGAAAATTACGTTTTTAAACTCCATCTTACTTCCGAAACATTTTCTTTGTAGTCGAGAACGTTCAGCAGAACATTTATCATTACATTTTCAAACTACCTTATTTCCGAACTATTATTTTTTTGCTGGTCTGTGTAAACACGTATTTACTGACGTAATGTCTTCCTGCTCCAACTACTTCACCGGTGCCTTAAGTCACAGTAGAGTGTTCCTGTTTGTCATGTCTTCAACAACAACAACAAATCCCTTCCTGATACTTGGAAGAGCAGCCGCTTCAGTGGCACCGCAGGTTTTCCCTCTTATGTCGTTATTTTTTTTTAAATGTACTTTTTCTATAAAATAGATGTCAGTATACCTCTCTCTCTCTCTCTCTCTCTCTCTCTCTCTCTCTCTCTCTCTCTCTCTCTCTCTCTCTCTCTCTCTCTCTCTCTCTCTCTCTCTCTCTCTCTCATATTTATATGTAGGCTCTACCAAAAAGAAGCACGATTCTAAATAAAAAAACTAAAGAAGCCAAACTGTAAGGTATATGAGCTGTGGAGAATGTTATATGATAACAGTAAATTAACTGGTCAAACACTGCAGTTTAGTATTACAGTAGGTTTTATTATGAGCAACAAAAATCGTCAGCGACGATTTCAGTCAGAAGTGAAATCTAAAAGTTGAAGATATTTATTTTTTAATTTAAATTATTTATTTATTTATTTATTTATTTATTTATTTATTTATGATTATTATTATTATTATTATTATTATTATTATTATTATTATTATTATTATTATTATGTAGTGGGTGATGCCGGTAGTGCTGTCCAGTAACGCACTGTGCCCAATAAAGGGAGGGGTGGAGTCAGTCAGCATTGGTGATACTACTTCTATCCGTTGCAAAATCTGTCATGTATCGCACTGACCCGTTCGGGTGCTGTTCATTTCCAGTTCTTTTTCTTGGAAGTGTATTGCTTTACCTCAAAGATCAAATTAAATATTTGTTCCAGAAATTTTAGAAACCTCGCTATTTATAATATATAAATATTAATGTCCGCCCATTTACTGTGTTTTTACAAATCAGCTTCTACATTGTTAATTACGAAAAATACTTAGAAACTGTCTACATGGCAAAATTATAATAACGATTTCTCCTAACCTTCCTTTAATTATTCAGCAGCATGTTGTATTTCACTCAGAAATACAGAAACCTGCAAGTGAAATAATGGCCTGTTGTTTCTAAAAAAAAAAAAAAAAAAAAAAAACGACAATAGCTACTTCTGTCTGTAATACAAAACTCGTGAAAAAATACAGCATAATCCAAAAGACTGTACAAAGCATATGAATTAGAGCCTTCTAAGAATAATACAAACAACAACAACATATTATAACTGTTTACTTATAACCTAGTGTAGGATCAGTTATAAATTAAACAGGAAAAAAATAATAATCTGTTAAAAATGTGATGCTTTGCAATGAAAATAAAATTTCATATTGTTCACATTACTGCTTTAAAATGTTTGATATTGTCGTGATTGTACAATAATATGTAAGAACGCCATACGTTTAGTTTGCTTCTGAAATAAGGGAACAAATTTAATGTGTAAAACGTTTACCAAAGTGTTATGTGAATCTAACAATTAACTCCATTTTAATTATTTTATATTAATAAAAAAAAAAAAAAAAAAAAAAAAATGTTTTTTTCATTAATCTTAAAATTTCTCTATAACAATAATAATAAACAAAAATTAAATAAATTCGTCAAATCAAATGCTATATTAAGAGGAAAACAAGTATATATATATATATATATATATATACCCACACACAAGTCACATGTATATATATATTTGTATGTATGTATGTATGTCCTTCCTTTAAAACTTCAGCTTATATTAAATTCTATTAAAAAGGACAAGTACACTAAAAGTTATTTGTAAAAATGTTAAACGTTACTCACGGTTCAGCTCGTATTAGACATTGTCGTATGTTCACTTCAGTCCGCCACACACGTGTTTTGATTCATGTCGTTGGTTTAGTACTAGGTTTAGTGCTGTGAGGTATTGATCGCGGCAGAAGAACTGCGACAAAAAAATAGTTTTCCATGTACTAGTCAGTGAGTTGGTTTTATCATCTTGTACGGCGTGTTCATTGTTTTATCCAACACCAACAAATAAGGATTTTCACTTATACACAGACGACGTCACGAACATTTTGTTAGTGCTGGTTTTATTTTTATAGATAGGAATGGTTCCGGGATTGTCAGAGGATTGGCTTTAACTTTAGAACAACAAAACAGCAACAAACAGAGCAAATGGAAAACAGAAAATCATCAATTCTTTCACTGTATAAATATGAAATAGGTGAAAAAAAGAAGAAAAAAAGATGAAGAAATAATAAAAAAAAGAATGTCACAAATTTTTAAATAACAAAATTTTATACACAGATTCTAAATTAATTTTCTATCACGTAGTGAATAAATACTGATATATCGACATTTTTGAATCAAAGGTAATAAAATATGAAGGAGAAAAAATAGCTGCATCACTCCAGAAGTCATTAATTCTAATTAGCAGATTTTTGTTGAGAATCTTAACTCTGAAACTGAAAAAATTAACATAGCTTATATCGTTTAAACAATAACAATTTTCACTAAGACATAATGGGACTAGGCTCAACCAAATATTATTAGGATTAGTACATGTATACAAACTATCACAGCTTAACAGCTGAATTAAAACCAAGACCGACTCTTTTTTTTTTTGGCCAAATTAACTACGCTATGCTGTTAATAATTAAGTAGAAGGGGAAAAACAAGAGCAAAAAAACTCCAACTATATCACGTGATAGCAAATCAGAAAAACTGTTGACTCTTTTTCCTGTATGTATGTTGATAATGGAAATTACTGGTATTTCACACTAAAATAAAAACTGTTAGACCATGCTCGATTAGACTGAGTCTAGAACCAAGTTATTAACAGCATTTATTGTATTAGTTTGTCATGTCACACGTAAAATAACTTTATTCTAACACAGAAATAATTGCTTCTACTTCCGTCTTTGCTTTTTCCCTTCCTTTCTTTCATTTAATTTTTTTTTATTTTGCTTTTAACAAGTTTCTTTCTTCATTACTTGCACTGTTCTTTCAAATTATTATTATTATTTCTCACTATTTGTATGTTTGTCTAAATAAATTAATAAATAAATAAATAGAACATTATTAAATAGACATCAAAAGAATCGAGAAATAACGAAAGTCAATTACCAGTGTTGCTGAGCTAAAGTTATGGCATCAGTTAATTGTTGACGTCAGCCCATTGTTTTATATTTCGATTAGGTGATACCTGTTCCAAACTTGGTCTTTGGCGATTTCCGAAAGGAAAACATAATTAGCTTTACGACCTTTCTTCTTCTTTTTATTATTACTTTTTTTTAATTATAAAGTAACGTGCACATTTAATATATATATATATATGTTGAAGGTGAATATATATGGGTCTATGAATATGGGTCGATTATGGACGATTATGGGTCGATTATGGACGTATATATTACACATAGATGTATGTGGGTGTGTGTGTGCGCGCGCTATGTATATACAATAATAAACCCGTAAGCTCATCCTTTCTCTAACTTTCTTTCTCTGTGGACATTATTTTAAGGACTAGACAATTGCTACTATGTAACGAAGCATACTGATGAGTTAGGTAGCACATAAAACACTTCTCAGTTGCCAATATCCGCTTTTCTACAACAAATAACAGTTATCTGAAAACAGACAGAAACAGTTAATTCAGAATCAGCACTGATGTATGCTGTCACTGGTACTCGTGACAGTTTTCTCACATTCAGTTTTATTTAGCTATAATCACAATTGGACATATACAAAACAAAATATATATATATATATATTTTATTAGTCTCTGAATATATCGGAGATTCCAAGTGAATGCTTGTAAAATAATCTGATTCGTTATTCATCATTGTAGCCATGTAATCTGATTCGTTTATCAAGATTTATGCTACGTGTTGTATGTGGCGGAAAATACATTTTAAAAAGTGGTAGAGTTATATTCTGAATAATATAGCTAACTGTTTTCCTCATATATTGAAAATAGAGATTTTTGTATTAATCACCGTCAGTAGATGTTACAGGTGTTAAACAAATGAATACGAGTTCAAACCTTCTTGTAGTATGCTCTAAAGTTCAATAATCAACGCTTTGGAATAATGTTATAAATTTTACCGCGAATTTCTGAATGATCATTCAAATAAGGAAAAGGATTTAATTACTTTGGTTTAAGACCGGAAATTGAAAAAAGTCTCGTTAAAATGAACTGTCATACTACAACTGGATTTAATGAGACTACGATGCAAACTGAAGCTGTTCGTGCCAACAATTAGTTCTTGCGCCGGCAATAATTATGAAGAAGCCTATGAAACAACCACTTCTGCAGCAAATCAGCTGCCGCCATTTTGAAACGGAGTAAGTAGTAGCAGCGGCAAGAAAATGATTTCTAAGAGTTAAGTTACATCAAGGTTAAACGTACATCACATGTTTCCTTCGCTTGTTTATGTTGTGGTTTTATTTTACAGTGTAATAATAATAATAATAATAATAATAATAATAATAATAATAATAGTAGTATTAGTAGTAGTAGTAGTAGTAGTAGTAGTAGTAGTAGTAGTAGTAATAATCATATAAACTAGTTCTAAGATAGGTCTCAGGAAAGCTTCTAGTGATAATTCTGTCAGGACGTGTACTTTAACGTGCTCCCGGCTCCTCCCAGTACAACCAACACCCACCAGTGTTTACATCAGTAAATAAGCTTCAGCTTGTAAAATCCTGAACAAGGAAGTTACATATATCTGAAATTCCATATTAGAAAACAAATGTAAAAAACGTGGGTGATTTTATTCAGGAAATTAAACTGCCAAGTGCAGTGTATCTAGCACTGGAATATTCATTAAATTATTAAGTAATTTCCAACTGGAGTTGTTTCTAATTATAATAATCGAACTGACAAAGGGAAAAGAAAAATTAAAATTAAATGCTGTTACGGGTTTCTTTCGTTTTCTTTATTTTCTGTATGGTAATTAAGAATACACACAACGAATGAGTCATTCTACGAAATCTTCATGTCTTCTTCGCCTCGATTTTGCCCAACATTTTATAAACTTATTGGCTTTCTTTCTTCTCGGCTCATTACAGTCGTTCCCTTGTAGAAGAAGCTAGAAAAAAAACCGATGTTTTCGCTTTCCAGTCACACTGATATGCTGAAGTTCGATGTGAAAACATTTAATTTGCCATTAGTAAATTATACTCTGTATGCGATTGATTAGGCAGGTGTGAATGCGTGTTGTCGAAAACAATTCAATTTTTCCATTAACAAATTAAATGTATTTCTTCTTTTTAATTTAGTTCTTCATCATCATTATCATTTTTATCATCATCATCATCATCATTATTATTATTATTATCTGGAATAATTAACTCGGACACTGTTTTATTTTGAATTTGATTTTATTATTATTATTTTTTAATTCAAATTTATAAATAATATTGCAAGTCTCTGATGGCGAACTTTTAGATTAGTAAGTATCATTACTTGCATTCTGTATCCTATTTCTGTTTCCTCATCATTATCAGATTTTTATCATCAAACATTTTTACTTTCAATTATTTTATTTTATTTCTTTTTCTTTTTAATATTTACATTTACTTTTTATAATGAAAAACAAAAATGAGAACAAACAAAACGTTTAACAGTCTAAAAAATCTTCTTTCTTTTTCAGTCCGCATTTGATTTTAGCAACATCTTTCTCGTTCGATTTTAATTAATGTTCATTAACGGAATATAAAGCCTGGCACTTAGACATGAGAAGGAAAATCACTATAATTAAGTTGAGGCCAGTTCAAGGTATAACGATAAGTTAGAGGACAGTACTGGACAATAAGAAGAAACAATAAACAGTTTTACTGAAATGTTGAGACCCGCTACTCTCAGATGGCTGTCGGAGAACGGAAACAATTATTAAACAGAAATAGAACTTAATGACACAGCTGTAAAAGTGAAAATGTTTGATACTTTTACACTAAGCAGTGAAACTGTAATGACACGAAATGAAGATGGTGACAAGGGGCAACTTTGAACTGTTCGCAGCGGCTTCACCCTCCCAAATCATCATTATTATTATTCCTGTATAATGATGATGATAATGATATAAGAACAATGACAAGCATGCTATTGTAGATAATAAAAAAGATGATAACGGTAGTGATAATTATGGTTTATTCCAGAACACGCCAGTTGTTCCATTTCTGGAAGTTTATTGCTCACCCTTACTAATTGGTGTTCCGTCACCTTAGCTGATGTTCCCGGTACCAGTGACGATTAATCGTACCATTGACGGTTGACTATTGATCAGTGATCAAAGCAATAACAAAGGCAATTAATTACGATCAAACATAACAAACATCATGACTGTACAGTATTTATGTAGGTAGTATTTCCTGTCTCCAAATCTGATGTTATAACATTAATTCATACATCTCTTAATTGTTTTTGTTAACTCCATAATTGGTAGTATTTCCTGTCTAAAAATGTAACTGAGATATAACATTAATTTCATGTCTCCAAACATTAATTTTCTTGCAATCTCTATTCCGGCTCACCTCTGTTCTTCTCACATCTCGTTATCCCCGTGCGTCTAAATTGGCGTTAATTACTGACGCCAGTTTTCCCATCTGGAAGCGGATTAGAACACCTCACCGCTTACCTAATCTGGAGACTGCCAGTTTTGGAAACATACCGTAATTATGATGTTGACAATATTGATGATGGTATTGATGTTAAAAGAATAATATTGAAGAACTACATTTTTGAACTGGACAAAGCATAACTTTAAATAAACAATTTTGTGAGAGGCGTTTCCAATCATTGTTTAATGATATATCAACAAATATAAACAACGTGTGACATATGATTAAATATGTTATCTTAAAATTCTGTCAAACGCCAAAACAAAATTCTGGAGTTGCCACCTTAAACTTACATTAATTATGAGAAAGTAGTCAGATGAAACACTATCACGACAGTGGACCAGTTACAGTTAAACTGTGATTTGTTAAAAGTGGTCAAGAAGAAAGTATCAACAAAATCATCAAACTAAACATGTAACCCAGTCAGGACTGCGTTCTGTTTAAAGTTTTACAATACAGTTCTTTTAAACTTGTATACAATTTAAATTAACTGAGATGGACATGATAAATAACATAATTACATGTAGAGTAAAGATTACAATTAACAAATCAATTTAAGTAGAAGTCCAAAACTCGAAAAAGCAGGCTGTAAATAATCGTAAACAAACACAAAAATACAACTTTTTGTTAAATAATTTTATCACTTATGGCATGAATCGGTATAGAATATTTTGTTAAAGGCCTTGTTTTATTAGAAACAGAACATCGATGTTTACGTGTAGATATTTAATTTTATGTTTGTGACAATGGCTTGGCTTTATAACATTCGATACGTTGTCGCTTTTCAGGTCGCGCTGCCATTACAGCGAATTCAATAAAACGACACACCTATTGATGCAAACTTCTGCCTTTGACACTAAATCTAAATAAGTGAACTTACTTAGGTAAAACGCACACTAATAATAATCTTCTTCATTTAGCTGTTTTATATTGCTCACAAGAAACATGGAGTCATTGTTTATTAGACCTTCAAAACGTGCGATCATTTCATTCTGAACATGCGATAGTCTAATTACGTGCAAATTGCCGTCATTGTTTAAGAAGTGGCCGTAGTTGCCAAATGGTGCAGGTTTATACAGAAATTCGGGTTAGTTAAATGCGAGTATTTTTGTACACATACAGCAGTGGTTCTCAACCTTTTTCTACTCTCGACATACCTACGAGCGCATGAAACTGTCGCAACACAGTAATAATTTTAAATATTATATGATGAAATCGTAAAATAAATTAATAAATACATATATGGACTTGTCTGATACAGTTTATTATGTTAGTATCCCAGAATTGCTACTTACTAGTGTGAAACTTGTGCCTGGTTTTGTCTTATGACTTCTTGAATATTTGGTCGTATGTGCGATGAGCAAACCCTCATTTCTTCTTCAGTGGAACGTAGTCTTTCTCTCTTCTTATTTTTTATATTATTTAAGGTTGAAAAGCCCAATTCACACAAGAAGTAGAGAATTGTAAAAGAACTAACAGGGCTTTTTCAGCTAATGCGGGAAATTCCTTTTGTATTGAAATCCAAAATGTGTCGATATCTACCTCAGAATGCTTTATTTTAAGACTGCGGTCACTTGAAATGGTAGCCAATTCTTCTTCTTCGCATAATTTAAACCCAATATTAGAAGGAACATCTACAAAAGGATTACGAACCCAGTCGTACTTTTCAGCGACGGAAAGTAGTGGTCGATGTTTTCTTCGAGCGCTGTCAGATGCTCAACCACGATAGGGATCATTTCTTTAGTGCAGTTAGTACGCATTGTAGGAAACACATCAAACTCACCCAACTTTGCTCTGTTTTTCCAAATAACAATTTTCTTTTTAAGGGCAACCAATTTATCTGTCGAAGTTAGAATATTTTCGTTTCGACCTTGCATACTACTGTTCACAATATTAAGTTGACCAAATATTTCCGTTAAATATTCCATTTTGGCCATCCAAAATTCACATCGAAGATATTTACAAAATCTTTCGTGCTTTTCTTTATCAAAAAATACTATTAATTCCTTCTGTAATTCATGAACGCGAGTTAACACTTTACCTTTTGACAGCCATCGAACGTCGGTATGCACGAGTAAGCGAACATGTTGAGAATTGACAATTTCAACTACTTGATGTAACACTTGCTTCAAATCTTCTTATGATACTTTTGAAACTAAAACTTCTCTATGTAAAAAGCAATGAGTACGAACAAGATTTGGATTTTCTTTCTGTGCTAGTGATGCAAAACCTTTAATGCAGCCTACCGTACATGGTGCACCATCAATACAAATACCAACACAAAACTTCCACGTCAAATACATTTTTTTATGATAGCCGGTTATCATATCAAAAATATCTTGACCTCTAGTAGTTGTTGGCATTTCTTTACAACACAAAAACTGATTGATTATTTCATCGTCGTTAATGAAACGAACAAATACAAGCAATTGAGCACTGTTACTGATATCGGTCGATTCATCAACTATTAAAGCAAATTCAGATCCTTCAAGTTTTTTCTGAACATTAGTTTCAATGTTTTCAGATAAATCTACAATTCTCCTGTGTATTGTATCATTTGAAAGCGGAATTTTACTAATTTCTTTTTCAGCTGTTTCGCCTAACATGGATTTCACCATCTTTTTACAAGCGGGAAGGATAACTGACTCGGCAAGAGTGTGGGATTTGGATTTCATTGTTATTATTTCAGCTACCTCAATTGAAGCGAGTTGAGCCCGTTCAGACACCGTCATTGTTTTCTGAAAAACATTGCGTTGCTTTGATTGCTGTTGTAACAGTCTTTGAAAATAATTAAGATCTTTATCTTGTAGGTAGGAATGTTTAGTCGTGAAATGTCTTTGTAATTTATTTGGTACCATGGATTCATTGGCCATTTTTTCACCACAAACTATACATAATGGACACGGTTGAGCAACATCTCCTGACCAAGAAAATCCAAACTTCAAATAATCATCACAATACCGTCTATTATGGTGAACTTATGCCTTTTTTGTGCTGGATTTTGTGGGCTTCATTGTATGTTCTGTTTCAACCTCACACCCGTCACTAATCCTTATTTTTAACAAATTTATCCATTGTGAAGGGGTATTCATAAGCAATTAACACGCGCGTACTCTAACCAGTAACAGTAAACAACAGGCAGTGTTAAACTGATCCGTGTGTCAACGGTCAACCTCCTGTGTCAAAACTGGAACATTAAGTAGTGTTCAAATTTTTTTTTTCACTCAATCACCTTCTGAAATATATGGTAAAAACTAACCTTTATTCTACCAATGCAATAACAAAAACTGAATATCTTTATTTAACTCAAGTATTGCGAACTAAAAACAATAGCTTGAAAGTACGTGAACAACACTGATTCTGAGCTAAACAAATTGAAAAATATGCAAGCACAGAAAACAGCGTTCAGTTCTAGTTATGATTAGTCATAAGCTAATTTAGTTTAAATTGATCTGTAATTTTGAGGTCAAAATTAAGTGGACAGTACGATAGAGTTTGATGTAAGTAAATAGTAAACACTGTTAAGAACAGATTTGCCGAGACGACAGATTTGCAAAGTCTGCTCTAACTAGCATAATTTCTTAACTAAATACACCTAGTTAGCTACATCTCTTTACTAATAAGTGTTTAAGAATGACAGTAATTTAAAACACAGCGAAGTTAATTCGGCAATCGGCATTATGCACGCGCACACACGACCAGTGCGGAACAACACCACACACACAACCTATCACACTGACGTCTCATGGGCAACTGATCGACCTTGAGCGAAAGGTGCAAAGATTGGTGGCCGCCACTGATCAGTGGACTTTGAATGTGTGCATATTCATTGGAGAAAGGAAGTTCCTTCCTCCAAGGCTTATTAGTAGAACACGAAACCGAGATTTATGCACATTGTCCGTGTTTTCAGGTGTTCGTCACAAAGTTTCGCGACACACATGACGGAGCCTCGCGACAGCGGTTGAGAATCACTGACATACAGCGACAGAGAGAGAGGAGTATTTTTGTACACATACACAGAGAGAGAGAGGGAGCGTTCCATGCATATTAGTAATAGACAGACTGGAAGGTCAGCGCAGTATAAACATTGTGTTATTATTGTTAGATAAAAATATTGTAATATGTTTTACACCCACGTGTTAAGATAAACAGATACACCTAATCAACGTTGTCAGGCTATTGGTTGTATTTCAGTATTAAATCAGAAAACATTGGTCATCTCTCTCGCTCGGGAGATCTAGGATCAGACATGATTAGAAATAAAAGTATACTAAGCTTTTTATTAATGCTGTTAATGATAAAATAAATTAATCAAGCTGAAACAAAACAGTCTCCAGTTGGTGATTATTAATTAAGATTTACATTATGTGCTTTTATCTCAACATAAAAATATAAAGTTCTTACTGACTTGTCTTTTTACTGCGGTGTCTCTCGAGATGAGGTTAATCTAACAAACTCTCTCTCTCTCTCACACACACGTGGTACTTTTTCAAGGATGTAAATCATCGATCGACCAACCCCGATTGAGAGTAAACCAATCACTCTGACTTACATGTGTGTCGTATGGTACTGGTGTGACGTAATTTGTACGCGTAATGTGGAGGACTGATAATGCACTTCGCGTACAACAACACAATCTCCGTCATCTCACTCGTTTACTTCACGTGGTGACCTCGCCGCGGAATCATTGCTGTTGGGTTGTGCTCGCGTTTTGTGTAGTATTTTGCCAAATTTCTTTTTTCTGATCATGGCTTGTAAGGACATGAATGCAAAGGACAGCGCTGAGAAGAAGAAGCGGATGATGTCCTTTGAAGTGAAGAACAAAACCATAGAAAACATAATCACGGTGTGCATATAGTCAACATGGTTAGGCAGTACGAGTGTAATATTTCTACGATATGTACCATACTAAAGCAGATGGAGTCGATAAAGACTGTAACTCCAGCCAAAGGTGTTAAAATAATTTGTCTGATCTTCAAGATAAATACACTTTACAAAACCAATTTATTTCTTTACATTTTCTTTTATTTTGTTTTAAAAAAATAGGGTGGCTTGGGTGGGGCCTGGAATGGATTAATGGTATTTCAATTAATTTCAGTTGGGAAAATTGATTTAATATACGAGCAAATTGAGTTACGAGATCGGTCACGGAACGAATTGAACTCGTAAGTCAAGGTACCACTGTATATATATTTCTGCACACTTTCTTTTGAACCATTCAGTTATTTACAATTGGCGCTCTTCCCTCTATTTAACGGATCCCTATTTGCGGGATTTCAGAAAATCCGGTTAAAATCCAGGATATATGTATGTCCCCTCGCGTGAGTCAGTTTTATGTTTAAATTGGCCGTGTGTGCATTCATGCATTCGCGTTTTGTCTTTTATTTTAGAATTCTCAAGCTTTTATTTTTATTTTTTTATTTTTTTTTGTTCTTTGACTGTGTCACCACTATAAGACCGCAATAAGACAAACTCAGTCTGCTGTCCATTCAGTGTAAGTAAAAACTGAACGTAAAATAAATTTATTTGTATGTATTATTATACTTTGTTAATATTAAATTTCCGGACAAAACTTTCCCTATTTGTGCATTATATGAAAGGTCTACTGTATCATAACATAGTGATGTTGTATCAGATAATAATTACTATACTAAGACAGAGCAGACTGTAGTTGGCGTGTTAGATGTCACTGAGTCACAAATCACAGTGCAGTGAAACGTCTCCTACATCACATAAGTTACGAATGTTCTCCACGGTTTTCAGTTGAAACTGTTTTCCGAACAAAGAGAATTAATCGACCGAACAGACGATTTACTTGTAACACACACACACACACAGACACACACACACACATATAAATTGCACATAAAAATCATAATTAGATTATACAAATTATACACAAGTTTTATCTCTAAAACATTATTATTACAAATTCATCTTAGTTATAACTAAATACGTGGACGTTAATACTTTCTCTTCTTTGTTCTTTCTCTAAATTATTTTCCTTATTTTCTTAGGCTTTGTTTTTACATTTCAAAGTCAATTTTAGACTGACTGATTCAAATTAACTCAATCTGGGAAGGTCAATCTGATTCGTCTGCCTATTAAACTGTATTTATTAACTTATAGCTTAAAGCTCAAAGGTACAACAATCTGACGGAAGTACAAGTCAGTAGGAGGATGGATAAATAAAACAGTTTCAGATAAGAACTGTCTGTATTAACTGTCAGACAGATTAGACAAAGGAAGGAACGTAAACAGATCTGGTTCCAGTGCTGAAAGAAATAATGAAATGAAACAGATAAACAAAATGAAAATGAGTGAACGAAGACAAAATTATGAATGAAAGAGACAAATATAACAAAGAATATAAAAAAGATTCAGTTCAAAAACAAATAAATATTAAGGATTTCACTTTTTGGTGTTTTTGTTGCTAGTATTATTTCTTTACTTGTTGCTCGTCTGAATCCATGACTTTTTTCTTTTCTTTTAAACTCTGTCAGTGGGAAATAATTTCAGACTGAGGTTGTTATTCTCTCTATGCATTTTACAACTACTTTTCATTTGATTTTATAATGTTGACATTATGTTTGCTTCGATATTATATTTTTATATTAGTTACTTAATCTAATTCGTTACTGTAAACCAGATATTATGGTATGAAACTAGTGTGACGTAACTTGTACGCGTAATGTGTAGGATAATTATGCACTTCGCGTCGCCCAAATTCCGCAAGTAATAGATGTATATGTCTGTTGTCACAAATAAACTAAAAGTGTAACAAATGAATAACGTTTACAATATTTAGAGAGGTTACTGTTGCTGTGTCTGAGCTTCTTGTTTAAGATTGTTTTATAATAAATACTGAGTGTGTATAGTACAGTTATTTAGTTTATGAACCAAATACTCAAAATTACGTGAGTAAACAATGTCGAGTACCGAAAGGTAATAATCCAGATCTAAATAATAATCTTAAACAGTTCCCTGAACTCATTTCGCGTTCTAAACTCTCTCTCTCTCTCTCTCTCTCTCTCTCTCTCTCTCTCTCTCTCTCTCTCTCTCTCTCTCTCTCTCTCTCTCTCTCTCTCTCTCTCTCTCTCTCCAAATTTATTTGGAATACATCTAAATGTACGAACATAATACTCAATACATTGCTAATTACACCCACGTAGCTGATAATCCGAACTGGTATACCCTCCCGTCTTCGATTTAAAACAGATTACTACCTATCAGTTGCAGAAAGAGTACAATGAATTTCTCTCAGTGAAACAGCTGCCATGAATGTTTTAAAAGGCTGGATTAACTTCAAGCAATCATTTCAGCTTATTAACAAAAGTTTTTAGGTGACATTTCAAGTTTAATTAGAAAAAAAAAGAAGTTAATAGCATTTTGACAATTCTTTCAAAATCAGGCTAAAAACAGATTTATTTTTTTATCTCATATGATAATCAACATTTCAGCTAGGCACCTTTTAGTTCTTCTAGAAAAGTAGTTATAAAAGATCAAATAAACACAACCAAGTAAACAAGTAAATAAGTGAACTGATAAATAACAACACTGCTAACGAAAGAATATAAATAGAACCTTTCTTTTTTATATATATTTTAGAAAAAGAAACCATAAAGTGGTAAGCCTGTACAAGTATTCACAATGGATACAACCTGTTTTATTTTATCTCTTCTCGACCTAGCAAAAGTTTAACACATTAAATCTGTTTTCACCCTGTTTTCTAAGATCGATGAGACAACTGTTGTTGAGCGAAAACTTTGAAATAAATATTAAATAAACCAACAAATAAATAAATAATGTAGTAATAATGAAGTATAGATCATAAATCTTTATTTAAAACTAAATAGTGAATGAATTACAACGGTTAATTAAATGTCACCAGTATCGTTTATCAAGAAAAAGGAGTAACAACAGTCACGTCATTACTTTTGATGTACGACGTCTGCACCCAAGGGAGAAAAATGACAGCCACCAGAAGACAGTTAGTCGATAGCGTATCGCATTGTTTTTCTCGTACTGTTAGCCTGAAGACACATTACTATTACATAGGTCTTCATGGCTAAATACACAATTCTTTATAACAAATAAATAACAACGACAACGACAACAACAACAACAAATAAATAAAGAATAAACTGTAAACGATTTTGATGGAACTCGGATTATATGTAATAACTAATGCGTCGTTCATAATATGAATAATTTAAAAATAACATAAAAACTGATCTAGAAAGATGACCTTTTGTTGACATTTGCCTCGAGTATTTTTGAACTTGTATAACTTCATCTATGCTCAGCCTTAGAAATGATCTTTAAATTTTGTAATCATTTCTTTTGATTTATGTAATCATTGTAATGGAATGAATGACTTTCTAAAATGCTTTTATACCCTCTGACTATAGTTATTATAAGTTATAAATATGTGTTGATTTTTCAGTTTGGTACATATATGAAGTGGACGTACTAGTAATTAATTATAACGTAAAACTGTTAATTTAAAATTTGTTAAATTTTTCAGTGTTGATCTGTGTTGAAGTTAGCAATATTCTAGTGTTATATAAATTCACAATCACCTTTAATTAGAGGACAACACTGGAACTACAAAACACGTTACTTATGTGTCTACACAGGCTGTGAGAATTAATAATAGTCGTGTAGCTGTAATACTGGGCTAAACACACTTAGCAGCCACACTACACACGTCTTGAGATGAACGTGGATACAAGATCAGTTAAGGAATCAAGCAAAATACATAAATATATCTTAACAAATACAGAAAAATACTTACAAAATATTTATTGCAATATTACTACTTCTAAACTATTACTACTCCTTGGGATCAATGCAGAATTTTGCACTAGACTTTTTAACTACTAATACATTTTTATATATAATTCATTTAATTAGTAGCAATACTTGTAGCTTTTGTAATAATATTATATAAACAATATAACATTTTTTTTTTTAATATTATATTATTTATCATTTATGTTATATTCTTATTAAAAAAAATATGACAAATAATAAAAATAATAACTGTAAAGTGATGAAAGAAAGATAGGAAGAAACAAAAAAAGTGGTGCGAATAAAGGCCGGACGCGGTTATTAAAGAGAATAAAGAAAAAATATATATATACATTCAGCAAGCTAAAAATCATTTCAGTCATTTCCCTGACTTATTTATTCTTGTACTGACATAAACAGTTAAAAACTCTATGTATTTTTAATGATAAGAGTAGGAAACTGATTTGGAGCTGTGCGGCTCATTCAATCATTTCGCGATTATATCAATAAGTAAGAGAATAGCCAGGCGAGTTTGAACATCACAGATCAGCAGGTTAATGAAAACACTGCGAGTTTCAACATCACAGATCAGCTGACAGGTTAATGAAAACACTGCGAGTTTCAACATCACAGATCAGCTGACAGATTAATGAAAACACTGCGAGTTTCAACATCACAGATCAGCTGACAGATTAATGAAAACACTGCGAGTTTCAACATCATAGATCAGCTGACAGATTAATGAAAACACTGCGAGTTTCAATATCACAGATCAGCAGGTTAATGAAAACACTGCGAGTTTCAACATCACAGATCAGCAGACAGATTAATGAAAACACTGCGAGTTTCAACATCACAGATCAGCAGACAGATTAATGAAAACACTGCGAGTTTCAACATCACAGATCAGCAGACAGATTAATGAAAACACTGCGAGTTTCAACATCATAGATCAGCTGACAGATTAATGAAAACACTGCGAGTTTCATTATCACAGATCAGCAGGTTAATGAAAACACTGCGAGTTTCAACATCACAGATCAGCTGACAGATTAATGAAAACACTGCGAGTTTCAACATCACAGATCAGCTGACAGATTAATGAAAACACTGCGAGTTTCAACATCACAGATCAGCAGGTTAATGAAAACACTGCGAGTTTCAACATCACAGATCAGCTGACAGATTAATGAAAACACTGCGAGTTTCAACATCACAGATCAGCAGACAGATTAATGAAAACACTGCGAGTTTCAACATCACAGATCAGCTGACAGATTAATGAAAACACTGCGAGTTTCAACATCACAGATCAGCAGATTAATGAAAACACTGCGAGTTTCAACATCACAGATCAGCAGACAGATTAATGAAAACACTGCGAGTTTCAACATCACAGATCAGCAGACAGATTAATGAAAACACTGCGAGTTTCAACATCACAGATCAGCAGACAGATTAATGAAAACACTGCGAGTTTCAACATCACAGATCAGCAGATTAATGAAAACACTGCGAGTTTCAACATCACAGATCAGCAGACAGATTAATGAAAACACTGCGAGTTTCAACATCACAGATCAGCAGGTTAATGAAAACACTGCGAGTTTCAACATCACAGATCAGCAGACAGATTAATGAAAACACTGCGAGTTTCAACATCACAGATCAGCAGACAGATTAATGAAAACACTGCGAGTTTCAACATCACAGATCAGCAGACAGATTAATGAAAACACTGCGAGTTTCAACATCACAGATCAGCAGACAGATTAATGAAAACACTGCGAGCTTCAACATCACAGATCAGCAGACAGATTAATGAAAACACTGCGAGTTTCAACATCACAGATCAGCAGACAGATGAAATGAAAACACTGCGAGTTTCAACATCACAGATCAGCAGATTAATGAAAACACTGCGAGTTTCAACATCACAGATCAGCTGACAGATTAATGAAAACACTGCGAGTTTCAACATCACAGATCAGCAGACAGATTAATGAAAACACTGCGAGTTTCAACATCACAGATCAGCAGGTTAATGAAAACACTGCGAGTTTGAACATCACAGATCAGCTGACAGATGAAATGATGTGCGTCACACTCTAGTGACGTATAAACAAACTGAAGAGTGGTAGAGGAAGTTAACTGAATGCAACATTTCAAAACTCCTGTCACTAAAAATCAGTACGGTTTTGAGGAAATCTGAGTTAAAATATAATGCAAAAAATATATCTTACAACATCCCACTACCAAACGATTATCAAAGTAAGGCCAAAGTTTCAAGTTTGTCCCATGACCTCCATGTTTATCAAACGGACCCGCCATCTTGTACTCGCCCACTTGTCGCCTCTTCTTCGAGAACCAGAACCCAGAGCCCTGACTCATTCCTCGAAGCGGAAACAAAGACAGAAAGAAATTACTTGGGTGGGTGGACAGATTTCAAAACTTGCTATATGTTATTAACTTAAATTTAAAAGTTAAAATTGCCTCATCAGTATTTTACTGTAAAAGGGTATTACGGCTGGTCAAACAGAACTGTAGTTATTTGCATATATCGGCAGTTAAATACAGTTTATTTACTAATTACAATTATTAATATATATTTATTTAATATTTGTCATTGTTTTATGTTTTCGGTGCTACTTTGGCGTGTGATCTACAACGGCTATCTACAAAAAAAATCTAGGAACTTTCTATAAGAAAAGAGCGTGACGAGAAAGGGTGATTATATACCTTTAAGATGTCAGTTTATAACGGGCACGCACAGATTTGACTTAGTTTGGATCAGAAATGGATTAAATAGGCAAACCCTTAAGATGTTGGCTGAAGATTTTTACAACATGATCAGTGTCGAGACGAAGGCAATTGTATTTTACAAAGAAATGGCCTTGTAGTGAACCACAGAACCTTCCAATCACACCTTGATTATTTCTGTTGGTTACATTTCTAGGAGATGTTCACTCAATTCATCGATAAAATTACTCAGATTTGTATATAAATTATAAATATATAATCAAAGGAAAGTTTTTTCATTATATGCCGTGAAAAATAATTTTAAAAACTCAAAGAATAAACAAAATAATAATTAAAATAAGAGCATAGGTCACACACCAAAGCAGCACGAAAATATCTTTAATTAGTGTACGTAAAATTTTTTTGTAACAGATAACCGTGTTCTGCGTTAAACAAAGACGAGATTATCTATCTACGTCACAATAACAATAATAATAATAATAATAATAATAATAAAAGAAATATATATATAGGAAAAAAATAAATAAACAGGGAAAAGTATTTTAAAAAATAAATAAATAATAAGTCATTAAATAAATATAATAAGCAGTAAGTAAATACCATGAAAATAAATAAAAACCACTTGATAATAAATAAATAAAAATGAGACACATTCAGACCTATTTATTTCTTTGTTTCTCAACTTTCAAGAACAATTTTTATTTAAAGTTATGTATAACTGCGTGCTGACATGAAACCCGGAAACATAAAACAAAAGGAGATTACAAAAAAAGCTTTTTGATGACCAGAAATTTCAAATTACAAGTTTCAAGGCTGACAGGAAGAATACATTTGTATTTTATATAAAATTATTTAATCAATAGAAACTCTCTTGTGGCACGTTCGGTTGTACTTTGTGAAATTTAACTTTATTTAAGAAACATGTCGTATCCAAGAAATTGTATATTTTTTATTTATTTATTTATTTATTATTATTTTTTTTAATTATTATTATTGTTTTAGTTTTGATTATTTTGTATTTCCATGTTGTTTTTTTGTATTTTGATCTTCATGTTGCTGGCATCTGTGTTGGGATTAGGATAGAGGTAAAGGTTAGCGTTGCACAAGAACTCATTTTAGAAATCTATTTCATTACTTTGCCCTTTTCCATTTTCTTATTTTTATACTCCCCCCTCCTAACGATTCCGTAAGATTGTAGCTTAGGTATAAGTATTTTCATTTCAGTTCGCACAGCCCTCAGAAAGGACTTGTAAATCAAGATTTTTAGATATTATTTATTTCCATAAGATATACATTATTTTATTTTATTCTATGTTATTTATTTATTTCTTTATTTATTTTTCTTCTTATTATTATTAATACTTTGATCTAAGCGTAATAGTTCTACGACATTTAAACAATGAAACAGATTAATTTAAGTTTGATTCTACAAAAGCTAATTCTTCAGTCATAAAATGGACTACTACTACTACTACTACTACACCGCTGCTAATACCACTACTAACTATACAAATTGCTACTACTACCATGCACTACTCCTTCTACTACTCCACTACACTACTATTATAACACTTTACCATATTACTATGCTACTACTCCATTTTACTACTATAGGCTGAGGACCCGTTATCCGAAATTCCATAATCCGAAAAGGTCCGAAATCAGAAACTTTTTCCGAGCAGCAGAAATAATATCTTACAGTTTTCAGATACTTTGCATTTTATGCACAAAATTATTTTTAAAAATATTTTTTTAAAAGTCCTGCACTCTATCTGTATAAGTTGTATGTGAAAAATAATACAGTTCACCAGTGGATAAAAATACTTGAACGTTTCATCAGTAAGAGAAGCCCCTGTGTTCAGTATTTAATACAATTATATTCTAGTTTTCCACAATAAATAAATAATCTATCATGTTTTTCTATAATGTGTAAGAGGTTTGAGAAATTAATTTCTTATATATTCATGTATATAATTATATTTTAAAGTTACATGAAGTCAAACTATTTTTATTTACAGAATATTTTATTAATGTGAATTTATATAGGCATCAGGCCAATTTCGTAAAAGTAGATTTGCTTTCATTTTATAATTGCAATTAAATCATTTCTTGTACCTGTAGAAGAAGTTCTATTAATTTATATATTTTTTATTTTAAAGTCGACGTTACAATTTTTTTTTGGTATTTATTTGAATTTGCATTCAAGTGGAATTATATCGATTATTTTGAGAGCTAAGTAAGAATAAAAATATATATTTCATTAAATAATAATAAGTTATTTAATCTAAACTATTCATATCCGAGTTATTTAATAAAAACTATTTAAATTACACCGTACCAGTTTTCAAATTATTCCATTATTTCTTTCTAAAACCCAAATAAAAGATTCATAATATAATAATTTCTCAAATAAAATTAATAACAATAATAATAATAATAATAATAATAATAATAATAATAATAATAATAATAATAATAATAATAATGATAAATAAACAAACAAGAAATACACGTTTAAATGTATAAAACCTTTCCTTACTGGTATGGTGTGATGAGAAAACGTCTAATAAATGACTTATTATTGAACACATCAAGCACACGTTTTGTCTTCATTTTTTGAGTTGGTTAACTTTTTTTTAATTCTGTAGATCACGTTAAGATTCCTCACCAGCAGTTTTCTCATTCATATTCGTCAGATTCCCAGTTAATCTGTCACGCCACATCCTCATTATTATGCTATCTGAATTAATCACAGCTGAATACTCACCGTCACAACCTCGAAGTAGATAAACCAAAATCATTGTTTAATGAGAGTAATCATATGATTCGAATACTTTAAATTTTCGAACAAAATCATTACCTTCAAATCTAATCCTCTACTAATACTAGCCAAGTTCGTATTTTTATCGCATGTAAGAAACAAAAACATAACAAGATCAAACAACAAAATAAACAAACAAACAAACAAACAAATAAATAAATAAATAAATAAATAAATAAATAAATAAATAAATAAATAAAGCATGCCACCTAAGAATTAATTAACAAATAATAATAATAATAATAATAATAATAATAATAATAATAATAATAATAATAATAATAATAATAATAATAATAATAAAATGAAAGTTAACTTCGACTACTAAATCCCGAGAGCTAAGAACTCGGGTATAGTTCCTGTGTTTAGAGAAGATACGAATATGAAATATAAACTGACAGAAGGCAAGAATAAACGCTGCATAGATGATAAAGTGAGGGGTGGTAAATGGCATAATCTGTTCTTTATTGTGGCTTTGTAGGGTGTGTGTGTGTGTGTGTGTGTGTGTGTGTGTGTGTGTGTGTGTGTGTTTTTCTGTGTTTCTGTAAATGTATATGTTTAAGTTCGCGATGTATATGCATGTGTATGCGTGAGTTCTTAATTTTCTCAAATGTTTCATAAACAAATAATACTTATTTTCATTATATTACAATTACATTTATTTTTCAAAATTAAAAAATGATCTAACTAGTTCTGTATTAAAATAGTGATATTTACAGCTCTGTGTTTCGTTTTCCGCTAGGAAGTTAGGCCGACTATCCTCTGGTGTAGAACAGCTCAGATGGATATTTGGAGTATATCGCTGGTTCTCCACCAGAGACAGGTCAATATTGTTTTTATTGGCTAATCTTTACCAACAATGTGATATCTGAGCTGTTCTCCAGCAGAGAATACTAGGGTTACACAGTAGTCTGTTGTCAGCACAATGTTAGTAACTCGCGAGACACAGTCTAACCAAATCATCGCTGTTAATATATTCTTTTCAGTCTTAGACAAAAAATATATTAAAGGTACATAAATTTCTGCCAGTCTATTTGGCTGTCGTCTTCTCCTTGATTAAGCTGTGGTAGATGGAATTTTTGAGTTCCACGTCTGCTCTCCACAAAAAACACCAGCAGTAGAAGACATACACCAGAAAGAGCTGTCCCACAGAAAATTTGATATGGAAACAGATAGGACCCAGTCAAATCGTATAAAACACCTAAAATATAAAAATATATTTACAGTAATATAAATGTTGCCGTAAGACGATTACGTATCTAACGTCTTCTATTTTATTATTATTAAAACGAAAATTCCTTAAGAATTCATCGCAGTTATGTATTTGTTAAATATAGATTTGAATATTAACAAAATTATGTGTGTGTGTGTGTGTGTGTGTGTGTGTGTGTGTGTGTTTTGATGGATGGATAGATGGATCGGTATTAATTATGTTTTGTACATCCAGACAAAACAGATCTTACAGTCATAAACATTGACCAAAATATGAGAGACCAGTTTCACCAATAGAAGTGCAAGTAATTAGTCATATATATGTGTGTGTGATTATGTGTTGCGTGCAAGCGAGTATTTGTATATGAATCATGACAATTATTATATTTGTTATTGCTTATTTTTTGTACAGTTTATTATTATTGTTTTAACTATAATCCTTATCACCGTTTGAATCTAGGAATACACTCACCAACTGTAATGCCAGCCATGGTGTTGGCGATGCCGTTAGCCGACGTACCAATTCCTAAGGCAAAAGGATACATCTTTTCTCCCGACAGCTCGTAGACTCCTACGGGAAATATTGATATAAGAATTCCTAAACCCAATCCAAAAGTCACACAGAAAACTAACATCAAAGAAAATCCACTGATATAGACCAAGGTAAATACTGACGTTGAGCCGAAGATAACGGCGATTGAGAAGATATGTACGGTGTGAAGGCGGGGGATCATTTTAATGAAGCCAGTAAGAAAACGGGTTGACGTATTAGACGCGTTCAAAGCCAGTAATAGATTTATTCCATTGCCTAGGGACAGGCCTTTACCTTCGCCGAAATCCACCAAGGTGAATGTCACACCATTGAGAGAACCAAATGCGATCATTGAAGCAAGGATGTATGTACAGTATAGAGGTTTTAACAACATCCGCCACGACGACTTCTTCTGTTTCACAGCATTTTCCTTTTTGCCAGACTTGTGCGCTGACGATATGACCGGTGACGTCACAAGCAGGCTGCCGACAAGGACATTGAGATAAAGGCAGCACAGAATCAACATGGCTCCTTTCCAGCTGAAGATCTCAACAAGGTGTGCGAAAAGTTTGGGTAGAACCAAGGACCCAACTCCTCCAAAAGTCATTAACGTTGTTATAGCTAGACTAGACCTCGAGTGAAAGTTTGAGGCAACTGCAGCCAAAAGAGGTACAAATCCCATACAACTTCCAAAACCTAATGAAAAAAATAATAATAATAATAATAAAAAAAAAAAATTTAAAAAAAAAAAAAAAAATTAATAATAATAAATAAATTAAATAAAGGACAAAAAATAAAATATTAATGTCTTTGTGGTCATTAACATCATTTTCTTCGCCATCATTATTTGTCATCCTCAGTATTATTATTGTTATTATGTTTTTTATAGAAAAGAGTAAAAATAATAATAAAAAAACAAACAAAAAACAACAAGAAAAAAGTGCCCAAAATGTGTGTGTGTGTGTGAAGATCTGTGTGTCAATGTTATTTTTACAGATATGTCAAAACCAACATAGTGATGGACAGATGCAGAAACAGACAGTTAAACAGATGAAGTATATTATTTGGCTATGCCACCTTTTGTATTTTAGATGATTATGGATAAAATATATATAAAAGTATTGTCGTTCACTAAACTGTATTCTATATACAATGTAATCTATAGGTACAGTGGTACCTGTTTTCAGCGGTCTCTTTAGCTATTTGCCTTTGAGTCTATATTTATATTTTTTATGCTCTCTCTCTCTCTCTCTCTCTCTCTCTCTCTCTCTCTCTCTCTCTCTCTCTCTCTCTCTCTCTCTCTCTCTCAACATTCAGTTAGTAGTTAGTACTTTTAGTCCTCTGATGAGCAGTCTGTTTTTTTCACCATCCTATTTCTCTTGACTTTTAACAAGAACTGAGAAGTTATTTATTTTTTATTCAGAAACTTGGGAAATAAAGTTTTACTTTTTATGTTTTCATTTTCAGCTTTTCTTTTTTTCTATATTTAAAAAAAAATTATACTAAAGTGGTCGTTTACAAATCACAGCTAATCGTAACTGAACAATGATAGAAGGCAGCTGTCGTAGAAATTTTAATTATAATTCTAAATGCGTTATTTTTTTTTATATATATATAACTCAGTTTCTCTTGTTTTACGCTGTTTTGAAATTTTGTTTATTCATTATATATAACTTCAGTGTATGGTGCATTTATAGCTTGCTTTTTTATTTATTTTTTTATTTTTTAATTTTTTTAGATAACAGTATGAGTTAAAGAATGCATAAAATATATCATTTTTTGAAATGATATGTATCTTCAAGAACACTGAAATAATTTTGCACACACACACACCCACACACACACACACACACAAACACAGACAGAGACATACATACCTACACACGTATATATATATGAATTTAACAGAAACTGAATCAAAAGTTACATTAAAAAAATAGTAGACTCAATGCAAATATTTACCTGTTACAACTCCAATGCTGATGATAACGTAGTAGGGTCCCGTTGCAAACCACGAAGCGAACAGACCCAATGAAGCGAGAAGACTTCCAAAGAACAGAGTTCCACGAACTCCGATAGCCTTTGAGATAAATCCGACCAGAATTCCTGAAACACCCACAGAAATGGATATTTATTGTGGAGAGCAATAGTTCTTTTTCTTTCTTTCTTTTTTTCTTAATACATGGACGACTTTAGAACGGAAGTTACTAACTGATGTTCGATTTAAATAAATAATTCGGACAAAAAATATCAAGTAGTGCGTAAATCATTAATACACTTTTTACAAAATTAACCTCTGTATGTTTACACAAAAGGCATCTTTGAGCAGTTCTCTGATGAAACATACCAAAAATTGCCAGTACCACAATATTATAATATCTGTCTGTCTGTCAGTCTCTATGTATGTATGTATGTATGTTTCTATGCATATATAGGTATGTAGGAATGTATATGAGTTTTTGTGTTTTTGTATGTACGTATATACGCCTCCTTCTCTCTATGTCATTCTCTCTATATAAAAACTTCTTTCTCTGTACCTCATACGAAAGAAAATACATACATACAACGAGAAAAGTGTCGTACGCACACAACACACACACACAAACGCACGGCTGCAGAGGAGGAGTGGCATCTGATCGCCAACAGACTATAGCTCCGACTAATCATCAGAAACGTTTGAAATGCTAATACAGTGTAAACTGCATTCAGTATGTATGGCTGTCTATGGTAAATGCTAATACAGTGTAAACTGCATTCAGTATGTATGACTGTCTATGGTAAATGCTAATACAGTGTAAACTGCATTCAGTATGTATGACTGTCTATGGTAAATGCTAATACAGTGTAATCTACATTCAGTAATCTATATTCCGTGGTAGAAAATACAGTTCTGTATGACACAAACTGAGAGGCGTGGAGAACACAATTTACAACCACACATCGGCCCCTTGACACTTAGAACGACATGGATCCGTGTTTTAGACGGCATCCACTGGATTTGGCTGATATTAACAACGTTCTCCAGACAGCTGTAACAGTGGCTGTGTGGAGAACACAGATAAATAATTCGTTCTGCGAAATGAAAGAGATTTATTCTCACGAAGTGTCAGCCGTCAACTTCTCTTTATTCCGTATCACGAACTGTATGATGACCTCATGACAAAAAAACATCAATTTATATCTGTACTGTATATTTATAAAACAGTTATTGTCAGTATTTTTCTTTATACTAAAAACTTTAACTGAATCAAATAATCTCTCATTTTCATGAACTGATTATTCCTTTCTTTTCTTTTTTTTTTTTCTTTCTTTCTTTCTTTTTATTTAAAGGGAGATAAATACCAAATCCGTATCAGTCTGAAGGTAGGAAAATGTTTTTGATTTCACAAAGTAATGAAATGTATTTTATTATATATTATATTCTTTTATTTTATTTTATTTTATGTTCATTCCTTTTATAGACCTTTTTATTCAAAGCGTATTTAATAATTTTAAATTAATAAAAATTAAACAGAAACTGCATTATTAATGTTAAACTTTTTTATTGTTGTTATCGTTATTGTTACAGATGCTGTTATTATTTTTATTGTTGTTGAAAATAAAGTGTTGTTACCGAATTCTACGATATGCTGTTTGTAAAGCATACGAAATATTACACGAAAATAATACTAACCTCCACCATACAAAAGACCGACACATATTGCTTGAACCAACGACACCTGAGTTCTACTGGCGTTGTAGTAGCTGATGAGTTCCACGTAAAGAACTCCGAGTGAGAAGGGAAAACCCAGAACAACAAAGGCGTTGTAGCACCCAGCTATTAGAACAATCCACTGACAAACTGACGGCTGATTCCTATATAATAATAATAACAACAACAACAACAACAATAATAATAATAATGATGATGATGATTATGATGATGATGGTAATAATAATGATAATAATTATGATTATGATGATGATGGTAATGATAGTAATGATAATGATAATGTGGATGGTGATAATAATGATACATGATCAGCCATATTGTTTAACATAAACAAACTTTATAAAATTATTATACATTTTGTATTAAAAATACCGACCTACAGACTTTCTATCTAACCTCTATATGAAGTGGATTTCTCATTTTATTGGAAAACCTAAAAAAAAAAATCCGAACTGCTGCTGCTACTAAAACGAATGAATGTTTAACGACACCCCAGCACGAAAGACATATCGGCCACTGGGTGTCAAACCAAAGGTCAAATTAAGATTATTTTATACATACATACATACATATATATATATATATATATATATATATATATATATATATATATATATATATATATATATATATATATATATATATATATATTCTGAAGTCAATTAAAATACAGTGTAAAGAGCTGTGCAAAAATAAAAGTATCACAGTTTAATTAAATCGAAATGATTCCATCACATTTATTACATCTTTCATAATCTGCTTAAGTTAATGGCATTCAGTCAAAATGTGGCGTTCTGTCAGAGTAAGCTGAACGAGCTTTCTTCACGGTAAATAAATGAATCAAATACATATGACCGCTGCAAACTCGACACAAGACTATTTCATCCTTCCTGCACCGCCTTTAGGAAGACTGGCTTAACAAAATGAAGCTTATTCGCAACCGCACCATTCCAGTCATTTTGTCATGTGGAACCGATATACTGCTGATCTGATATTTAAAATCAGTTTAGAGTACATGGCAAATCAAAAGCAGACTTATTCTTTACCCCATATACCGACATGGATACGTATCCAACAAAAAACAATATCTTTTTTGCATAAAAGACACAATTTCGTAGTACTTTCCCACTTTTATAGTAAAACTAAACACACACACACACACACACACACACACACACACACACGATGTTCGAATACTATTCAGAGTCCCAGTTATTTAACTTAGATCCGAGGACACCTGCAAATGTATTTTGGGAGAACCGTGATGCTTGCTATAGCAGTGCCGGGCCATGACGATTTATGTTTGAGGTGGGGACTGGTGTGATGGATGTGAATAAATATAAATATGTTAAAAAAATAAATATCTATAATTTTTGTCCCTCTGATGAGAGAATATCAGCTGTCTAAGGATACTTTTTATGATCCGTAATTTTGAAGAATGTATATTTCTGCATATGTTCATATAATGAAAGTAAACTGTAAGGGAATATTTAGTTACTGATAGAATGATGATAGATTTTATGAAACAATTTTCAAAGATTTTTTGCTCACCCAACGACATGTTTTTTCTTTTGGTGATCTAAATCCACATCTATCTCTATGTGTCCAGCATCATCTTGGCCATTCGTGCACATGTCGGTTACGTCATTAATGGCATCACCTTTACCATCGAAACCTAAATTTTCTCTTCCTTTCATAACTTCTTGAGAATTTCGTATTTTACGTCTCACTTCGTTGTTAGTCAATTTCGTGATGTGATGAGTATTCTTTTCTTCATTATCTCTCTGTTTTGAACCGATACTATTATGCAGACCATTACTGTCATTGTTGCCATTAGCAACGTTATGTACTACCATTTTTGTTTCTGAAACGATACAATAAACTATAAGGATCTGAGGTAAAACTGAAATAAGAATGTTTGAGTTAAGATTTTATACGTCTGCATATATCCGCTTCAGCTCCATGCAAATATTAACCGAAAGAAATGTCACTTAATTTCCGAACGGATTCCGAGTAAATTAGAAACAAAACGTGATATGTCATTTATCATAGAAAAATATTTAAGTTCTCTTACACAGATCTGTGTTTATGCATATATTATAACTGTACCTCGTTATCCGGGGCGAAGTGAACTCTCGAAACCTGCATAAAACCGAAATATTATTACTCTGTGTAGTTTTGTTATGGTAACACAACCAATGTTTAAGAGTAAAGGGATGCATTATAAAGCATTATAATATTTATGAACAATACGTCATGGCTGGTTCCAAAGTATACTAGTCCAGTGAAGTAGCAAACACTTATTCTCTCTTACTGAAACAGAATAAAAAGCTTTGAACCCATTTTGTAAGCTGTGGTAATCAGTGAAAATAAATCTCAGAAAATAATATTAAAATATTATTACAGTATGTTTTATTTAAATATTTAAATATCATTACGCTGTGTTTTATTTTTATTTTGATGTAAAATTTACAGAATAATATTAAAATAAATACAAAACATACAGAACAACATTAAAATAAATATTAAGTATACAGTAAGATTAATAATAAACGTTGTATAGAAAATATAAAAGGAACTAAAAATAGTCGCGAATAGCAAGTTCTCTCATTAGTTTAAATTATAATATAATTATAAGCCTGGAAATTTTAACCACTTGCTTTATGCAGTGATCTTATTTATTTATTTACTTATTATTATTATTATTATTATTATTACTATTATTATTATTATTATAGTTTTGAAAACTTAATAACGAAAGTACTTCCATATCTACGTTAAAATGAATTACCTCCCTCTTTTGACAGTGTCTGTTCTCTAACGTTTTTACATTTCTGTACATTAGTGTTAGACATACTGAATAGAAATACCGTTTAAAATAATTGTTTTAATTAATTTACAAAAATAAAAACGGCTAAATATCTTTAAACTTAAAAATAAATGGATGCAGGTTTCGTTGCAATATTAGTAGTACAAAATGTATTTATTTATTTATTTATTTATTACAAGCAAACATCTAGTTTAGTTAATATATCAATGTTTTTACATTTCTATACAGAATAGAAATACAGTTTACATTATATCAATTGTTTTGTCTTTTCAGTTTTACGAGCAACAGATAAATGAAACTGTAAAGAGAGAGAGAGAGAGAGAGAGAGAGAGAGAGAGAGAGAGAGAGAGAGAGAGAGAGAATACTTATTATTACAAGCAACAGCAAAAGCGGAAAGTGAAGCGATGATGGACTGGCGCATCAATAAGTCACATAAGGGTGCGATTATACTGAAAACAGAATAATGGACGAGATATGATAGAACTAAACAGCCCAACACTTCAAAAGGTTCTTTAATAAACAACCCAGATAATGTAGATACTTATACGTAGTAATATATATATATATATATATATATATGCCAGTAATGACGAAATCGCCATTGACGCTGCTTGTGAGGTATTTTATTATTTTCTAACTTTAAAAACCTATTTATAATTCTTTATAGCAAATAATTATTGTTTCAGGAAAACATTAATTAATATTAATTCATCAGTAATGAAACACACCTCATATACTGAACAAAAATAAAAGTTTCTAAAATCCTGCTGACAACACACAACAACAACAAGAACAACAGCATGCAACAGCGCCAGTACCCAGCAGCAATACAAGCAATTTAGTATGGATCATCCCATCAGCCATTCTGGGTGCACTAGCACTCGGAGGGTTAAGATTTTTGATGTGGAAATACTGTAACCGTGAGACGTATGAGCTAGTGTTGTATTTACTGCACACACACACACACACACACACAGATACATAAACACACACGTACATACTACGCACACTTATTCTCACAGAAATATGCACACACGTATATATGTGAGCACAATACAGAAGCATACATGCATAAACATATGCATAAACATATATACCTATCAACAGAAACAGAAACAGACATATATTATTATACTTATCTGTAAACACACAAATACTAACAAACATTATATATACCTGACATATATGCACATATTCATATTAAAGAAACAGTACTGCTATGAATTAAATGTAAATATCTTCTCAATGTTTATTTTCAGAATCAAGATACCCGATCCTCCTGAACCCACACCAGTAAAAGAGGGTATATCTCTATGCCTGTCTGTCTGTCTGTCTGTCTGTCTGTCTATCTGTCTGTCTATCTATCTAAGTATCTATCTGCTGTGTTGTTTCGGCTTCAAAGAACCGAGGAAGCAGTAATGTTTATTTTCTCATTATCTTTATAATTTTAATTTGTATTCCAATAAATTGTACTAAATAAATTCTCTACCGTTTTGGCTGGGTTCCATAAACGCTGTGTTATACAACAACAACAACAACAACAACAACAATAATAACAACAACAACAACAGCACCAATAATAATAATACAGGTTTCAAACAGCAAAATTCCAAACAGCAAAAGTTTTCCGAGCAGCAGAAATAGTAATATTTTATCATTTTCTTATGTAAAAACAATTTTTTATTAAAACAATTCTATAACAAAAAATCCTGGAGACATCCGTAAATGGTAAATGTTGTATGTGAAAGGTAAATATTGTATATGAAATGTAAATGGAATTTGTATTTAGACTTAGGTCCCCTTCTAAGGCTATCACTATATTCTAAATATGGAAAGTTCCGAAATCCGAAACACTTCCGGTTCAAAACATTTCGAATTAAGACCTCTCATCTTTAGTAATAATAATAATAATAATAATAATAATAATCACAATAATAATAATAATAATAATAATACTAATAATCACACAGGTATTTTTCTTTTTCAGCTGAAGTTAAGTGGGTTTATAGTGGGACGTCCGTGTCTTACGAATACACGACGGCGGAGACTGCTATGAGGGTCAGCCCGTACAAATTGTGGAGACTCAGCCATATATGACGTTTTGAGGCTTCGCTTTGCGCTTCCTTCTTTTGCTATTGTTTGTATAATATTTTGCCGATATCATAATCATAATTAATATTAAGAACTGAAATAACAGTATACTCTCTCTCTCTCTCTCTCTCTCTCTCTCTCTCTCTCTCTCTCTCTCTCTCTCTCTCTCTCTCTCTCTCTCTCTCTCTCTCTATGTATATTTTACTTCTTAAAATTCCCAATTTGTCGCCACTACACTCAGAGACTTCTGCAGTAAACATAGATTCTGTAAACCTTGGTCTGTTGTCGTTGATGTTGCGAATGTGCAGGGGAGTTCCGCGGTGTCGTTTTCACCTTTGGAGTTGTGCACTACAATATCAAGCTTGACGTTTTTAAATGGAAAGTTGTTCACATGGCAGTCAGGTGCAGTTATTTTACCAGTGTATTTGTCGATGGTGAAGTCGTGAGTATCACCAGCAATGCTGTATGTCCAGCTATCACCAGAGATTTTTCATATCTTCATCATACAAAGTAAAAAGATTTTGGAAGTTTAATTCAATCTGCAATAATAATAATAATAATAATAATAATCCATGTTAACAACAAAAACAACAACAGTAATAATATATGTAAGCTTGATCAAATGTCCAAATGTCAAGCGTCAAAGTACTGCATAGGAGTTTTCCTGTTGGGTGATCTCTAAGACGGACAAGGCGCTCATCCAGTTCCCAGTTCTTCTCTTTGGTGGGCTCCCAGGTTGACTAGAACTATTCTTGCACGTTCTGCAGCCTCGGCTTTCTTTATGTGTGTGACGAGCTCAAACAGGTTGGGATGGGCTTTTCAGATCCAGTTTTTCAACTAGTTTGGCACCCTTCATGATTGTTGTTGGTCGGAGGTACCACGTTGGCCCACTGGTTCCAGAGTAGAAGCTGAAATCTGTCCTGCATTCTGGGATGTGACACTGGTTGATGTAAATTGTGCAGGCCCACAGTCTAAGCATTCGTATCAACTAAGTACCTCACAATAATCCAGTAATAAGTCACTGCACCAAACTAATTATATTATGTTAAAAGAAAGTAGAACAAAGAAAACAATAGCCATGAGGATTGTCATGGACGGACGTTATTAGAACAATCAAGGGATGGAGAATGTACAATCTCTCAACAAAACAAACTGTTAACAAGAGTAATTAAGATGCATGATATGTCATGTAATGTGTAATCTAAATTTTCATTTCATTACCGGCCCCGGTTCGTAGTGGTTCGAATCCCGGCACCGACTCCATCGCAGAGCTGAGGTGTGTACCCATGACAGCGTGCTTGAACCGTAATTGGATAATTTCATTTTAAGATAGAACCATTGCACTATACTGTAGAGGTGCATTTTAACGTATCACTGCCTACAGATCCAGTGTAGATAGAGTGATACGTTAAAGTGGGATGTAGACACAATGGGGTGTACCCATGATGATGATGAAAACAACAACAACAACAATAATAGTAACAGCAAATAATAATAACAGCAAATAATAATAATAATAATAATAATAATAATAATAATAATAATAATAATAATAATAACAACAGTAAAGAAGAAGAAGACGAAGTAGACGAGTTTGTTTTAAAGTTCTGTTTATCAGGAACAGAAGAAAGAAAAGACGTACGTCTACGTCTATCCAGTAGGTATCTGATGTGCAGTAGGTGTTGTGTGGTTTGATGAAAATGCTGAAATGTTGGAATCTGCTGTTTTCATAACTGTGTTTTCATAAATATGTTATTGAGCAACCTAGTTCTTTTCTTCCCCTTCCCTCAATCCCTCTCCTTTAAACGTAAATTCAAACAAGCAATATAAATAACACGAGTTTCTGGTTTGAAGTACTCAGTAAAATGACTTGTTAATTAAATAAACAATGACACGAAATAAAACTTTTATTTGTATAACGTGATATATCAGTAGAAGACATCTTCGTGTAAACAGTACAGCTCATAATGGACATGTACTTTTATTTGATAATAAGGTATCCAACACACTCAAATTAAATTCTAAACACAGACAAATAAGACTATTTTTCTTTGTTTCTTTCATTTCTTTCTTTTGGGGAATGCACTTCTTGGGGAAAAGAAATTTCTAAATTACTGTCGTCTGCTTCTTGTGTGTTAAAGAGAGGTTAAGCTGACACATTCGAGTACATGTTAAACAATATTAATAGTCACTGACATGTACAAAAATTGTTTATTTATTTATTGTTTGTTTGTTTGTTTGTGTGTTTGTTTGTTTATTTATTCATTTAAATTTCTTTTCTTTTATTTTGGTTTCTTTGTTTATTATTTGTTGGACAGTCAAAATAGCATGTTGTCATCTTTAAATTCTTCCGTGCTTTAGTTTCGGAAGGTCGAAATATTTGGTTAATAACTTGGTTAACATATTAAAAATTCAATGCACGAATTAAGGTTTGTTTTGGTAAATACATTAAAGAATTCTTGAGAAAGCAAATATTTGTTTTAATTAATATACAACAAAGAATGATAAAATATATAAATTTATTTGCTACAGAAAATGGCTGGTTTCTTAGTATAGTAATCCAATAAAATAGCAAACACAAACAATTATTATCTTTTGCAGAACAGAAGAAAAAACTTTTAAAAGATTTTGCAAGCTGTGGCAATCAAAGAAAATGTTTTATAAAATCTTAGAAAATAATATCAAAATTTATTACAGTATGTTTTTTTTTCAATTATTTTAATATAAAATATACAGAATAATATTAAAATAAATATAAAACGTACGCAATAGTATTAAATTAAATATAAAAAATATGGAATAGTATAAAAAGTAAATTAAAAAACATACAGAATAATATTAAAATAAATATAAGATATACGGAATAATATTAAAATAAATATTAAGTATAGAGTTAGATTAATAATAAAACGTTGTATATAAAGTATAATATGAACTAAAAATAGTCGTGAAAAACAATTTTTTCGGTTTTAAGAATTAAAGATAGTTGTTTAGATGATTATATTTTTTAAACAATTATTGTTATTGTTGTTGTTGTTATTATTATTATTATTATTATTATTATTATTATTAATTTCCTGGGGTTTTATTTTTATTTATTTATTTTTATTTGTTTTTTATTTGTTTGTTTTTTTGTTTTTTTTGAGCGGGTAATCATGAATTTGAAACTCGATTATTTTATTTGGTTCTAAGTATTTGTGTGTTTGTATTTCCCAGACGCGCAAGCCTTGTTAGCAACGATTTGTTGTTTTGTTTTTTGTTTTTACTGTTTTTGTTGTTTGTTTTTTTGTTTTTTTATTGTTGTTGTTTGTTTTTCTTTGCTGTTTTTTTTTTTTTTAATGAATATTTTAAAATAGCATTTTCCAAACTTCACTATCTGAATAATAACAACTTTTTATTAACTTGTATTACTGTGATTTTAGCTATCAAAAATAAATAAATAAAGAGTGTGTTTATTTTTCAGCTGAAATGACTAACACAACGTGTTGCTGCGTGTATCCGGGGGAACCTTTCGGACACGCCGCGTTCAAATCGAACATCTGGCACACAGGGAGTCAAAAAAAAGTTTTCAAAGGTTATCTGTTTCCTAGCTTTGAACCATCAGTTTATAAAAACGTTTGTGTCAAAACTGCTTTGAAAGGCGCCTGGACGGAACAGTTCTGTTCTGCTGAAGTAACGAAGTGTCAGGCGGTCCAAAAACTGGCGAACGAATTCAACTTAAAAAAACTGGCATCCACCAAGATCCGAACACTAGTTCCTCAGATGGCAGTAATGGACGAGGTTGGTTCTGGTTGCACGTTAAGTGAAAATGACTGGGTTCTAATTGAAGAAAGGTTAAATGGAGATTTCTCCAAGTTAAATGACAGTGTTGCAGACTCTTTCACATATTTCACATTCCACGCGACCGGCGGACAGCTTGGGAGGAAATTACAAAAATAACATTACCCTGTCTGATCCAACAGTACACTCGTTAGACAGGCGTTTTGGTGACTTAGACAAAGGCTTCGAAGGAATTAAAGCAGTGTTTGAAAAACACACGTGTAATCATGAATGCTGTCGTTGGTTAAAACCAGACGCTGACATCATAGACAGTGAAACCAGGAAATATTTTACTCAGTCGCTTCACGGTCAGTTTGAACGTTGTACGCCAACTGCACCATCACCCAGTAGTATTCGAATCTCACTCGAATGACCGTAATTCTGCACATTTACAAACAGCAAGCAATAAACCAGGTCACGGGAACAACGCTACCACAAAAAGAACACATACACTCTAGACACACACACACACACACACAAAAGAAAATCAACAAAACTTTCACTCACACACTCACATACAAACACACACCTAAATATATTTTTACTGCTAATTCTATTTCTATTAAATACAATCATTTATTTACTTTTTTGTTTCTTTGTTTCTTTTATTGTTTATTCTCAGCTCTTGTTTAAACATAATTATATTAAAACTCGTACATATAAATGAAGATGGTAAATTAATAGTTTATTTTCATGATTATTTTTTGACTAAAGAGATGTGTTTACATCTTCTTAATGGGAACGACGCACACGCACACATACACACACACACACGTTATCTATAGAGAGACATCACAAATGGAGAAAGAGAGACCTTGAAAATATTCCTAGTAAAATGAAATTTATTTTCGGGTAGATTCAGAATGTGTTTGTATTGTTTATAGCTACACCGTGGATCAATGGGTTTTCCGTTATGATTCACTGACCTTAGCCTTGTCTTCGAGACCACTCAGGCGTGGCTGAGTCAGTCTCAAAGTAAAATAGTATATTTTAAAAGCGGATATAAATTGTAGGGACGTCACGTATGTAAAACAGAAAAATTAGAAAATATTTAAATGGAAATGAATATAAAATATTTTAATCATAAAGTTGATATATATGGGTGTTGTGTGTGTGTGGACACAGAGAGAGATGTTTGTACAATAGTATTTGTTTTGCTAATCTTACACCCTTGTTCACATTAAATAATGTCAGTACATACTAACTTGTACAAAACTTATTTATTTATTTATTTATTTATTTATTTATTTATTCATTTATTTTATTTTTTATATTTTATTTTATTAAAATTAAAACTAATTATTTTAGTTAATTTACAAAAATAAAAAATACCAAAATATGTGTAAACCTGCTTATTAAAGTAAATAGCTTCTGCAAAATGAAATAGTTCAGCAAAACGAGAACAGAAGAAAAATATTTAAAATAATTCAGAGTAATATTAAAATAAATATAAAATTTATGTATAGTTTATATTAATTAATACAGACAATTAACATATGAAATATAACTAGTATGTATGAATGTATGTGTATATCTTTGTTGTTGTTGTCGTCTTGTTTTGCTAATAATGATATTCATGATCTTGTTTTCTGACATTAGACAGTTGTATGTCAGTAAATATATTAAACTGGAGGGCTTCGCCGTATCTCTTCTTCTCTTCTAATATTTTCAGTGTACACTTGTCACTATGAAATATAACGGATCTGCTAAGTATTTTAAATATAATATAATCGAAGATAATAGCCGCTGCTTTGTAACAGTCGGGTAACGATCTTTTTAACAGTCGTGTATCGATCTCTGTAACACTCGTTTCATGAGCTCTGTAACTGACGTGTAACGATCTCTGTAACAGTAGTATAACGAGCTCTGAGGGGTTCAGTTGGGACAGTGACCCAAAACGTTCGGGAATCACTGCGTCTGACAGTTATAAATGTGTGATTCAAATTATGAATCCATATATATATATATATATATGCTTGTTTATCTGTTTTTAAAATATTATTCAAAATAACTTACAAAAACCTAATTTAAAAAAAATAATAAAAAATTGTCACTTTATTAACATAAAACTAGTTTTAAAAAATTAAATCAAAAAAGAAATTAATTATGTAAGGCATTTATTTTATTTCAAAATTTCATGTACTTTTAAATAACCTGAAAAACGTTATATTTTTTTTTAATCTGAAAAAATCTTGACATCCAAAAATTTCATGTTTAGAATTAATTAACCATTTCATGTTTAGCAAAATACGCATTTAAATGCACGAATAGATAATTATATAGCCATTCCTTCTACGAAAATAGATTGTTTTTTAAATAAGCTTTATTATTTATTATAATACCAAGGCAAATTTCTTCTTCTTCTTCCTCTTATTGCTTCTTCTTTTTTTTTTCCTTCCTCGTCTTTTTTGCCCCTTTATTTTCATCCGGTCAACCCATAGAGAATTCCAGTTCAGTTCTTCAGTATAATAAAAGATATGGCCAAACAAACGTTTTGAATAAAATTAAATATTTCATAATATACATGTAAAATAATACTTGCAAATTTTCAAAAGAGAATAAATAATGGGACAGGACAATCTTAAATTGTCAATATTTACTTATTTACTTCTGACTCGCCAAAATTTTAATTTTGACATTTGTCTGGTATTATTATTATTATTATTATTATTATTATTATTATTATTATTATTAGTTTTGTATTTTTTATATTTGTTCTGTGTGTCACATTTCTTCTTCTTTGTCTATTGTTGTTACACTTGTCTTTTTTATTTCTTTATCTATATCATTGTTCCCCTTTTATTAACAGCGTGTGATAAAATGAAATATCTGTCACTGGGCTACTTTTCGAAATGCATCCGATTCAAAATGGCAATCCCTCATATGACACGCATCGACACACGTTAACTTTTTCAGAATGTTGTAACGTCTGTTTAAAGGAGGAAAATCGTAGGAAAACAAAAGACAATGTCTGCTCCCACGTAGTGGGCGTAATTGACCTTTTACGTTATTTGAACTCAGAACTGTTGTAGTTCACTATAATGCCGACAGCAACAGTAACATTAAGGTAATGACATACCTGTTTAAATAACACTTACTGACTTAGGTACCATGGCCATAACGTAAGCAGTCTGATGATCATGTTGTTAAGTTTATGGTTATTGTCTATATTTCGTGTCATACTCATAGCATTTTCAATTTTAATTTTGGATTTGAGTTGCCAATTGCCTCAGCACTTATTTACTTATTATCTTATTCAAGATATTGTTATACGTTTTAATTTTACTTTCACTTTCAGTGTAACATCTGTTATACTACTCAAAGTTTTATTAAACATAGATATTGTGAAAAATAAATGTGTCACGTGTGTGTTTATATATATATATATATATATATATACATACACAAACATACACATAGACACACAGACACACACACAAACACCTATACATTTAAATACTTTTCAATATATATATAGCCATTTTAAATAATTGGTAATTTTGCAGTTAGTTTACCACTTATTGTTTTATTCACAATGTAGTAAAAATGTTGGGTTTTGGGGGTGTTTTATGCTGCTTAATCAGATAATACCATACGTCCAGTCATTAAGCCTATGCTTTTTGTTAGTATTTTTACCCTTATTTTTGAGGTTGATTTAACGGCCAATGCTATTTCAGTGTAAAAACCATCACACATCAGGAGAAGAAATTTAGTGATGGTAGCAGCTGTCGGATGTCGTTATAATCAAAGTATGTCAACGACATTGTCATTTAAACTCTTGCAATAAAACAAGTAAAACAAGATGATAATAATAATACCAAACATTTCACTTTAAATAATTATATTTCAGTAATTTTATCATCATTCCACAATGCTCTCTGAAAAAACCAGGAGGCAAGACTGTCACAGAATTCCACAATGCAATGCTTTTAAATACTTTTCACTGGTTCCATGACAACACTTCCTGGTTAACATGAGTGATGATGTTTCTTTACTGTTTTCTGCATTCAAAACATTTGATATACCCTGAAAATACTGCAGGGAACAGTTAAGATTTTTATGTCAGCTTCAGTAAATCTTGATATTTTAGGCCTGAAAAATAACCTTGGCTTAATGGCCAGGACCTGTGGTAATAATAATAATAATAATAATAAAAATAATAATAATAAAGGAAATCATTGATAGGGGAAATATTTTCCAAACTAGTGACCTAATGCAAGACTCCTTTGATTACTTCATTGTTCCTACCCATAATGAGCAAATTTACAAAATTTCAGCAATATCTAAAATGTTCTTTTATGTTAACTTATAAAAGTAAATTTATATTTACTTTGTCTAGAGAGCTCAAAAATAAATCTACTGGAATTGATCTCAGTGTTCCAACATACAAAGAAGCTCCAGGAATTCTTGGTTCCAGTGTTGAATACCATGTGGTGGTTGTGTCAATATTGCCATTCTTCAAGTCTGCCAAACATAAGCAGTCTGATGTTGTTCAGTTTATGGTTATTGTCTATATTTCATGTCACAGCATATTTTTAGATTTGTTAATTGTCATTGTAACTTGTGACTTAATAAAACCATGCAAAGCATTGTTCAGATTAGTACTGCTATTTCTTGTATTTCTTAAAAGCTGTAATTGTGCATTGATCCAACTAAGTTACAATCTTTCATATTCTGTAACAATATTATGAGGGTTATGTTATTATTATTATTATTACATATTCTAACAAGTTTTGTTATTGTTTCACGTCATTAATCAAAAACGTAATTAAACATTAAAACAGAATATATAAACTACAGACAATTATTTCAAAATAATAATTCCATACAGAGAGAGATTTCTGTTGACAGATTTCCAAGAAGTTTAGTGACTTTGAAGAGTTGCATGAGAAACTCAGTGAGAAGTTTACTGGGACAGTTCTCCCCCCAGTCCCTAGAAAAGTGTTGAGAGTGAATGATGCCATAGCTCGGGAGAGGAGAAATGGACTGGATCACTTTTTGAAGATGATTGCAGCCATTCCAAAAATTGGTTCCAGTAGCATAATTCTAGAGTTTTTAGGTAGGAATTTGTGAAATGTGCATGTGGTGTATGTGTTTGTGCATATGTGTGTGTGCATGCACATGCAGATTATGTGTGTATGTAATTTAAAAAATAATAATAAAATTGTATGTCTTTTGGTAATAAATCAGTGATGTATTGCAGGAGTGAATCCAATAAAAGCTGGAAAATATTGTGTGTCAGGTGATCTCAGTAAAGACAAGAGTGTTGAAGAAACTAAGTCAGAAAATGCTGATAGAACTAGGTAAACATCCCTATTCAGAGTTTAATTTTTCTGTAAACAATCACTTTCTGATAATACTAACAATGGAGAGATTCATAATTATGACCACAAGATTATGTTTACTTTGTCATAGAAATATTTCTGGAGAGAATCATTAAATTAAACATTCAGTGATTTTCTTTTCTCTTCTTTTTCTATGTTTTTCTTGACTTGTCATTTATTTTCTTGTAACAATTTCAGTCCTGATGTGAATGTTTTCGATGAAGAAGATAAAAATGAAGTAAACTCTGAAGGACTGTTTGTAGAAAGTGAAGATAACCCAACATCAGATCTATTTTCTGGACAGTCTAGTAATTCATACATTTCAGGTAAAGAGAATATTGATATAGAAAAGAGAAATAGTCATAAAACATGTTCCGTAAGTTCATATTACCATTTTCACACTTGGTTACATTATATTAATTACTTTTTTAATGTTATCAGGTAAGAGTATATTGTGTGTGTGCTTGGATAGATAAATTTTAAATTTTACTTTACCACATTTATTAAACTTATTAATATTTAAAACAGCAAACTAATCATATTTAAATAGCAGTACATACATAAAATTAATTAACTACTGAAGTATGAAACACTGAATATCCATTTCCCTTTTTGGTCTTTTGTTACAAAGTATTCATACAAATATAAAGCTAAAACTAGGATTGATGACAAACAGGTTTCCTATTTGCTTTCTGCTCTTTTTTAATCTATCATTTTTCAAATTTTAAATAAAAAATTTTTAAATTATTATTTATCTATAATTTAATTATGTTTTGTGTTTATATAGAAACGCCATACTTGTTTGAAGATCAGGATTATGGAGGTGGAATAACAGAGGAAGAAGAGACTAATTTGTTTTTACCTGACTCCATTATCACAACAAAATTTACTGGGCAAACAGATGATGACACAGATACTGAAGAGCTGTTCAAGTATGAAATATTCAAATATATTTGACATAATCTCTCTCTTTGTATGTATGTGTGTATAAATATGTATTTATAGATAGGTAGACAGGTAGGTAGGTATGAATAATACATACATCACCTTTTATTATTTTGGTGCTTTCAGTTACATAGAATGCTCAAAACCTGGTTTATCAAAAGCCATACTTTCATTCCTTGCACATCACATCCAAACAGTTCATGACAGTTAACGTTTCTCTCTTTGACTGTGTTAGCTTTCACACAGCTTCTACAATTTTTTCTGTTATTTTATTTCTAGGATAGAAGATAACTTAGATAACATAATGAGGATCAGCTCTAAGAAGTCTGCAGACTGTAAAATGTCTCCCACAGCCAATCAGAATGCATCTTCCAGTGTCCCAACCAATCAGGATGATTCTTCTTATTTTACAGCTAGTGCAAGTGAAGCTTCACATAAATCAAAATTTCTGGTAAAACCAAAACCAACTCCAAGATCAAGACCACCAGTAAGTGATAAGCCAAAACCACCAGTCAGCAATAAACCAAAACCACCTGTAAGTGATAAATCTAAACCATCCATTTTCCAGAAACCTCCAGTTATAGAAACCACTGAAAAAGAAAAAGTTTCAAATGAAACCACTGATAGTTTGAACCCAGATGACATTGTGAAATATATTCAGTCTAACAGTGAAAACAATAACACTGATTTGGATTTGTTCTCATAGTCAGAATCAGTCGTTTTCATGAATATAATAAATTGACATTTGTTTACCAGTTGATCTTAATCATAAATGGGTTAGAGTTTACTGTTGTTTTTTGTTTGTTGTTGTTATTTTTTGCATCCTATAATTAATCACTTTTCTTAAAATTATCATAAACTATCTTGTTCTGGTTTTATACAGATCATGTCAGCTAAATCAGTTTGAAGTTTTATTAATAATTATCAGTATTAATGATGAGTAAATAGTCAGGACTGTATTTAACATTATTTCTGTATGACCCATTAATGACATGACACAAAAGCTATATTTTGAAAATTATTTTTAAATGGAAATCTTAAGCTTAATGGGTTGACTTCTTTTATTTTTTTCTAAATTTAACAGCTGGAAGACCATTTTGTTGTTGTTAAAGACAGTTTTAAAACTGCACTCTGTATTGATAAAAAAAAATATGTCAAACAATTTGTTGGAGTAATAAGAAAAAACTGCTAAGCATGCATTAATTGATAAACTGTTATAAACATTGAAAAATGAATTATACTTTTGTTGATGATATAGAAGAAAAATATCATGGCATCGTGGTCCAGTTAGGGTCTTTTAACCTGAAAAATTGCAAATTCCAAACTCTGTTGATGTTATGAGAGTTTAATTACATTAGGTAATAAAATATAACATACCTAGCAAATGTGAAGTAAGTTATTATTGTATTAGAGATTGTCTTTATTTCTTTTATTTTTCTAATAAAAATAAAATCTTTAAGTACTGAACATTATTTCTAACAACAATTTTTCCAAAACAACCAATATAAAATGCGTAACATAAATTTAGTGGATCCAGTGGCTAAGCTAGTTTTGATGCTACCATTTTAAAACAATTTGGGATGTATATTTGCTGCATATTTAAATGTGGGTCTTTCAATCAAAATATTTTATGATGTATAAATTACGGCAAAATAATGAATGTAAAACTGGCATTGTGAAATGTTAGTCAGTTCTGCACATTCTCATATAAATTTGTTGCAAATATTCTAGATTGCAAAGCTTTCATTAAATATTTGATAACTGACAATACTTAGTTTTCACAATTCATAATTTTATTTTTAAACTGATAAACAGAAATTATTTGGATAAAAGTAAAATTACATTTTTAATTTTGTTTTTCTTATATGCTGTTTTTGTAATTATAAAATAATTAAACACTAAAATATTTATTTTGTTTTTTTCACAAACTGTAACAAAGACAAATACAGTCACTAAAATTGCATAGATATATATTCATATAATTATTTTTAATTTTATTATGTGAAATTATGTGTTAACAGCAGTTAGGAAGCTTACACAAACATGCTTTAGTATAAGTAACTACTTTGTGTGTAAACTCTCGCTGAATGAATTAGATGTCAGCAAAACATTTTGAAGTAAAGTAATGCTGTGTTCTTTTGTGAAAACATTCCAAATCAATCGCTTCTGAGATTTCCCCTGTAAATGATTCTTTAAGATTCCTATTATCGATTTCCACTGTTGATAGCATCTAAATAATATATTTTTTTCTATATTAAGTAATTTCTGTAAAAAGATATGGAAAGTCAATCGATAAACTTATTAACTGCGTTAAAAACATGTTGATCATGGTTGACTATTTTCTGTTGGTGTAATTTTAAGATCATCCCAGATAAACCTTTTTTATTTTTAAAAACATAATCCCATATAATTTGGGTGATGTTAATATCTGGCCCTTGAACTAATACAGTTCAGCAGTGTAAACTATTTTGATCACATGATAGCAACAAGGTCATGCTCATTCAGTGACAGATTATGTAACAAAACCTACAAATGAACACACATGCTTAGAATAATTATTTCCATTTTGTGGCAGCTGATCTAGATAAAATAAAATAATAGCTTTAAATGTTAATGAAATTGCTCATACACAGTTTGACTGTTTTAATGAAGAATGATACTGGGGGATTTGACTGCTGACAGTAAAATAGACGGTGACAAAGACAACTATTTAAAATGTAGAGAAAACTTCCAGACTAAGATCTTAAAGATGGAACTGACCAAAGTAAAAAAAAATAACAGGGGTAGGTAGGAAACATGGCTGAATGCGTCAATCTTTCTGATCACCTGTACCATGTAACTTTTGTAAATGAGGCCACGGAAAAAATAAATAAGTAAAAATATTTATATTACAATTATTTAAAATGATAGTTTGTTTTTTGTTAGTTTGTTAATTATTGTGAAAGGAATATTATTTTATATGTTAATACAGTATTAAGAAAAAAACTGATTGACTAGACTAAGTTTAAGCCAGCTGTGTTTATATAAACCAAAGAATAATGGCTGTGCAGATTCATAATAATAAAACAGTTAACTGATCTAACTACCATTAGAAATAATGGATCTCCTATCGTTACATAATAATAAAAAACCAGAAATGCTACTCACTCAAATTGTACTAATAACTTATTTTGTAAATTTTTAAATATATAGTGAATAATTCATATTACTCAGTAGAATTAAATACAAAACAAACTTTTAAAAAATTATTTATTACAGAATTCCATTTTATTGTGTTATGCACAAATAGAATAAGCAGTAACAACAAACCTTTGCTATCTATATCTTCACTATTCTACAACTTACTGATTCCAGATTTTTTCCAATATAGCATTCACAGTAACCTTCTGATACAGATCAAAAACAAGCTGTTCACACGCACACAGAGACTACATTATAATATAATGTGTGTGTGTTTGTGTTTATATACAGTGTGTATGGTTGTATATCTATATATAGGCCACATGGTTTTTTGATATTTTCTATACACAACTTGTTGAAATACACAGACAATAACAATGCAAAATGCAAATCTGCATACTGGTGTTAATCAATATTTTAAACACATTTATATCATCTGTAATAATATAATATTAAATAGTGCATTTAATAATAAAGATTTGTTCCTATCTTGCAGCTCTTAAACATCTGAATATTACTCTAAATAGCTTTTTTTTATTTATTTCTTTATTCTTGCTATTAAACATTACAAAGATGCCTAAGACATTAATTTGTATGTATCAGAAATAAATAAAGAAAAACAAACATACAAAAAAATTCAAATAAAATAAAACAATGAAATGTGATCTTGCACAATGAACCAAAGTTAAGTTTGTAATATGGATTAATGCAAATATCAATATTCCTGGTAAGTTTTGTTTAAATACCTCTCCCATCTCCACAGCTGGGGTGATTGCAAAGGCATGCCTAGCTGAAATTTGGTAAACGTGAAATAGGCTAAGTGTAAACATTACTCTCTATACTTTATAAATAGTACTATAGTTACAATACTACATAAAACAAATCCTAAATATCCAAAGGAGGGAAATCCAAAAATGTTCAGCATGTATCCACCAATAGTAGGAGACACAGTTCTAACCAGAGAGTTTACAGCCATGTTCAACCCTAACATTGCACCTGTAGAAATAAAACATCTTTAAATTCACACATTTCTGCTATATATAAATTAATTTAATAAAATTAAAATGTTGATGTACTATTTCATCATAAAATAAAGTTGCTCTCCTTAAATCCAGAACATTACTTTCCACATGAAACATCAATGTTACCACAGTAGAGCACATATTTTAATTTGAAACAGCTAGAGGCTTTTAACTGAACTATTAATTTAATACAATCATACCCAAACATTCTGTAATTTATTTTAGTTTATATAAATTTATAAAACTAATGACATTATACACCTTATTACCTGTGTCAGCATCTGACACTGTTTTGGTGATTGCAGCACTAAGTACAACATTCTTTGCAGTCATTCCCACTATGAGTGGAAGAAACACAGCAATCAACTGCCAGATGTTTGTACAGAAAGCCTGAAAACACAAAAATTATGACTTTAATCAAATCTGGTGCCACATATTTTTTTTTTAAAGTATTTTGGTTCTTGTTGAAATCAAACAAATTAAATCATTTAGTATATATGCTAGAGTTCTATGTGTCACTTCAACAAAGTCGACTCATGTCTTTAGATATTTTCTGGACCTAGCTCAAACATTGCGGACTGGTGTGTGAAACAGGCTTGCTACATTTTACAGTCTTCCACATATAAAGATAAAACTTACCATTAAAAGATAAGACCAGATAAGTATGAAAGCTGACCACTTGAGTATTGAACCATCAGTGAACTTCTTAGTAAAAATTCCAATGCCAATGCCCTGCACTATCTGAAACACATTTTACATATCTTACAGTTTTTAATCATACTTTAATAATTTTTATTAATAATCATATGTATTTTATTTAATATCCAAGTATGTATTTATAATTTTATTCCAAAGATTATTAATTATACCTACCATACTGGTGACTCCAATGTAAGACATAATAAAACCATTCTGATCAGGTGGAAGATGAAACATGTCAATTGCTACCACCTGAAACATACTTTGAAATATACCTGCAGGTATTCCTGTTTTAATAAACAAAACAAAAAAAAACAATAAATAAATAAATAAATAAATAAATGTATCATGAAAACTTTTTCACCCATTCTTGACTGTAACTGAGATGTATAATATTACTGTTCACATCCATCCAACAATAGTCAAGACTGGATCAGCACCTCATAACATTCACAGTAATTATCTGTCTTCATTTTGAAAGTACTAGAACACTAGACAATACCTGTGTATTTTCAGCTTGTGTTAGTAGTTCACAACAGCAAAATGAAATCAAACATTGATTTTTTTTAAACTGTATGTTAATGAAGTTTATTATAAAATATTATTTATACAGCATAAATACATTGTTGACTTTTCAATATGCTCATAAATAAAATCAGCTGGTATTTATGAATGTGGGATAAGTCTGTAATTTATACACAGCTGTGAACACATCTCTCTCGCTTGCTCTCTCTCTCCATCTGTCTACACAAACAGACAAACCTAACATGCACAATATTAAGAAAGCTATTAATTACATTTCTGACTAGTAGACGGTTCACTAATAACCATGTGTTAATGTTTTGTTAACCTATATTCAGTTCAGTGGCTTTCAGTACATGCACAGGTTTCTTTAAATTGGATTAAATGAGCGGGGCCAGCAACTCCTTTCAGCTATATGGTTTTTGTCAACTACGATAACAATATCTTTCACATGTACTTTATCACAAACAGAAAACAATATGCTGTTGCATTAGAAAAGCATTCACATTAGTGACAAAGAAGACAATGGGTTGAGTCAAAGGCAAGTTTAGATTGAGTTGGAAAAACACTGACCTGAACCTATTTTAACTGCAAGGAGAAAGAGAGCTCCTGGTACCAGCAGCAAGTTTAAAATTTTCTGAATATTGAAAACACTTGTACTGGAAACTAAAATAGTTTTTGCAAAAATTAATACTTAGTTCTTTAATGTACATAAATGTAATTTATTAAAACAATAACATATATAATCAAATATTTTTAAAATATCTGTTTAATTTAAGATCACTTCCACTATTATTTCTTAGAAAAATTAAAATTTAATTAAGCTGTTTTTGGTAAATAATAATTATCATGCAAAACATTATGTAAATGCTAAATTTTGTTTTGGCAAACATTAAACATTTACTGTAATGTAAAGATTAAACTAATATAAGGTATTTTTAAAGCCACTAAACATTTACTGTCACGTAAACATTAAACTAATGTAAGGTATTTATATAATAACACTAAATATTTACTGTAAGATATTTATATAAACACTAAACATTTACTGTGATGTAAACATTAAACTAATGTAAGGTATTTATATAAACACTAAACATTTACTGTGATGTAAACATTAAACTAATGTAAGGTGTTTATATAAACACTAAACTCATGTTAGCTGCTTTGGTAAACAATGAACATTATATTTACTTATGCACTATTTATTTGAGAAACAATACCTTCATCAGTAACCTTAACTTCTGTTTTTTTTGTGTGTTTTGGAACAAAAAGTAAAACTAGAACAACACTTAGCAATGATCCAGCACTTGCCAGGAATGCAGTGAATTCTTCACTGTTGTAAATAAATAAATAGAATTATGTTAGAAATCTAGTATTTTAAATAAAAAATAAAGTTTATATTTTCAGATATTCAAAAAACAAATAAAATGTAAAAAACAAAAAAATTGTAATTCTCTTTGCAGTTTCTTAAATTATACATGGAAATTTCGGAAATTTAATATGAAATAGATTATTATAAAAGCTTTAAAGTCAAAATGAAACCTGTAATTCTTGGTAACAAGTCCACCTAAAAGAGGACCTATCACCATGCCAACACCATACGACATTCCAAGTTTTCCTAAAGCATCAGCTCTCTCGTGTGATTCTCCTAGGTCAGTAACAATCATCTGACCTCCTGTAAAACAGCACAAATAAATATATATTCTAATCTTAATACAAAATACTAAGTGTCTCTAAAAAGTTAATTGTAAAATTACAAAGCATATTTCAAAACCTACAACATTTTAAATGGTCCAAAGAGAATTAATAATCATTTACCCTGACACATTCGTCATTTATTAGTGACAAAGACAAAACAAAATACATGTACCCTGCATTGCATGCATCAACAAGGAAGGCAGTCTTGATAAGAAGAGGAGTGGAATGTTATATGACAATCCAAGTAGGAAATAGCTTGAAGCTGAGGCAACAAAGGCTAAAGTCATTGCTGCTCGACCTCCAAAGAGATCACCAAACCTGCCATATAGTGGACCTCCTACCAGCTGGACAATAGCAAACACAGTCTGAAGATAACCAAACACTACTGGATCCACACCCAGTTTCTTTGACAAATACTGAAATAAAAAAGTAAATAATTTAAAAATCTGTAGATTAAAAAAGTATTAAAATAATTTAAAGTATGTAGGTCAAAGAAATTGAGCATAATTATATGCATTCCAGGAACAGCCTATACTTTTTAATCAATTTTTGTGAATGTATAATTGTACATATACATGTTGTGTGTATGTGCATCATTTGTATAAAAAGACCAAATTTCCAACTGTCAACATGGTATTTCACAAGTGCTGTCCAATCTGCCATTAAAGACAACCGATATTGGTATGCATATGTGTGTAGTTTTATTAATTTATTAATATGTAGAAACATACATACTTAAGAATACATACCAACAAAACCCAATAAATTTAATATACACAGAGAATGCAAAGAGACATGATTTACTTTCACAAATATATTTAAATTACATACAGGCAACGTTCCCATCTGAATCCAGAAACATGTTGCGTACAGAAATATGTTGATATGTACCACAAGAATCACTTTATGAAATCTGAAACCAAATATTTCAACAGTACTGTTTCCATTTTCTGTGGAGGTAGTTGTGTCTCCTGTTTTCATAGTAATCTCATCAGAATTATTGAGAATATCGTTTGATTCATTGCTTGTTTCCGATTTAACACTTCGTTTTTGCATATCTTATTTATACCAAATATGCACGCAGTCATTTGTTTTATTTCTTCTTCTTCTTTTTTTTATTAAAGGGAAAATACTCTGCCTGGCATTGACATTTATCACATATGTATTAATTTGTAAAAAAAAAAAAAAATACTAATAATAATATAAATAAGAAAGATTTATTTTAATTTATGTTTAATAATTGAAAAACTGATAATATAATTCGTTCGTTGTTTTGTACCGCTGTTTATTTAGAATGTGTACAATTTTGCAAAGTGATTAAATACATTCTTTTGTTCTCTCATAGCTAGTTTCGATTTTTCCACAGAACACGCCCGTAAATATAGGCATTGAAAGCTCGGTTATGAGATATTTTGTTTCTTAATAGAATAAAAATAATAATAATAATAATAAAACTTTCTAGAATACATTATAATTATTCATATATATTAATTAGTTATAATTCGAATTCATGTACGCATTAATGAATATTCTAAAAAAATAATTTTCTAAATTAAATATACAAATATTATTGCAATTTTATAAAACATAAAAATATCAATAATAAAATCATGTAAACTGGGTTATTTTTAACGTTAATGTTCTGCATTCAGATTCCATTTTCACCGTAAACATTTTTGATGAACTGAAACATGAACGTGTTGATTTTTTTGTAAATTAATTATTAAATAAATGAATCATGATTAATTTTGTTTGTTTTTCTAGTGTTATTATTATTTTTTTTTTCCTCTGCAGGACCCACTAACAGAGTACAGGTTCTTTTTATGTTTAACTGAGAGGTAGACTGTTACCTCGGTTTAAAGCGGTAGCTTAGTGATGTTTCGGTTTATTCGGAAGTACCAGACAGGGAAGATTTCTATTTTTGCAATATCATGTGACATCAGTGGACGTGATGGTAAGTTTGATAATGTTGGAACAATTTTATATTGACATTTAACAGTTGTTTCTCATTACCTAAAATTGTGAATTAGCCATTCGGAACAGTTTGTTTAAAACAAGTTGGTAGGTGGAAAATAATAAAGATATAAAATGAAAATATATAAATAAAGTAATAAAAACTTTGGAGGGCAAAAAAAGTATTAAGATTACACTTTAAAGCAATCTTCATGTTTAATATGTTTGAGATAGATGGAAATAATTCACTGACGAATAATGTTCAGATTTGAAGGCTTGCTCAAATACTGTAATATACTAATATATATACTAATATAGGTATATATATATACACACACACACATGTACACTACTTGATATATATGTATCAAGTAGTATACAAAACATTGTTTGATGGATATTTTTAGTATTAACTGAGTTGCAACGTAACAAATCATGTAACTTGAATATGACTTTGACTCTAATGTGTAATGACTGATGAATATCCATCATTTAATTGATCATACTTGACTGTCACAAAACAAAACTTAGAGTTAATTAGTTGAAAATATTTTAAACTTTTTTAATGTAAGTAGAGGCAGTTCTTATTTTTCAGCATTTGTTTGAAAAGTAATGTTATTTCTCTTTTGAAATGTTTGCACTACATTTGTAAAGTAAGTTAACAGTTCACAATGCTAATTCTAACAATAGTATTAAATTAAAATATTAACAACAGCCAAAAATAATTAATACTGCTGATATAAATTAAAAACATTATTTATAAAATTTAAAATATTTAATTTAAAAAAATAAATATTGATAGAAATATTTTTCCTATTAGTTTGATTATAGATATATAAAACAAAAGAATTTAGGTTCCCATGGCAAAAAGGAGATAACTCTGAAACTGCTGTTACTCGGAGATTTGTCAGTTGGAAAGACATGTATTTTAAGAAGATATGTTTTTAATTTCTTCACCCACATACAGCCTACTGTATCCTTAACAGCAGAAGAAAATAACATATTTAGTCAATTACAATTCTGTATAAATGTCAGAAGAGATTTTAGTTGTTATTGTTTTGTTTGTTATTCATATTTATTTGTTTTTTCTTTTCTTTCATATGGTTAGACTAATGTCTAGAGAGCATGTTACTAAACCACATACATACATGTCAAGACAGCTATTTGTAATTAACTTTAATATATGTATTTGTGTGTGTGTGTGTGTCTGTGTGATCAAACTTAAATCACACATGTACATTCTTCTTGTAAACATTTTCTTTAAATTGCCCAGTGACTTAAATCTAAGAAAAGCCTACTTACTAACTTACTAACCACTGTATGTATGATTAGTATATATAGTTGCTGTATGGTTTGCATTTGTTGGTTCCTTAACTACCAATTTTCACTGCAGAGCTAATAAAATCTACACATACTTTTAAAGATTGTGCTTTACTTCTTATAAATATTTTACGCATTTAATTAGTGATTGTCCCATCATTAGGAATACTGACATAACAAATATATAGTTTGTATATGATCAGGTTTTATTACATTACCATTATTAAGTCCAATTCATGCAGAAGTCCTGAATGTTTTGTAACAGTGTATATGTATCCCTTACTTGAAGATAAATTGAGTCATTTTTGATTCAAAGTGTGATCACTCAAGGACCAAAAGTTTTGAATGGTGACCAATACTTTGGTCAGTTAAAATAGACAGGAAGATAAGCTGGGGTTACAGTGGCAAAAGTCTGACCTGTTCTTGATCTGTTTTTGGAATTTGTTGGTTTATTTTTTTCAGGCAAGTGGTGGTGATAAAAAAGAACATCTGTACAAGATCCTGGTGATCGGAGAGCTTGGAACAGGAAAAACTAGCATCATCAAACGTTACGTTCATCAGTTTTTTTCACAGCATTATAGGGCCACAGTATCCTTAAATTTCACCTGCTAAACCCAAATATTAAAGCTATTTATGTTTCAGCAAACTTTAAAATCATAAATTGAAAATAAATTAAAATGAAAATAATGTATTACAAAAATTTTGATGACTGTTTTTAATTTCTCTTTTTAATTCTTATTTATTTATTGGCTTTATTATTATTTCTCTTGTTTTCAAATTTATTACAACTTTTTAAAAAAGAGTCTTTTGCATAAAATGTAATGTGCTCTCTAGATTATATTCTAAGGGAAAAAGACTTTCTTTCTTTTGAAATGACCCAGTTAAAATAAATGGTACAGTTTAACAGAAAAATAAATACAACTATATTGGATAATTGATCCCTTGATAAATCTGTATTAAGTTTTTAAAAATACTTTATCAGTTGATTAAAAATGAACAATAATATGAAATATCTTAATTTTCTCTTTTAAGATAACAACTACCCTATCATCTGAGGTCATAGTAACATAACACTACATACTCTACCTGCATTTTTTTCATGTTTTCTTTATTTATTGCTAATTTAGAATTAATTTTTTTTTATAGAGATTTACAACATTTTTAAAGTGATAGCAATTAAGTTTAGTGAGATAAATTTGTCTTTTGTCAGTATTTAGACATCTGTTTTAAACTCATTCCTAAAAACGTTTGATAAAATATCACCTCACTTTATATTCTATATCTAGTTGAAAGGTCAGTACCCTGAACCACTGAAGATGTATTAGATAAATGCTGATACAGTAGCTGTACTCTCTCTGTTATGATTAAACTACATCGATGGCAAATAAAAAACATCTTGTATAAGAAATAACAATAGGAACTTTCCTTAACACATTAAGATTGGAGTAGACTTTGCTCTAAAGGTTTTGAACTGGGATGCTGACACATTGATTCGTCTACAGTTATGGGATATTGCAGGTATTCAAATATATATATTAAAACAGCATTTAAAAGATAATAAATTAACTTAAATATAATAATATAACAAAATGGCTTAAGCATTCTTATTTGTTATTTATTTCTATGTTTTTTACTTAATATATATATATATATATATATATATATATATATAATATAATATTAAAAAATTATTATATCATGAATAAGTGTTTTATTTTTAAAATCAGTTGTGATTTCAAAGCATATATATTATTTATTTATATCAGGTCAAGAAAGGTTTGGGAACATGACGAGGGTTTACTACAAAGAGGCTGTTGGAGCTTTTGTTGTGTTTGATGTTACCCGTGCTTCAACATTTGAGCTTGTTACAAAGTGGAAGAATGATCTTGACAGTAAAGTTCAGCTTCCTGACGGCAGCCCAGTTCCATGTCTGCTCTTAGCAAATAAGGTTTTTTTTAGCATTATACTTAAATAATATATTTCTATTTTGTAATAATTGATCTGTACCATATTTCTTTGATTAAGCTTCACATTCAACTAACATATTTCTGTCATAATGACAAGAAGAAAAATTCCAGGTTTTTCCCTCTGCATTCAAGCTGAGCCAAAACATATTTAGAAATTATAATGGATGTAGTGGTACTGTATTCTGCATACTTATAAGTTGACTTAGTGTAAGTATACAGACATTACAAAGTAAATCCAAATGTATGTTAAGTCTTGTTATAAAATATATTTTTCATTTCTCACAGTTGTTTGACAAGAGTACCAGCTTGTTTTAATCTAACTTCATATTTGAAATTATCCTGACAAATAAACATTCTGAAAGATTAAAAATATCATCCATTTGCCTATTTATATGACAGTTTTTGTGTAGTGTAAAATATCAGTTATGGTAAAAGTTATTTATATTGATATATTAATAATATTGTTTTTCTGTTTATTTATATTGATATGTCAATAATATTATTTTGCCCTTTATTAAATGTTTTGTTACAGTGTGACCAGGCAAAGGAAGGTTTAGTAAATAACTCTACTCAGATGGATGAGTTCTGTAAAGACAAAGGTTTTATAGGATGGTTTGAGACATCAGCAAAAGAAAACATCAACATAGATGAGGCAGCTCGGTTTCTTGTTACAAAAGTAAGTAAAACTCACAGATTAGTGTATTCAAATTATATTAAAAACTTAAAAATTATTTAAGAGATACTGTCATATACTGGACTAGCAATAAGTGTTTTTGTTGTTTATTTTTTTAAATAAGTTTTGAAGACTCTTGTCATTAAAACTTTACTAATACATTATCTTTTTAATATTATTTGACATTAACAAATGTTAAATAAAGTTACACTATTAAACTGCATTTTTTTATTGTATTTTTCTACTATTCTTCTTTACTTTTTTCAATTTATCTTTATTTCTTTCTTTACTGAATTATTTTACTTCCTTTAGGTGAAATATTACACATTTTTTCATTAGTTGTAATGATTTTTATATTTGTTTTCAATTCATCTTAGAAGAAAAAGTATTCTGTAAATAAAATAAACAAAAATAACTGTTTTTATTGAATTGCATTTATTTTAATTACTGTTTAGTTTAATTTGCATGTTTTCTTTTAGTTATTTTGTTCAATGTTTAATGCACTACTTGTTAGCTTAAATTTTGGTTTATCTGTAGATATTGGAGAAAGATCAAACATTAAAGTTAGGAGAACAAGAAAGTGACCCAGACAGAATACTTGTCAATGGTGACAACAGTCAAGGAAGGGAAGAAAAAAAATCAACATGCTGCTAATTTTTTCAGAAAGATTTTTTATTTTATATTGCAGTTCATCATACTGCAGATTATTAATTTATATATTATGACAAAATTTACAAAGGATTTTGTAACACTTGTTCTTTATAAATTGAATTAAAATGATTTAAATGTTGTTGACATAAGCAGTGTGATATCATGTAAGATAACCACAGTGGATGAGCAGGTTGGTGGTTTGTCTTTTTTTTGAATGGTTTATAACTCATATGCTAAACTATACTAAATAAAAAACAAAATTTAATAATAAAATAAATAAATATAGATAACAAACTAATAAAATATAATTCCATACTCTTTAATTTTTGACATACCCACCATACATATATAATTTATTATAATTTAAACATGAACTAAATATAATTTTTTTCTTATTTTATGTTTATTTAAGTAACGGGTTTAGTTGGGCATTTATAAATCACTAGAATATTGGAATCTTTTGACTTTTTTAAACATGTTTTAGTGTGTTGGACAGTATCCATTCAGATTTCATGCGGGGGTTAAAGTGTAGTTAAGAGGTATCAATTACAAATTCCACAGTAATCTGATAAATACAGAAAATTATTTGTACATCAAAATGTTTTATTAAAATATTATATGAAAATCTTTGTGTTAACAGTAAAACAAAACTAATTTATTTAAAAATACATTTTGAAACTAACTGAATATGTTAGATTTCACAGACTGACATAACAGGTATAAGTGAATCAATGTTAAATTTGTTCTGATTTGACGTACTAGTACTACTGAAGTGTTATTTCACAACACACACACACACACACACACATGCATATGTATGTAATGAACACATCAATTAACACATCAGCAGTACTAATATGTCTTGGATAATTATAATTACTATAGTGTATTTTATAGGCACAAATTGAACATAGATTTGTTTTTTCAGATTTGTAAACAAGATCCATCATTTCAAACTGAATTATGCACTTCAGAAATGTCTTTCTGTTACTTGAAATCTTTTCTAAACTGGTTTGCAAATGCCAAGCAAGAAATTGGATGTTTTGAAATATTTTAGGATTGTTGTTTTAAAAGGAATTCTATTACTGAAAGATAATTTTATTGGATGTCTCAATTTTAATTTTTTATGTAGAAATCCTATTAATTTTTAATCTGTTTGTATGTGTGTGTGTTCACAAGCTGTTAGTGAATTATAATTTATTTTGTTTCTAAATTTATTTTTAAAGCTCAGATGTTTGAAATTTTATTTGTAAAGTTTGTTCAGAATTATATTAGAAAACAAAAACTTAATTTTTAAATAATAAATTTCTGATCAGGTGAAAAACAAACCTGTTTTTAGTTATGAATATTTTTATGGTGTTTTATTCTTCTTCGTTTGTTTAAATCAGTATTCATGAGTCATAAATTTATTATTTATTTAGATTTTTATAAGATCAGAAATAGTTCAATGTTAACTTGGTGTATTGATATTATATACATGTACTTTTGTTTTATTAAATACACACTGTATGGTTTGCTTCATAGAAATGTTTATTAATTATTATTTTAAACTTAAGTAAATCCATGCATTCATTTATTTATTATATCTGGATTGTTTACAAGATACATTGTATTTCAGAATTCATTTTGATATTCATAATTAGATTCAAAATTTTATTATTAATTTAAATAACTTCCATTGAAGTAAATTGATAAATATTTAGAGTAAAAAGATTTAAGTGTGAAATGAATTAACTTTGGGAAGATAAAATGGTTAATAATTTTCTTTTTTAAATAAATGTAAATGTTATAACTTATGTATTTCAAAATTTTATTTTTTCTTACTTGTCTCATTTATAATTTAAAAAGACAAAGATGTTTGCCTTATTATATCATGCAGTATACATTTTATTACATTGTAAATAAAAAAGTAAATTCTGTTGACTCTGTTTGTAAAAAATGTTGAAGTAGTTTACATTCTGAAAATTACCACATCAAGATTATTAATGTATTGCACACACACACACACACACGCATGCGCACAGCAGTGACAGACTGGTAATAAAAAGAAAGGGAATCCCAACCACAATGACAGTGATGTCTGTCAAATTTAAAATATATATGTAAGTAGAGAACATCTCTTTTAAAGTACTTTAATCTTGTATATCTAACATTTACAATGCACCTAACACTTTGGGCAGTTGAAATTGTTCTCTTGGTATAATATCTCTTCCAAATAAAAGCAGACATAATTGTATCGAGTGTAGGCCTATACTAACTTAAATACAGAATGTCTTAACTAAATCTTTTAATTACTTTTGAAATTTTAATTGGTGGATATTTTAAAATAGTTTACTGTTACTGCACATTTTACACATTAACAGATAGTTCAAAACTACAATGCATGTTGTTTTAAAAATGTCTGCTTACACTGGACTTGAATAACTGTGCAGATTATTTTATAAAGGTCACTGAATGACTTATATTATGAATTATGAAATCTGTGTCTGTTCATGTGAAGGTGCATGCGTGACCAAGCCCAACCCCTTTCTAAAATTCAGTTTAATATTGATGGCCTCTAGGGCTTAAATGTTTTAAAACTGAAATGACTACATGTATTAAATTTTAAAACTGATTGTTATCCATCTGATATGTTAAATTTGTTACCAATTTCTTACCGTTCATCAACTTGAAAATCTTGTTTAATGTTCTGTTACTTAACATTATTGCAATCAAGCGTAATGTTAAATAAAAAATTTAAATGTAATAAATTAATTATCATGAATATGTACACTATTGTATCAGATTATCTAAAGTAAATTATTCATTAAGAACAAACGTTTTATTGGCAACGTATATAAATACCTCTCTATAACAATAATTTTAACATCGCTGTCATCGACTCCGTGCCGCCGACGTCTATGAATTGATGCAAAACGACTCTGGAAAGAAATGATGATGCATGGTCGCGTGAAAATAACGTAAATGTTAACCCATCGCAAGCTAAGAAGCTTTCTATAATGATTCTCACGAATAGGCACGGACTCGAACAAACAAACTTATACACTATTGCATGTTAGTATCTATATTAAGCTGTTAAGAACAATCTCTCTCTCTCTCTGTGTGTGTGTGTGTGTGTGTTATAGTAATATTAAATTAATTGACGGTACCGGGTGGAGAGTATTGGGATGATTTCCGCATGCGCGCTCACAATTATACATACGCACGGACTCGTGATACTTAAATAAATTAATTAATAAGAAAGAACATGTAAACTGTTGTACTGAAGTAAGTAAAGTAAATTCTCTATTATAAAGAAAAACATAATTACATGAATTATGTGCATGTTTCATACAACTTTACTAATTTCACAGAATATTATGTTGCAAGAAATTTAGCGAGGTAATGTTATTATCATGAACTGTGTCAAAGAAAGAAAACTTATTAAAGTAGAAAACATTACACAATTATGAAAGTCCCGATAAACACACAGACGCCGTTTCATTATGAAATGGATTGAATTCAAAACTGGAAAAGAAGCGTTTTATTTTCTGCTGGAATGAATTGTTCCACAATACATTTATATTTTGCTTACCCTTACAAACGACAAAACGATATCGCTATGTTTGCTCTGCAGTCGCCGAAGTACTGGCCGATTTCAAAATACTTAAGATATATATTCATTCCCTGTGATGCATTATTTCATTTTCTGTTTTCGAATCTGAAATTATTTTGAGTGCGGCAGGTCACCATCCTCTGACAGAAAAGTCTTTCAAAAACCCGATTTTCAACGTTTTGCATCGGTTCTTGTCAGCTTAATATCTGATATGTCCCACATATACAGAATGGATCATTGATATAAGCAATATCAATAAACATATAAATTAAATGAAATAATAACTTAATGAATAAAATCATATTCACTATTGTGTAAAAAGTATCTAAAGTAAATTAGCTAACAAGAACTGTACCACACACACATACACACACGCGCGCGCGCGCGTTTTATAGTAATATTAAATGAATGTAAACTTATGAGGAGTTCGGGGATGGTTCACAGATATACTTACTTTTTTCATTTGCTGTTTTATTATTTTATAAATATTTTTTTTTTGTGTGTTAATGATTTGTATTTGTTTCACTCATATATCACATTATATTACTTAAGTAAACAAATTCCCAAAATAGTATTCTGTGAAATTAATATGCGGATATGAAGCATGTATATAACTATATATTACATTACATACATATATATATGTGTGTGTGTGTGTGTGTGTGTGTGTGTGTGTGTGTGTGTGTGTGTGTGGGTGTGTGTTTCTGAAATGAGTTTCTTTAATAAATTATTTGTTTTATATTCTTTGATACAATAGTATTAATTAACAAATTTATTTATTATTATTATTATTATTATTATTATTATTATTATTATTATTATTATTATTATTAAAGTGATTGTGTCTGTATGTGTGTTCATATTATATTAGTAAATTACATTAAAGAAATCGATACAATTATGTCTGCTTTTATTTGGAAGAGATATTATACCAAGAGAACAATTTCAACTGCCCAAAGTGTTAGGTGCGTTGTAAATGTTAGATACAAAATTAAAGTACTTTAAAGATTTCTTATTTCAGATGGAATATCATTAATAGAAGATATTAAAATTTAAACAAAATAAATGTCGTTATGTACTTATTACATTGATGATCTATGAACTGTGTTAATTTTATATTACAGAAAAATAAGACCTAGTTTTGTTAATTCAATTATTATAATGATAAATTATTAAATTAATTAATAACTTAATAAATACATAAATATATTTAAAATTTTTTAAAAATATACATTTTATATGTATGAACATGTACATAATTATATACATATTAAATTATAATATTTATTCTTAATAGATCACTTATTTTACATGCTTTGATAGATATAGTATTTATTTAAAGAGCGTGCCCCTGTGCTGTTGTGTGTGGTGGATTTGTTTGTGCGCATGCGTGAACATGCCCCGAGCACCTCACCCCTTTCCATGAATCGTGCGTTTTCTAATTCCGAATTCAACCCATCTAATAATGACACGATTGTCTGTGGTTATATTGTAACATTTATAATGTTTTGCAGATTAATAATTTCTGTATTTTTTTTATACATTCATGATAAGAATAAAATTACCTCTCGATATTTCTCGTTTTATTCTGTGGCTTTGATATATTAGTATAAAACAGGTAAATAATTATCTACATATGCTTAACACAATGGTTTAGTTTACTGGCTTATTAATTGCCAATTATTTACCAATTACGAAATAGCTATTGCTTGATCTTACCATGGAAAACTCCACGCACAATAATAAGAATAATAATAATAATAATAATAATAAACAAACAATTCATTAAATATTATATATTTATTACGGGTTGTTTTTGTGTTACCTTTATAACATTATACATTCTTGTAAAATTAGTTAAATCAAAATACAAACCACTGTCAAAAACCAAAACAAAAGAAAAATAAACTAAATAAATAAATAAATAAATAAATAAATCTAACAACATTATAATAGTGTAAAAAAAAAAAAAAAAAAAACTATGCCAAAGCAAAATACAAACAAGAAAAGAAAACCAACAAATATTTTGAATGTGACATATTTCTGTTTTGTTCAGTTTTTGTTAGTCCAAACATAAACGTTATCTGGGTCATCAGATGAATGAAAAGTACGTTTAACTCCATTGGGACCAGACGTCATTGTAGAACTTTGAAAATGTCCCTTTCCGTCAAAAGTAGTGGCAGAAGCAGATGCAGAAGCAGATGCAGAAAAAGACGTGGTATCAGTCTGGTCACATGACTCAGTGTTCTGCTGATCAGTCCATGTATAAACTCGATCTGGATCTTCTGATGAAAGGCGGGTGTATTTTACACCACTGCAGTCTGGTGACATAAAGGATGACGTAGAATAATGTTTACCATCTGACGAAGTGGAACTTGAAGAAGAGGAAGAATATAAATTCGACGAAATTCCATTTCTTTTCTTCTTTTCTTTTGACCTGTCCGAATTCTTTTCACTCTCGGAATACAAACGATCAACTGGTGAAAAATAATGACGTACTTGTTCTTTTGTCGTCTGCATTATGGTTTCGATTTGTCTTGCAACAGACTCATGATGTTTCCGTGCTAAGTCGTTTGCACGTTGGATGCCTTCTTCCATTACAACTGCATTCTTTTTAAATATTTCCTCTGCTGTTGAAATATGAGGCATGTCAAATACGTGAGTCACTTTATCTCCAGATGATGCTGTCGCTTCTGAAAAAGCGACTGAAGTCAATGACTCTGTCTTTTCACTAACTGCCAAAGCTTTTTGTAACAATACAGCAAAAAATAATTTTAATGCGTCCATTCTTTTGAAAATCTGAAACAATAAAAAAATTATCCTTCATCATAACCTACTTGTGTTATCTCTCTCTCTCTCTCTCTCTCTCTCTCTCTCTCTCTCTCTCTCTCTCTCTCTCTCTCTCTCTCTCTCTCTCTCTCTCTCATACATATGTGTGTGTGATAATAAAACTAGAATTTTGTGTAACTTATCACACACACACACACACACACACACACACATTTATAGGTTAAAATATAGATTTAACGTTATTATCAAGGGAAAAAATGGGTCGGCAAACTTTAGAATGCGAACATTTGCACCTCCTGATCTAACCAGTGTTCGAAAATGAATTCTGTCTTACGTTATTGTTTTACTTTCCTCTGGGATATACACGATTCTTGTTGATTACAAATATTAACAGCAAATAACAGTGGAATTGTCATGAGAAAACCGTTTATATTCTTGTATCGTATGTTTCGACTAACAAGCTAACATTAAGACAGTCGTTTCAAAGGTTTTTTTTACAATTATATTTAATATCAAATACATTTTCTGATAGCCTGTCGCAGATAAATAAAATTATAGAATAAATTTTATGTACTGTATTTTAAATTAGCACTACAGAGTAAATTTATCTGGGTTTTTTTCTTGTTTTGTTTTTTAATTTTTTATCAATAAACTCCATCATGTTTAAGAAAGGAAAAGCACAACACTCACCCTCACTGAATATCCTGTTTCTTTAGAGTAACGAGATATGCTATCAATATAATCTAGAGTCGGTTTATTTTGAAAGGTGCCAGAGGCAAACTTTTAAATCACTCGATAATTATTTATATGTCTGTTGTATTACGTGGCAGCCTGTGAGAGGTTGTAAAACAAGTGTGTAAAGTCATGTCTCTATATATCCAACATTCTAAAATAGTTCGCAGGTTTTAATTAATATTAACGCAGGCCAGCTATTACAAGGCCGCAAATCATTACAGACAGTATAAATGTCCTTCTTTTCCGTATATAAATATTATTAACAAACAGATTAACTGGAAAAATCGACAGTTCAATAACTGTTTTTATTACGTTTATGAGTCTTTGACCTCTCTACCTCTCTCTTTTTCTCTTGCGGAATCTTCGACATTACCTCTAATTCTTCAAAATGATCTCATAATAAGAAATTTCTCAGAAACTTTACCAGTCTGTAACATTTTCTCGGGGAAGTTAATTCTATTTTGTCACGGCTTATTTCCGAGAAACGATAAACCAAAACTGCCCCATGACTCATCGGCAGTGTAAAGAATAAAAACTAAACTTAAGTACATATATCTTTGGTTTCATCGAGGTGATTGGCTGGAACCATACGCACAAACACACACATACCTACACACAGACACACATACGTACATACTAAATAAGTTAATGGAAATTGCAGATCGTGATAAAATTAAAATATTATACTATTATACATAGACAAAATTTTGAACTATGAGATATTCCTGTATAATGTTTACATATATATATCTATGCCTATAAACATACATACATACATACAAACTGAGAGACAAAATAAAAAAGCAGTGAAATTTCCTTTTTTCTCGAGAATCGCGATTACCTGTAATTTTGTAGCTGTCGTGTGATGTCGCTGTGGGTTTTTCCACAATTTCCTCGGGAATATGAGGTTGTAAAACAAGTGTGTAAAGTCATGTCTCTATATATCCAACATTCTAAACATAGGTTGCAGGTTTTAATTAATATTAACGCAGGCCAGCTATTACAAGGCCGCAGATCATTACAGACAGTATAAATGTCCTAATATTATTAACAAACAGATTAACTGGAAAAATCGACAATTCAATAATTGTTTTGAATAAATCTGTTTTACATTTATATTTGTATTTATTTTTACTTCTTATTCGAATATCACTGCGCTCTTTTCAAAAATAATAATGACAAAAATGTTCCACATGTTTATGTATTTTGTTTCTTTAACCTCTCTCTTCTTCTCTCGCGGAATCTTCAACATTACCTGAAAATTATCTCACAATAAGAAATTTTTCAGAAACTTTACGAGTCATTTTCGGGAAATAATAACTATTCATTAGACAAACATAATACATGATATATTATGACTGACTATCTGTAACATTTTCTCGGGGAAATTTATGCTATTTTGTCACGGCTGATTTTCGACAAACGATAAACAAAAACTGCCCCATGACTCATCGGCAGGCGTGTCTGTTACATAAAGAATAGATAGATTTGGAATTATCAGATATTCCTGTACAATGCATATAAAATGTTGATATGAATCAAAAATGATTTAAACGTTTGCATAATAAGCACATATTATGAATCATTTTCTGAATAATTACATAAATCCACTTTAGAACTATAAACTATCTATCTTCTATTTCGTTTTTATATTTTGGTTGTTACCCTCCATAGAAAAATCTCAGATGTTTCAATGAGAAGTTTGTTTACAAGATATAAAATGTCAGAAGAACGTGATGTTCATTGATACCTAATAAACCATTTAGATATTTGAGCAAGGGAATTAGCCAGATGATATTTTAATTTAAAATAGAAAATGTTCCAGACGTGTTTCATGAAAACTGTTTTAAAATTCCAGCAACTGATTTCGGACATTTCAGACACCAAATAAGAGAAAATTAATACTGAATATGTTCACAAAACTTCAACTAAAAGGTTCTTGTTCACAACACACAAACAGATTATTTACAAACACTTCCATATAAACCACATATAGATAATCTTCAAATATGATAAACAACAAACAAACACAAGATAACTAACAATGTATCTAACTAACTAGATAGCTAGCTAACTAAGCAAATAAATAACAGGACACCATTTAAAATTATTTATTTTTATTTTTATTTATAGGAATATATGAGAAATTTTACACACATAAGTTATTTCTCTACCGCAAACAGTTACATTCCACTATATTTTTCTTCAGGAAATGTCCTTCTTTCGAAACATAGTCATTCTTCTTTGCATGTCATCAACGAATGTATCTGTTAAATAGATGTATAAATGGAAGTTATTCGCTTTTAAAATTTAAACACACAAACACACAAATCCATATATACATGCAGCAGCAACAACAACAACAACAACTACAACAACAAGACATTAAATAGAACTAATTATTATAAAAGAAAGCAAATATTTACCTGTCGAATTCAACCTGGAAATTTCTACCAATTTTTATATGGATGCTCGTTGATTCACTTGTAGAATATGTACTTCCGTCAGAAGTGGTTCCGCTCGAGGAGCTCGAGTGAGAGGCTGAAATCTCAACACTGCCGCCATTTCCGGTTGAAACTGTTCCAGATGAGCTCATTGTGCTTTAAGCAAAAATTATGAATTACGTAATGTAACAACAACTTTCTTATTCGAGATAACAAAAATTAAAAATTAAAAATTAATAATAATATATATTTTTAGGTTTGTTTTTTGCTTTTATTTTATTTTATTTTTTTTATTCATTTATTAATTAATTTAATTTAATTGTTCAGTCAATCTGTATTTCTGACATATTTTTAAATATCTCTCATTTATTATTATTATTATTAATATTATTATTATGCTATTAGATTTCACCATCAAAACGATAATTATACAATAAGCAAATATAATGTTCAGCCTAAGATATTAATAGCTTACCTCATTCATAAAATTATCGGAACAGACAATAAAAAAACAAATTAATTAATAAATTTTGAAAAGTGAAACGTAATAATAAACAATGTGCTACAGTGGGAGATTAAAAATAAATATTTAATAATTAATAAACAAATAAGTAAATCCAACACTTACATTTAACAAAAAAACCAACAAATCTTTAACACAATGTTTCTCGGCTGGTGTTTGACTGACACTGCTGTGAGTTCTGATTAATATAGTTTCCTGAAGAGCGACAACAACACTGAGATTTGAGTCGAAACGATTGAGTCTCCGGGAAAAACACGTTAACCTTTGACACAGCTCGCTTAATAGCGTTAGTTCGATTTAGTCGGTAAATTATATATACATATATGAATATATCAAAAAAAAAAAAAGAAAAAAAAAAGACCATTCAAATTTATATATAAACACATATAAACATATATACAGACAGACAGACAAAATAAAAATGCAGTGAAATATCCTTTTTCCTCGAGAATCGCGATTATCTGGAATTTTGTAGCTGTCTTGTGATGTCACTCTGGGTTTTTCCAGTTTCCTCGGGAATAAAATAAACGTACAGCTTCAGTTCCCTTTATCTCGAACTAACAGGAATCTGACGAAATTTTAAAAATTCTTTGCGAATAAAACGTTGACATACACGAAAGGAGTTCGACAGATAAAGTTTATAAAATAATTTCGAGAAAGATCCGAGTAACTTCAGCTGGTCTCAGATAAAAATCTACCACAGGTTGAGTCCATCGAGTATTCAAGGATGTTCAGTTGGTTTAGCAGAAATCGTTCTGAAGATATCTATGTAAATATATCTGAATTTATTATTGTTGTTTTTGTTGTTGTTGTTGTTATTGTTGTTGTTGTTTAATTATTTTTAACTCGTTTTAGGAGAATGAGAAGAAAACTGCGCCGATGGGACGCACAGCGGACTCCAAGGGCAGACTACTTGAACCAGCAGATGCTGTGAGATTTGACTGCGGTGGTTTTCAGCACTGGGGGATTTACGTAGGTAAGACCATCATCTATTTGTTATTTATACGGGTGTGCACGATTTTTAAGTAATTATACTTATATATTGAACTAATAAAGAATTCATTCGATAAAAATCTAAAATGGATGCCAGTAATTAAACACTCACTATTTCTCTTGGTGGTTTGAAAAATAAATAAATAAATAAATAAATAAATAAATAAATAAATGTAAAAGTGTATGGGAGTATGTTCGCAAATAGTTTTTAAAGTATATGCATCCTACTTTTAAATGTATAATTTATTTAATAGGAGAAGGAGACATAATTCATATGACGGCTCAAGGAGTGACACGAAAGCACATATATGACGTTGCAAAAGAATGTCCATATTACAGAGATAATTCTTTCGACAAAGTGCAGAGGTTTGTAGCATAATATGTTTTGTTATATCTGTGTCCGTCCGACTGTGTGTGAATGAGAGAGAGAGAGAGAGAGAGAGAGAGAGAGAGAGAGAGAGAGAGAGAGAGAGAGAGAGAGAGAGAGAGAGAGAGAGAGAGAGATTTGTTGCTTTGTAACGTTTATTCATTTTTTGTTGCTGTTATTTGTATGACAGTCCATTCATGAAGCAGGGAATAATAAACATGGCTGAATGTCGTATTGGAGACAAATCGTACAACTTCATCACCAACAACTGTGAACATTTTGTCAACCAAGTGCGATGTGGTAACCCCAACAGCCAACAAGTGAACGATGTGAGTTAACTACCCATCTAATAATAAGAAGAAGAAGAAAGAAAGAAAGAAAGAATAAATGGATAATTTTTCCTTTAGTTGTATTTATGAATCGGAAAGATAATATTTTACATTTAACTGTTATATATTTCACAAAAATCACAAACAAAGAACGGGACGGAGAATAAGAAAATGATAATAATAAATAATAATAAAATTGATTATATACTTATCTTTATTTATATATATTATTATTGTTGGTGATGGTGGTGTTGTCGTTATTGTTTTTGCTGCTGTTATTTGCTTGTTTTATTATTCATTTATTTTATTCTATTCTATTCTGTTTATTTATTTATTTATTTTAGATATATATATATATATATATATTCTGTTGTTTATATTCTTATTTGTTGTTGATTTTGGCAGATATACTTTGGTGTTTATGCTATTGTTATTATTTGTTCATTTGTTTTCAAAATACTCTGTAAACTTAATTAAATTTGTTTTTCAGTATTTTAAAAAAAATCGCATTGAAAACTTTGATTTTGTTGACTACGGACCAAACGGAATTACCAGGACAACTTTCTTCAGTAACAAAGGCGGCCACATTTCTCAAACGTCCAGCTTTGGACATGCTCAGTCATCTGTCACTGGTCAGGCGAGTGCTGCTGCTGTGGCCAGTACTCCGGGCGGAACAGTTTCGAGCATCATGACGCCTGAAGGCACGTACAGCACAACGTGCCCACCGATGCATCAGATACAAGAAAAGGTTGCCACTGCGGCGCCCCCTGCTGACATGAAAGAGAAGCTGTTCTGTTCTGTTTGCCACGGAAAAAAATGATCCCAAAAATTTCAAAGTTGTCATTGACGAATAAAACCCTTTCCCACTTGTGTCCAACATTTTAAACACACACACACGCACACACACACACACACATACACACACACACACATGTGCACATTTACACGTTTACATAGACACATGTTAATGTTTAGTACCATTGCTTTGGTTTTAATTAATGTTTTATAAATCTGCACATAAGAACGCTAATGCTATCTTCCAATCTGTATAAAAATATAAACAGACTGCTAAAATAAACTCAGTTTGTTTACTCAGCGTCAGAGATTATTTAACTGTCAAAACTACCAATCAGAAAAACATTTTTCTTTACCTCTCCTTTGTCCACTAAACTTCACCGTAGCATAAAATTACTCACCTTCGGTCATTTGGTCATGCTTGAATACTGACCAAAGGATTATATCCAGCCTCATGACCTCTGACTGTTTCGTTCAGTCGATACTGCAGGACAAATATTTAACGAAGTTGAAACATCCAGCAAGGTTGTGTCCGACAAACATCTGACTATCTCTTTTCTGTTTTGATTCCGTAAGCATCAATTTTAATCATTCAATATATTTATAATAATATACTTTTTTGGATTGTCTCATTTGTTTAGATAAATAAAGTTTACTCAAAAAAAAGATGTCGTTTAAACATGGGTAATTAAATGTGGGTACGTATGAACGCTTCCATTTTACTCCTTTAAAGCTGGAGTCGTGAAGTCGCCCACCGCATGGCGGACTGCTAGCTGTATTTTTCTTATTGTAGAAGAAACTTCAGAGATATCCTCAATTTACAACTACAGAATGTGGCAACGACGGAATGTTTTAAACTGTACTCTTTTGTTGTTATACTTCAATATCAATTAATTATGCAGAAAACAAAATAAAACATTACTCGACAAAAATTATGAATGTATTTAGACTTTTCTTATTTTCACAGGTACCCTTCATTGACGTATCATTAATAAGAGTAAATAATATTTTTTTATAAATAAGATACATTTTCTTCACTATAGATTGTTAATATATTCGATACAGCTTTTAGCATGTTCTTCTTCTTCGTCTTATTATTATTATTTCAAAATCAGTTTATTTTGTTTTTAATGTTAATATAGTGAATTTACGAATGAGTCTTTCCGAGTTACTGATTTTCAAAACTTCGTGGTAGATGTTAGAAATTTATAAACCATGTCAAAACACACAAAAGTAACGAACTTCAGAATTCCAGCTGACATTTTTTTCTCTTTTCATGAGTGTGTCAGAGTTCACGGGTCGCCTCTTTCAAATATCACTGTTTCTTAATCATGACTTAGGTTTATTACGTTTTTTGAATAATTCTTTATTATTATTATTCGTTTAAGTATTTATTTTATTTTTGTTTATATTTATAACATTTTCATAAAATTAAGAATGAATAAAGTAATAAATTTAAATAAAAAAGAACCAAAATAATTGAATAAATCAATTCAAAAAAACAACAAAATATATATTTTTAAAAAGTGATGTATTGTAACACACTGTAGGGTAATTCAAGTGAGACTGATGCAGTCACTTGTAATAGATGTGTGTGTTTTCTCTTTTCAAAGTCGTTTTGGAAGAAGTGCATTGTCCACAACGTAGCTTGAGTCACTCTTACTCATTTAATGTTTTTAAATTATACATTTATACCATCTTCATTTATTTAGACTATGCAGATAAATAAAACTTACTTAAAACAAAATGGATTCGTAAATAATGTAGGTCAAGGTATCTAGCTTGTTTGTTTCATAATTATTATTTTTTGTACATTAAACACATTTATAAATTGATAGCATGTACTGTTATGTATGGTAAACCACATTCCTAAATAAAATTTATTCGAGTTTATCTTGCTTTTGGTTATAGGTAAATATATAATTTTTCAAAACTGGTTTCAGAACATCTACGTGTTAGATGCAACCAAATAGTCCTTCGCCTTTTATAATTAGAGATGCTGGAAAGGTTGAAATATTTTCAAGTACAAATCATGGCAATCATTACACTATGGATATTTTAAATTAAATTAATCGGATACGGAACTTGCTGTACAGTGTACCAAAACCAAATCACTTTTATTACTTTGACTGGTGAAACAGTGTAAGTGCTAAAAATATTCATTTGTATTAAGAAACATGGATATAAAATAAAATTAGGAGAAAGTAGAATTAAGCTACATTATCATGTCCTACCTCTCAAAAACTATTTATGAACTATATTCTGAGCTAGAACAAACATCACTGCTTAAGATATGGTTATGTAATTAAATTCACATCTGCAACAGTCGCCTGCATAGACAATTATATTGTATAGAAATACCAAATACAGCAACAGCATAATTTTCTGTTCAGAATTAGAAAGAATGGGAAACACGCAACAAGGAAAAGCCTGTTCATCAAATTCGGCAACGGGATACATATCTACCAATCAGACTGGATCGTCATCTTCCGCACCAACAACAGAAACTGACGGTTTTCCATCCATTAACACCGGCGAGTCATCTGCGCATGAGCAGTGCTATAATTCAAAGGTAAATTAGATCATTGTAATAATTTATGTTTTAATTAAATATTATAAGATATAAAATTTTATGGGTAAAATAATAATATCGTTTTAATTTATAATGTTTGTTTCTTTTAATGAATGTCCAGTTATAACTGTTATGCTTTGAAAATTATTTTCTACAAAGAAAAATAATATCGCTTTATTGTTGTGTAAGTATGTTTAAAATTTCGATTATTTGATATTTCAGGATAAGGAGAAGGGAGTTGTCATTGGTTAAGTAGCAACTGAGGCTGATTTTATTTTATTTTTTTATTATTTTTAATTATTCATACTGCTTTTTTCTAGTTTTTGTTGTTGAGAAAATCAGACTGTTCGATCCCTGTTTATTATGTAACATCAATATTGATACCTCTGAAGTGTGAGATCGTAAATATCTTAATGTAAATTGATATCGATATCAAGTAACGTATCGATATCAATTATGTGTATATAAAATAAATTTAATTTTAAAAAACTCTTCATTTTGTTTGTTATTATTTATTACTTGATTTAAACTGTGTACATCAAATAGACATTATAAACTATTGATAGTTATATATAAATTATTATTTGCACAATTATATCCAAACACGTTGTTATGTTAATGGTGTTAAGGTTGTTTTTTATAGAGAAGAATGACCGCCGACTATGTGCAGGTCATCTGATACTGCTCAAACAGGACACAACAGATCTTTTCATGGACATTTCGTGAGGCCCGACAAATACATATTCATCCAAATTTTAAATGTCAAAATTACTTTTCAGAGTGGTACTAAGACTAGCTGAAGAAATTTATTGAAAATTCGTTTTCATCCATTCTCGAAAATAAAGTCAGAGTGCGAAGCTGTTGTAACCAGCACGAGGGTATTGACCTTGACATCATCCGAAATAATCTCATAAGCACGTGAAATGATATCAGCCACGTGCTGCGATGTGGCCCAAACGTGTAAAATCTGTTTATTCCATTTTTCTTGAGAGTTACTGCTCGACTGTATCACTCCTATAAAAAGATTTCATTAAAGTAGTGGTTTATAATTTTGGAATAATGCATTGCGTCGTTGTTTTCACATTACGTTTTCAAAATTAACTCAAATACTGTTAATAAATCTCTCTCTCTCTCTCTCTCTCTCTCTCTCTCTCTCTCTCTCTCTCTCTCTCTCTCTCTCTCTCTCTCTGTGTATGAGACCAGGCACTTTCATGAAAAATTAACTGGTTAAATGTTTATATGTAAATGAAAAGAACTCAGTTTCTATAATCATATACAAAAACTTGTTCGTGCCTGCAGTAATCCTGCAATGATAATCATTAATTTATGTCATAATCTGAGTTAAGAACAAATTATTTTAAATAAATAAAAATGCAAGATCGAATGAGACCATCGTGACTTATTTGACTGCAATGGTGTATTTACAAAATAAAAAGACATTTGCTTTTCTCAGGCAAATGATCGTTTTTGTGGCTTTCGTAGCATTTTAAAAGAATCTGCTACAACAGGTCAAATCTATTTAACTTTTGACTGACTAAATTTTTTTCAGAGTTGTTTTTCAGAAGTAAAACCGGTCTAAACATGGATCGGAGTCATTCCTTCGCAGCCACACTAGTTTAGTATTTGAAATTGTAGTATATTTATAATTCGTTTCTAATTATTAAGGGCCTACCTTTTAATTTTTTGTTCAGTAGACGTAATGCATCATCGATGTTGTAGTGTCCCCTATACTTCATTGCTCGCGTCACTGACACACCCAGTTTAGCCCCGTATATGCTGCAGACGTAATCAGTAATACTTCCACCATAAGGAAAATACGACACTTCCATTTCAGTCTGTGAAATTAAAAGAAAATAAATGTTTTTGGAAGGCTGATGAAGAAGAAAAAAATAATAATAATAAATAAAACTGGTAGTATCATAAACGGTGACTAAAAATGAATAACAAAATATCATAAATTTGTAACTTTCTTGGTATTTATTTACAGCTGTAATTATTATTATTATTATTATTATTATTATTATTATTATTATTATTAATTAAAGATCCTACAAATACTTTATATTTTGTACCTTTATTAATACGGCTCCAAAACACCTGTTGAGCAATTCAAATGAAAGAATTTCGGAAATCACCGAATTTCCACCAGCGTTCGGTACGATTCGTATTTTCTCGGCTCCTTCCGTGAAACTCATTTTATTGATTTTTCTTAAAGGTATGAAATCGCACTTAATCATTCCACCAGTTCGTTTATCGTGAATAAGCTGTACTAATTTAAACCACTGTTGATGTCGAACTATGAAATTCTGATTAGCATAAATATTAATCGAAGACGTCTGTTGTACATGTATATTTGAGACAAACCCATTCCTGTTGTCGAGGCGGGCTCCAATGGGAGAATAAAGACGGTTTTGTCGAATATGACGAATTTGTTTTCGCAAAACGTCGATAATTTCTGTTTCGGTTTATCGTTCGGGCCATATTTCTGATCGGTTATAGATTATTTAGTTTACTGCAACCAGTGATAACTCTATATTTTGACTTCGCTATTTTTGTGTTGTGCAATGCCTTTATATAAACAAAATTCCAGCTGGCTCAGTTGCTAAATATAACTATTAAACCCAATCAGGAAAAGGTATTACTCATTCTATATATAACGTCCAATCACAAAACTTATACGACGTCTTTGATTAATAATAAATATTGTAAGTTGTTTATGTTGTTCAACTCCAACCCGCAGCTCATGATAGTGGATCGCTTGTTTTGTTTCGTTTTGTTTAATATATAGTGTACTAAATCTATGCTGGTATGTACCAACAAAATAAAAATAAATAAATAAAAAAATAAAAATAAAAACAAGAAAAACAATCCACTTTAATAAAAATAAAAATAAAATAAAAAATAATAATAATAATAATAATAATAATAATAATAATAATAATAATAATAATAAACTATTTTTATTTAATATTTATTTTTCATTCGTTTTTATAAACTTTCTAAAATAAAAAGAGATACACACAATTATATGTGTACATGTGTAATGTATATGTATGTAAAATTCACAAATGTGTGTGTATGTGTGCCTCTATATATATATACTTTTATTAATATTGTCAGCTACACGTCTGAACAGTAATAACGAACAAATAATATATATATATATATATATATATATAAAACAGTAAAGTAATTTGAATGTTTTATTTTTTTTATGTAACATTTTGCTTTCGCCACTGCACGAATATAAAATTTCAGTATGTAAATCAAAATTATTTTATTCCATTGCAAAGAGATAATAATGAACATTTAACGAAATGATCATCTGTTGTTTATATGTTAAACTGTTCTACACACATTGAACTATCTAAAAATATATAAAAAAATTATAAAAAAAATTTGAATAATGATGATTATGATGATGATAATAATAATAATAATAATAATAATAATAATAATAATAATAATGTAGAAGTTTGGTTGTGTATGTTACTACTAATATTATATTAATAGTTTATTAGTGGTACTGGTAATTATTACTGCAATACCACTGGTGCGATCTAATGGCGTCTGTGTCTCATAACAGTCTGTCTGTTTCTCTATGGCAGTGTTTGATATTCCCTCTGATTATTGATGTGTTCAAATGTGAAAACTGTCCCCGCTATGACACTGAAAATGGCGCCCAGATACGACAGGTAATAGCCCCACGTCGGTTTGCCCGGATGTAGATAATTGTTTGTGTTACCATACATAGCGCTTCCAACTATTATAAACATCCCTAAAATAAAAAGATAAAGCAATAATCTGTTAAATTTATATATTTATATACTTATACATTTGTTTGTTTGCCTGTTTATTTCTTTGTTTAGTTTTATGTTTTGTTTGTTGGTTGGTTTTCTTTGATGGTATTAAAACTCACCTGCAAGAAAACAGCAAATGATACAAATGGTAAGGTTTCGTTTACTGGTGCAGCCCAGAACGTAACTCAGTATGAGGACAAGGGATGCTACTTCTAGAGCCAGACCCATTACTTCCAGTGCACGGATAGCCTTCAGCCAGCCTGCAGAATGAATACGTTTGTTAACTGAGTTTAATTAGCTCATGTTAGTTCATCAGCTAACGTTAAGTTAACCAATTTTTATTAACTGGTGTTAACTGATAAATAAATAAATAATGGTTCTATTTATTGTTAATGCAGACAGACAGACATACAGACACACACACACAAAAATGAAAAGTATACCTGGCTTTTCAAAATTTAAACTGTCTGTACAGAAGACGTCGGTGTTATAAAGTGGTGACGATGAGCACGTCGTCCACAAACCACTAAAAATGTTCCCTCCTGCTGCCTGAGATACTTTCCAGTACGGCAAACCTATGCTAGTAGCAAGTAACAGGACACCTGCTATCTGCGTTACCATACCAACCCGAGACGCTGAAGCCGATCTGTTTGCAGACGACATCCTTACTGTCAGGATTACTGTTGTACATAGATTTTCTCGAGTTTCTAATCAGAGATAATCGTTACACCGTTTATGAACTGAAAATATGGCTACTTATCGAAACAAGGAAGCTGAAAACAGTTCTTGAATAGTTTTATAAGGCTGAAAATAAAAAGAAGAGAAAGGTTCGTTGTTGTAGATAGTTCATTATTCACTTTACATTTTGACTGCAGTACCAAATTTTGTCCTTCAAATTCAAATTCGAATAAAACATATGATGTTTTTCATCAATGCGATCTTCACAGGGAATGCTTGGCAACGAACCAATTTAGCTGGTGTCCCGGAAGTAACTTATCTGACCCTCTTAAAGTACTCTCAAAATGTATACAAAGTAATGAAAAAATAGAAATAAAAATAGTTTCGTATTACATATAATCGACTTGGGGATTCGAGGTAAGTTAGGTTCCGAAAAAGATGTCTAATTTTATTTTTCTCAATAACTTTGACTACAATTTTCAGTTTGTAATATAGACCCTAATGGTATAAATTACCAGCGATAAGATACGGTATGAAGTGTTGTAGTGCCTTTGTTTAAATTAAGTGTCATTTTTTTTTTTTTTTACACTGCAGTAACAAATAATACTTTATTTAGGTATTCAAAGGGAGGGAGAGGTACTGTCCTGAAATGTGCCCCTGCCTTTCTACTTTCTGATTCCTCCCCTGACACTGTTCATTTTTGTAAATAAAACTAATTTCATAATCATTCATTTTGTTTTTTTATAAATGAATCCTGAAGAGCCCGGGGCAAACGCCACAGTTGTACATAAAACATACATACATACATACGTACTAGAGACCGACAGAAAAATAGGTACATAGATAGATATATAGATATATCGATAGACAGATAGGTAAACAGAGATTCTTTGTATCTTTCTTGATACTGCCATAATATAAGTGTAAAATGAAATCTTTTTAATTTTTTACCGCTTTATATTAAATGACTATTGTTGTTGTGTGTGTGTGTGTGTGTGTGTGTGTGTGTGTGTGAGAGAGAGAGAGAGAGAGAGAGAGAGAGAGAGAGAGAGAGAGAGAGAGAGAGAGAGAGAGAGAGAGAGGACGTAGCTGAGTAGGAAAAACAAGAGGTAACCGTTTGACCCATCACTTCACATCCTGTAAATGTTGTGTGAGCTGTCAGTCAGCCATACACAGTAGTACTGCATGCAAACCGCTATATATAATCTAGTTAAATAAACAAGTGACGGTACTGATAGCATTATGTTAGTAATATAGCAGGTAAGCGATATTATACATTATATATCTTGTTGGATATTTCGGCGAATTAGGCTTAAGTTGGTCACTGCTAATATTTCACAAACAAGGATGACCGAATAGTTTTTCTACAGATAGGACAGATCAGAACCGGCATATTTATAAGTTTTATAAATAATTAGGTAAAATCGTTTAATATTTTATGCATATTCTGTTTTTAAAACCGTTAACAGATCGAAGATCATAATTATTTCATTTATTACTGTTTTAATGTCAAAATCTCTTCTTTTTCTTCATTTGAAATATGTTTAGTTTGTGATTTACATGGCAAATATATTGTCTTCGGCCGACAGTGTCCTTTTAATGGATTAGACTGATCCATGTCTAATCAAACGTATTTAATCGAAAATAAAAAATAACGAAAACAAAATATTTGAATTCATTGTTTTGTTTCTGCAGGAATAAATTCGTGAGACTGATGCATTTTTATTGACATTTCACTTCATCACAAGTAGCTCTGTGGAATGGAAAT